>JBANSL010000020.1:29924097-30446597 GCA_037127255.1 Persicaria tinctoria | reverse complement strand
TTTTACGTATAAGCTTTTAAAATTAAAGTGCATAAATAAGATTAAAATGTGCATAATTAAGGTTAAAAAGTGCATAACTTAGATTATAATGTGCATGATTAACAATTTGCGATTGTTGTGCTCTTGTCTATTATGTAACTTGTGTGGGATTTGAACCCACATCTTTTGTGCAAATGCACATTGCTCTACCAATTGAGCTAATAGGCTAAATTATGATTTTTATGCTAAAATATAAGAACCTAATCGACTAAAAGCATATTGCAATAAAATTCTAAAATTCAATTAGCTCATGATTCACAAACAATTTGACAATGCTATAAACATGAAATTAGCTCCAAATCAACCCAACAACACAACCATATCATCAATTTCAGTCAATTTGGTTGTTGGCAAAAAAAACCCAAATTCTAAAGCATATCGCAATATAAAATTACAAGCTTCAATTAGATCATGATCCATAAACAATTTTACAATGTTATGAACATGAAATTAGCTCCAAATCAACCCAACAACACAACCATATCATCAATTTCAGTCAATTTTGCTTTTGGCAAAAAGCCCCAAATTCTAAAACATATCGCAATATAAAATTCTAAAATTCAATTAGCTCATGATCCATAAACAATTTGACAATGATATGAACATGAAATTAGCTCAAAATCAACCCAACAACACAACCATATCATTAATTTCAATCAATTTGGCTTTTGGCAAAAAGCCCCAAATTCTAAAGCATATCGCACTATAAAATTCTAAAATCCAATTAGCTAATGATCTATAAACAATTTGACAATGATATGAACATGAAATTAGCTCAAAATCAACCCAACAACACAACCATATCATCAATTTCAATCAATTTGGCTTTTGTCAAAAAGCCCCAAATTCCGCTCCTAAATAAAACCCTAGGTTTTCAATCTCAACCTAAATCATTCAAACAATCCAAATAACTGTAATAAACAAGTTTAGAGTTAGAAATCATACCAAATTCGAGTGGAAACAAGGAGCAAAATCGGGATTTCGAAGGTATTCCGAGCCAAAAGAACCGATTAGCGCTGTTGGGGAAGATGGGCTCGGTGTGGGCTCGGCTGGGCACAAACCAAGGGGGATCCGGTGTCGGGGGGTGCGCCTGAGTGAGGGGGTTCGATGGTGGTGTGGCTGGTGGGTCAAAGGTGGCTCGACGGGCTATGGAAGGGCGAAGATCGATGTCGAACAGTGCGGGTGAGGACGGGGGGTTCAGGGCTTGCTGGGTGCGGCTGCAGGGCTCGAACCAGGCGGGTGCTAGGCTCTGGAGGTGCGCACAGACGTGGGCTCGAGTGCGGCTAGGGCTGGTGGCCGGAGGTGGCTCGAGGTGGGTGTGGGAGGCCGAGAGAAGTCGCTGCTTGATGCTGGTGCAGCCGTGCAGGTGGTCTTCGAACAAAGTCGGAGCGCGTGTGTTGATTGATTAAAAATATAAAATTTTACACGTTAAGCAAATTTTACACGTTAAGGATATTTTATATTTTAAAGCTTCCCTATATACATACATACATACATACATACATACATGAGTTTGATCAATGGCAAGGGTTTTAGAGGTTCCAAAATCCGCAATTTTTGCCCTGTATCTCTCATCCAATAATATGTTGGATGTTTTAACATCCCTATGGTAGATGGGCAGATGTGATGAGGAGTGCAAATATGCAAGAGCTTCGGCTGATTCTGCAGCAATTTGTAAACGCATTTTCCAAGTGATGAAGAAATCTTCACTCAGATTATGGATACGGTGATAAAGATCACCGTTAGGCACATACTCGTACACAAGTAAAGGGATATCGGTCTCCAAACAACATCCCAACAACTTAACCACATTTCTGTGATTAACTTGGGAGAGAATCACTACCTCGTTGATGAATTGTCCCAATTGCCTATCGGAAAACTTCTTGGACATCTTAATAGCTACTATTGTTCCATCAACCAACATGCCTTTATAGACGGTACCTTGTCCTCCACGACCGAGCACTCTATTCGTGTTGAAGTTGTCTGTTGCTTTCTCCAACTCACTACCAGTAAAAATTTTGGTTCGCTCAATTGAGGAACTGATAGCATGCATTTGTTGCTGCAGTAATAAACCACCATTTCTCTTGAAATTATCTTTCTTCTTCTTAACCTCGTTCCTTCTCTTGAGTATCTTATACAACCCGTAAAGTATGATGAAGGCGACCATGGATGCCATGCTAATGCTAAGCCCTAGTAAATCCAATAATACATGTGTTGTTCAAAGGTTAGAATTGAAGAATATATCAAATTTTCTTGTGCCTGATAAATTTTAATTTCGATCAAACTTCTTAACATGAAAAAGAGAACGATAAAAACTTTCAATTTCTATTCTATATTAAAAGTAAGAAAAGATAAAGATTAGTTTTATAAATCTAGTTCATATTTAAAGTAAGATTAATTGATTAAAATTGTAATCATTACCAGATTGTTCTCTTATTTTTCACATAATGGGTGTCTATATCTTCTATTATACTCTAATCATTTTTCTGTTTCTTCCTCTAGACTCAAAAAATGAAATAAATCCTTATATACATTTTATATACGACAATTGATTCATTTCCATTCTTCCTTGTTCTACAAATTAACAAACAAGCCTCAAGTGTTAGCCAAGTAAAAGATATGACTATAGATAATTCAAACAAGCAATCAATAATGATGATGATAGCTAGATTTCTAGGATCAACGTGAAAGAAATTAAGTGAAAAATAAGAAGATTGAGTAGTTTGTATACATACCTAAGACCAACTTTGTTGGTGACCTCCGCCTGCTACAATCAAGTTTATTGTCTCCAATTGAAATGCAACCATCTGCACAATAAACTTCTATACATCAAAGTTGGATTCAGACGGATGAATGGGTCAATTACCACTTGAACACTAGAATCGAGAGTCGGGCTGACTTGGATTAGCTGACTGGAACTGGAACTGATGATTAGCCTATAGTCGGATGAGGTTTCATTTTAAAATCAATTGACAATAGAATTAGGAGTACATATTCCAGAGAGAGAAATTACTAACCTGGAAGTTGAGAAGCAGCAACGCGAACATACAAATCTTGTCCACCGCCGATATATGTCCTCATATCAATAAGATCCCCACGCCACATAAGGCACCCACTCGGCGGGTGCCAGCTGGCGTAGGCGGTGCAGTTGCAGTCCATCAGGCACATCTCCTTGCAGTCGTCCAACCCCTTATCCCTATACACCGACGTTGCACCACTCTCCGGTGTCTTCATGTTCCTCAACACTATAAACGTGTCGGTGCGGCAGCCAAGCCTCAAGCTCCTCTTGCACCCGTCCGAGCCGTCCCCGAACATATTCCACGCGGAGGGGTTCACGTGGTCGAACCCCTCCGGACACCCGCAAGGCAGCAGGGTGTTGGTGGCGGTGCACAGCCCATTGGGCCCGCACTCTGCGTAGTTGTCGCACTTGTCCGTCGGGTAGAAGAAGATGTTGTTCCATGTCTTCCGGTTCTGAGCCATGATCGACGAGTACAGCTCTCCCGACGGGTTAACCGCTATCCGATATTTGATGTTTTGGTACCTCTGGAGGGTGTATACCCAGTACACCTCGTTTGGGTTGTCATAGAGGCTGACGTTTATAATCGGGGTTTCGTTTACCACCGGTGGCATCGTCGGTCCGTTCCGTGCCTCAACCCACGGCGGGCCGACCCTGTATATCCTCTGACCGCCTCCTTTGAGGAGAAATGCGTCTGGGTTCCCTGTGCGGTCTAGTCGAAACGAGTAGTTGCCTGATGAAGGATCGTTGTTGTTCTTCCATGACGTTAGGTACCTGTCCAACCCTGTTATTTCAATATTTCTACTCATCAGTTTTGTTGTTAGTACCAATCAGGTCCAGTTGTTGTGGGGCTAGAGGTTCAAAGTAAGACGGTGAGTCAACCTCTTAAATGTATATAGTACCCGATTCAAATGTAGAGTGATTGAGTCAATTGAACTATACTAATAATATAATTAAAATAACGGTACTTCTATGCTCCTTAAATTGGAAAAGATTCCCTAAAAAAATAATCTTATTCTATTTACTTAGAGCATAGGAGAGATGTAGAGTCACCGAGTCGATTGAACTTGATTAATAATATAATTAAAATAACGATATTTCGATTCTATGTCTCATAAAAGTATAGAATAAGATCCTAAATTGGAAAAGATTTCCTACTTAAAAAAAATCTTATTCTATCTCCTTAGAGCAAAGATAGAAAAACTGTTAAAAAAAGCGGGTTAATAATTTAAAAGAGAGAAAATTTGCTCAACGGACCCATTTTCAGGCCTCTATTTGGAGAGTGTCGCCCACCCTTGTAAAATTAGGGTTTTGTCCACCTAAAATTTTCTGGACAAAATTACCCCCCTAATCTCATGTTACCATTGCCGTTTCAGCACCATATCTAAACCTAATCTCCTCTTCGCCTCTTTCTTGTTCGCCTCTCTCGCTCAAACTGCTAACTGGTTCCTCCTCTTCCGCCATATCTCCTCTTCCGTTATATCTCCTCTTCTGATCGCTTCCGGCGCCTCCAATGACGTCGGCAGTGGATCTAAATCCTTCTCTCTCGCTGCCTCTATACACCATTGAAGCCTCCTTTTTTCTACATCTACACCGACTGAGAGTTCGCCTTTGTCGAGGACGAACAAGAGAGGAGTGTCAGTAGTGATGGCGGTGGCGGTCTCTGAGTGCCGTTTCCGATCCTGCCTTCAATGGCGGATCTCAGTTCGACGTTGGATCTCAGATTTTCGTCGCCTCTGTCCACCTACGCCGACACCATTTCCGATTCTGCATCCTCCATGGCTCGATGGATCTCAGATCGAAGGTGGATCTCATATCTTGTTCAGGTGAAGCATCGACCGAAGTCGACTCCGGCACTTTCGCCATCCTCTGTCATCGTTGCTTCTAAGCTTTACACTCACCATTGCTGATGGAAGAAGATGGGAGACTTTTTGATATTCTGAAATTGATATGTTCCTTAGATTCTTCTCATTTTAATATCTTCTCTCGTAATTGATTTTGGTGTTGTACTGAAATAGATCTTGTGTTTCCGACTACCACTGATCCGGAATGGTTTGTTGCTAAATCTCTTAATTGCTGAAATTATTGTTATTGAAATATCTTATTTTGTGATGTTGTAATTACTCCTAAAATCTCTTCATTGTGGGTGAGTGTAATGGCTTAAATGCTCTTGCTGAAATCTTTTAATTTGCTGAAATCTCTTATTTTGTGTGTTGTAATTACTGCTGAAATCTGTTAATTTGCTGAAATCTCTTATTTTGTGATCTTGTAATTAATACTGAAATCTCTTCATTGTTGCTGAGTGTAATTGTTGAAATGCTCTTGCTGAAATATCTTAATTTACTGAAATTTCTTATTTTGTGATGTTGTAATTACTGCTAAAATCTCTTAATTGTTGCTGAAATCTCTTAATTTGTTGAAATGGTTGTTGTAATTGCTGAAATTGGTGTTGAAATGAGGCAACTCCGGTTTCAGCAACTCTGATTTCAGTAGCATCAACAACGTTGCTAAAACCCCGATTTCAGCATCAGCAACGTTGCTGAAATCGGGGTTTTAGCATCAGCAACGTTGCTGAAACCGTGGGCTTAGCATCAACAACGTTGCTGAAATCGGGGTTTCAGCATCAACAACAGTGCTGAAATCGTGGTTTCAACAACGCGGAAAAAAAACAGTTTCAACAACTCGAAAAAAAAACAGTAACGCGAAAAAAAACCTGCTGAAATAGAGGGTGGCACAGGGGTTTCAACAACTCTGGAAACGCGGAAAAAAAACGAAAAAAAAAACTGTTGAAACAGAGGGTGGCACAGGGGTTTCAGCAACTCTGGAAATGCGAAAAAAAACGAGAAAAAAAAAAGCGAAAAAAAAAAACTGCTGAAACAGAGGTTAGCACAGGAGTTTCAGCAACTTTATTTTAGGGGTGGACATTTTGCTAATATGGAGAGGGTGATGGATATTTTCCTAATAAAGCCCAAAATTATGGACATCGAGGTAATCACCCCTTAAAAAAATGGCTAAAGTAGTAATTAAAATCTTTACAAAAGTTTAAATTGCCGCTAATGAAATTTTCTTTCCATTAGCATTATTATTTTTAAAGTTTGATAGACTAATGACAAGGATAATTCTTTTTTATAATCGTTGTGAGTCGTAATGTGTTAGTAACTGGATTCAGACTTTTTGTGGGGGTCGGAATAAGGACGTATTTAAAAAATAGCATTTTTGTGGTTGAGGTCATGAAAACTTGTGTTGTTGTAAATTACGAGATCTCTGATAGAGCAGTGAAAGTGTGCAATCTTATTAGTCACTCCATGTCATCACGAGTTACGTGATCGAGAGGATAATATATCTTTTACTCTTGTCGAGAGAGTTTTAATGTCTTACGTATATAATCATTTCAATTTTTTATTTTAAGGTGGTTGATGATAATTAGATAGTCTACCTCTCCCTGTAATTTGTTTATGCTCAATTGTAGTGTTTGAATAATGTCTTGTTTTAAGGCTATATATGACTTTAACCTTGATTGGGGTTTGGTTCCCAATCAAGTCATAATCAATATTAATGGGTCAATCCTTCCACTCTTTTAGTGTTTGAATAATTGTTATTTTTGGTTGTGATCCTTCCTTATTCCTCTGTTTAGTCACTCTGAAATGATTTATATCTTTATTACATTACATTCTTGTTCATAATTGGAGGTCTCCCACCGGCTGTTCATGTGCATATAAATTATTTTTGGAAAGAGAGCATTTGTTGACGATGGTGTTTCATATCTAAATATAAATTCGTTCCTAATTAATCATGTTTGTTCACCAAATGAAAACTATCTTTTTCTTTTCTTCTTTTTAAAATTTGTTACCTAATAGCTAGGGCTATAGGTTTTATATCGATCTCTTGAGTTTGCTATTATGTTATTGATGGTTTGAGGGTATCAGTGGTCAATGATAGATGTATGTTTTTATATTGGTCCTCGATATTGAAGAGGTGTGTATCGTCATCAACGACATGGTTACAAAGAACGCATGTTGTCAGGATATATACACCTTTTTGGGTGACTTGAGTTTCTATTGAGAGACCTCTGACTCAGTTTCCACAACAACAACAAAATTGATCTTATCGGGAATATTTACTTTCCACATGGACGCATTTTCATTATACTCCGTTCTGTTGTAAGACATGATTAATTTAAAGGCACTAGCCGTTGTGAACCATCATTCTCTATTTGAACACCAATATATATAGTCTATCTTCAAATTTATTGGTTGTTAGTGGGATCTCCATAATGTCTCTGACTTCGTTTTGTGGCTAATTTGCATTTAACTTTTCCAACCACCATTTACCTTCAATAATACATTCACTAACTATCTCCTCTACATAGCATGGCGGTCATCTCTTTTACTAATTAGTGCCGTTGTTAACCAGATATATTCTTCCAGAATCTTATTGATTGGTCGTTTACCACCTACCAAATTAAACCAGTTTTGAATTTTTCAATTAGTGGGTACAATTTCAACGATTGTCAGAACGCTTCTCCCTTTCTTCCGCAATTCAGGAGATGAGAAGTTTTGATAAATTTATTGGATTAGTATAACCCAACTAATATCTGGTTTTGCTAGAATTTATATTGGATTAGAAGTTTTGATATATCTGGTTTTGATATATTTAAAAGAGTATTCATTATTAAAAAATATTATTCACGATTATTCATGAAAAAAATAAGAGTAATTTTAAAGCAAGTTTTGTTTTTTGAACTCATGTGATCTATTTTTTCTTGACAAGACAAAGTAATATTGATACGGGCTCATTCAAAATGAAAAACTATTTAATATTTAATAACATGAATGATTCGTTTGATATGTTAAAGATCTACTTTTTACGGATATGAAACATTGGGGCCAACTAGCAAATTCACTTTTTATGATGTCATATAATTTCAAAGAGATATTATATAATAAAGTTTACTTTTCGACACGCATTTCAAGAAGATAAAAACTTTATAAAATATTTTTATAATGAATTTATTTTTATGAGTTCATGCTTATAAGTTATAAAAAACTACGAGACACATCAGAGGTAATTTCAATCTTATGTTAGCTTTGGTTATTCTAATTTTTTACAATCTGGGTAGAAAAATGTCGGATCAATTCACAATTTCTTTAAAGCTGGTTACCATCCTTGATAATATTAAAAAACCTATCAAACATGTTATTAAATGCGTTAGCCCCTATGGTTTCTATGAGTCATGTAGCATGACTATCCACTTTGTTTTATGATAAGAGTTGGTTATTGGAACATCAGGGGTTCTAAGCGCCCCCTTGTTTGGCCTGAAATCACTCAGATTAGAAATGATATAATAAGCTTGATATTCTTGCTCTTTTCAAAACCAAAACTAATGTTCCACCCTCTAACAGTCAGATCCTTGCTGCTGGCTTTCAAAAATTGATTTTCATTAGCTCAATTGGAACTAAAGGTGGTCTTTGGATTCTGCTAAAGAATAACTCAGTTTTATCCAACTCCATTATTATTGATCAGGGTTCTAGATTCTGTCTTCTTAAAGTCTCAATCGATCATCTTGACTTTGCTATATTATTTGTCTATGCTCCTTCTGTTGAGCATGAGAAAACCGATTTCTGGCATGACATTATTGGTATTATCAACACCCACTCTTTACTTGTCCTCATCATGGGTGATTTAAATGATTTAGAGGAGATTTCTAATAAATTGGGGGGGGGGGATTCTCCTACTCTTGCTAGATTCACAAGATTAAAGGATCTCAAGTATGATCTTTAATCTCCACACAATTCCTTACATAGGTTCACCTTTCACTTGGCGAAAACACTCCCATGCTTACAACAACACTTACGAGCGCTTGGACAGAGTGCTTGCTCACCAAGACATTATCACTAGGTTCTCCAATCTTTGTGTTCAACATCATCCCTTCTCCTCCTCTGATCATTGCCCGGTCACTCTCTAGATTGGCAATAAGGAATTGTTGAAGGGTACTCCTTTTAGGTTCGAGATGGCGTGGACTTCTAATCCTCTTTATGAACAGATAGTCAAAAGGGTGTGGCAAAATAAGTTTGTAGGTTCCTTTGCTTACAAACTCATGTAGAAACAAAAGCTTCTGAAGAAAAACAATAAAAATTGGTGTAAATCACAACACAACAATGTTGCTAAACAGCTCTACGAGATCAACATCATAATCCGAGAACTTCCATCCAAACTCCCCTGGGGTTTACTATCAACCAGTGATAATGCTAAGCTTACCAGATTGGAAAAAAAACGTTGGGCTATGTTGGAGTTCAATTACAAATTTTGGAAGCAAAAAGCTAAATCGAAACATATTCAGCCGGGTGACAAGAACACCAGGTACTGCCAAACTCTAGTTAAAGTGAAGAAGTTTAAAAACCATACCACTTCCTTTGTCACCAAAGATGGTGCAACTGTCACTGATAGTCAGGACATTTCTTTTCACATCTCTAAAGAATTGAAGGAGAGATTCGGTTTGCCACCCTCCACTATGGTTACAGACGATCTTCTTAAATTCATTTCCTCTCAAGTGTCGGCAGAGGACAACAACAATCTCCTCAGACCTCCTTCAAACAATGAGATCAAGTCTACAGTTTCTAGCATGGCTAAGGACAAAACTTCCGGTCCTGATGGATATCCTCCAGAATTCTACACCAAATACTGGCATATAGTTGGTCAGACCTTATGTAGGGTTGTCAAAGCCTTTTTCCATTCTGGAACCCTTCTTGCTCAAATAAATCAAACCTTCATAGCTTTAATCTTGAAAACTGACAACCCTACTAATATCAATCATTTCAGACCGATCAGTCTTTGCAATACTATATATAAAGTTATTACTAAGCTAATTGCTAACAGACTCAAACCTATCCTTTCTAAACTCATTAATCCGTTTCAAGGTGCTTTTGTAGAAGGCCGATCCATTCAAGACAACACTCTAATCGCCCATGAGATCTTTCACACTTTTCATAAGCAAAAGGGTAAGAGGGGTATGATGGCGCTTAAACTCGACATGAAGAAAGCTTACGACAAAGTTAAATGGGATTACATTAAAGCAACTCTTGTCAAATTTGGTTTTGATCCGAGATGGATAATCTAGGTTATGTCTTGCTTGACCACCACAACATTTTCTGTCCTTGTCAATAACCGACCGACTGAGCAATTCAAACCCCAAAGGGGCATTCGCCAAGGGGATCCTCTAGCCCCTTACATTTTTATTCTTGTAATGGAAAACTTAGCTAGGGAACTACAAGCTGAAGCAATTCTCGATGACGGACTGGTTGGAATTAAACTCACAAAAAATGGAAGTTCAATACCTTTTTTAACCTTTGCTGACGATACTATCATTTTTTCACCGGCTTCCCACAAAAGCATCCACACCATTAAGAATACAGGTCTCTGAAAATGTGTCTTCTGCATTAGCATGCTCTCTTGCTCAGGAGATAAACATCTCGATTGCCAGAAATCTTGAAAAATATCTGGGTATTCCTCTTCTTCGGGGAAGAGTAAAGAACTGTATGTTCGAAGAAGCAACTCAAAGTCTCAAAAAACAGCTTTCAAAATGGAAATCATTATCCTTATCTCAAGCTGGTCGAACCACTCTTATTCAAGCCAACCTTTGCTCTAAAATAAATTATCTTATGCAAAATTTTCTACTCCCAAAAGGTGTCCTTCATCAGATTGACAAGATTCATAAAAAATTCTTCTGGAACAAACTGGAGTCGGAACGTTACACCCCACTTATTAGCTGGGATAGGATTTGTCAGCCTAAAGATCAAGGTGGTCTCGGCATCCGACTAGCTGAAGACATTAACATCAGTCTCCAAATGAAGTTGTTATGGAAGCTACTCACATCCCCGGATAACATTTGGGTAAAGGTAATCAAGGAAAAATATTTGCAAAAGGAAGATATTTTTGATGCAAATCCTCTTCATCCGTCTTGGCAATTTGGAAGGCTTCTACAACTCAGACCTCAATTCAAGAAGGGTTTACTATGGATTATAGGTAATGGGGAGAATATAAAGGTTTGGAGAGATCCATGGTTACCGAATGTGGACTTGAAACCCTTGCAAGCACAGCACGACCCAAATCTTCATCTTAACCACCTTATAACTCGAGACAAACAGTGGGATCTTCGAAAATTGGATAGTTTATTCCCAGATTTTATAGTTAGACAGATCACTAAGCTTCACATTCCTTCTTGGAGCCCCCAGGATGAATTAATTTGGAAACTCAACCCGGATGGTATTTTCACTACCACCTCATGTAGGCAATTATATCATAACCATGCTGCTAATGTGTTGGGGGATGAATGGATTTGGAAGCTTAACATCCCCCCATGAGTGAAGAACTTGGTTTGGAAAATTCCACAGGATGCAGTGGCTACCAAGGAAAGACTTGATATATATTTTATTAGAGTCCCAATGGAGTGTGTTCTTTGTAATGACAGTATGGAAAATGACTCTCATTTATTCTTGAGTTGTCCTTTCACTAGACGTGTGATAACGAACTATGAACAACTGACAGGTACCGCTCTAGAGTCACCTTGGAATGACCAAATGTCGATTTAAGACTTCATTCATTCAAAACCAAATTCGTCCAACCTTGAACATCTTTGCCATATTTGGCAAAATCTTTAGGAGACTAGAAATAATATGATATTTAAGAATAAGAATCCTGATTCAGCTTCACAGGTTGCAATCAGGTCGCTTATCCAATTTAGAGATTGGCAGATGGCCATGAATCAGGACAAAGGCAAGGGTTTCAATCAGGTTAGAAAAAATAGAAATGCTGGTTGGAAGAAGCCGACTAGAGCCAACTACAAAATCAATGTAGATGGCTCGACTAAGTCCACTGGTTTCTGTCAGGTGGGAGGGATCCTTAGGGATAGTGCAGGACGTGTTTTGGATATTTTTCAACAACAGATTCCTAGCAGTTCTGCCATTCAAACAGAAGATGCTGCGTTTTGTGCAGGTGCCAAGTTAGCTCTATCAAAAGGTTTGAGGCGACTAGTAATCGAATGAGATTGTCTGGAAGTTATCAGGAGCATTAATGATAGATCAAGAACAAGATGGGAAATTCTACGGCAAGTGGAATTCATCAGAAGCAAGAAGTCGGAATTTGAGTACATTGAGTTTAGACTTTGTTTTAGAGAAGCAAATGTAGCTGCAGATTACTTAGCTAAGTCTACAGACATTTGTACTATGTCCAATATCCCTTTTAATAGGGAATTCTGTAACATCATCTATAAGGATGATTAGGGTGGCGTCTCTTTCGGGACTTCTGCCGCCCTTTTGCCTAGTATAAAAAAAAAAGTAATGTTCTAAAAAAATTTTGTCGGATGTTTGGTAGTATAAGTAGGGTCAAGGGTCTAAACGAGGTCTAGGCGGATTTCATGGCAGATCTTTGTAGGTAGACGGGTTTTAACGACCTTGACGGCGGTGTGAGTTCAAAGGTTTAAGTGGGTCTGGACAGGTCTTGAAAGGTTAAAGTTTACCTCTTATACAAACCGACAACAAAAGCCCTTTATTTGAAAGGGATGGATGTAGTTGATTGTAAAATAAAACTTCTTATCAGTCTACTAACGCACACAGTGCCGATATAAGCAGGCACGTGCCTATGAATGTTCAGGTGGACCAATGGAACAGGACCCTCAAATTTTTAGGGCATAATAATTCACACATGACCCCAGTATTTCATTATAAAAAAAAATTCTTTCTTTCAAAGTTATTAATTGTCGGCAACAGCTCAACGGTTTAGGAGTTACGCATGCGCACCTTTGATACCGAGTTCGACTCCTCATAGACCCACATAGTTGGCTTATTTTTGGGTAACTTCTTTTATCTTTACTTTTCATACAAACCGCACAGACTCAAGAAGCCACGGGAGTGAGCCCTTTCACTTTTTATTTGGTCGGCCTGTTAATTTTTATTTGGCAATTTCTTACTTTTTTACCTATTCCAAACACTTTGAAAGCATTTACTTATAATAACTTAATTTTTAAATTAAATATAAGTTGTGTTAATCGCATTTTGACTATTATGTAAAGTTTATAATTATATTTTAAATTCAATATAATTAAATTTACAGATGTTACAAAGTGTTTTATTTCAAACACAATTGATTTGGAATCCAAACACTTTGAAAGTATTTATTTAAAATAACTTAATTTAAATTAAATACCATCTAAGCTGTGTTAATCCAATTTGGACTATTATGTAAATTTTATAATTATATTTTAAGTTTCATGTAATTAAATTTACCGATGTTACAAAGTGTTTTATTTCAAACATAATTGATTTGGAATCCAAAGAAACTTAATCTACTTATGTATGTACTTTTAAGAACCACCTAAATCCTCATTTGTTAAAAAAAGTGGTTAAAAACAACTAATGACCAGCTTATTCTTTAAAAATTGATAAATTTAATCAAAATCTATATAAAATACTAAAATAGAGACCGCTGAAGTGACCTCGCTGTCACGGAATTTTCTGGATTAAACGGGATTATTTTTTCTTAGGTGGCATTTTCTGGATTAAAGTGGTATTATATTTCTGGCCCACATCAATTAATAAACGAATATAGTTAGCTAAAAACTTATCTTTTTACATAATCTATCCAATATAACATTATAACTTATATAAATATGTACCATGATATTTCGAAAGATTCTAAAAGATGAAGATTTTTTACATAATTGATATCATAAATTAAATTAAGTATTAAGTTTGGTTAAAATACAAAATAACCGGTTAAGATTTGGGGAAAAAAAAAAGTAACTACGATATTGGCAATGGAAGTGGCTCCTCTCATGGTGATTCCGCACGACTGCACGAGCAGGCGAAGCAGCACGTACGAAACAAGAAGAATGATATTTGTTTGTTTGAAGATTTTGCTAATGTTTGTTTGAAGGTTAAACTAAAAAATATATATAGTTGCTTTGAGTTTATCTTTGAAACTCATTTATTTTAATTTTGATTTCCTTGGTATTTGTTTGTTTATTTATCCTGATTAATTTTTTTTGCTTATGTTTATGTCGGATTAATTAGGCAAGACTTGATCACATATAGTAACGTAATTTAATCTTTTATTAAAAGCTAAATAGTGAATATGTACTACTATATAGTAAGAAAAATTTTAAAGATACAAAATTTTATTTACCAAAATCACAGATCATCATATGGGTTCACCCTAATTCCATTGACAATAACTTAAATGAATAGTTTAAATTAATAATCATTTTATATTCAATAAGATAAAATTTTATCTCATAATCTTTCAACTCTAATTCTACTTAATATCATAAACTTACATTTAGAATTAAAATAAACATTATCATGAATGTTGCAAATTAAAAGGTAGAATGGATTATCCAAATCTGGCTTGAATAAGAATAAAAGGGATGTAAATCCTCACAACCTTGAAGGTATTCTTAGAGCTACCGCAACCGAAGTCAATAGCAAGCCGTAGAACTTATCTTTTCTCCTAATCTTTATAACTTTTATGATAGGCCTCCGGTGCGATCTCGCACCCATGAAATTTTCTGGATTAAAACGGGATTATTTTTGCTTATGTGACATTTTTTGAATTAAAGTGGTATTATATTTTTAGGTTGTACATCAATTAATAAACCAATATATTTAAGTAAAAAACTTATCTTTCTAAATCAAATAATCTATCCAATATAACCTTATAACTTAATTAGATAAATCTATCTAATATTATTCATGTTGGCATTTAATTATTTACAAAACCTATTATTTTCCCTTTATTTTATAAATATTTTACCTACAAAAATCTACGTAATCTTAAAAGGTTAGATTAATTTATATTAAAAGGTTATATATATAATATGATATTCATGTTGCCATTTAATTATTTACAAAACCTATTATTTTCCCTTTATTTTATAAATATTTTACCTACAAAAATCTACGTAATCTTAAAAGGTTAGATTAATTTATCTTAAAAGGTTATATATATATATATATATATATATATATATATATATATATAATATGATGGACTTGCCTCTCTACCATTCAATACATGGCTTTTCACAAAATCAAACTACATGTTGCGTTATGTCAACAAAAAGTTTTAAAGGTCACCCGCAATCACATATTTAATTACCAAACTAATATACAAACAATAAATAATTTTTTTTACTCCTTTGAAACTTGATAGCCTTGCTTTCAACTAGAGCACTATAACGGTTAACAAAAAGTCGATATTGTATTTTATATAGATATATAACTTTCTTCACAAAAAATTGTTTTTATTATATTAGATTATTTTTAAAGGTATTTTAAGATTTTATGATAATTTTATTAGATTATTGGTGAAAGGTTATATAAAATAGATAAATAAATTAAAAAAAACAGGTTGGTAAATCAAAGATTAGTCCATGATTACATGTATTGTAATTTTACCTCAATGCAAAATAAATATTTTTATATTTTTTTACAGTATATTAAAAATAATTTAGTAATCAAGTTTTCATTTTTTTAATAAATATTTAACCGTATATTTTAAATGATTAAAAAATCTATCATTTTAACTAAGTTATTTAATGATAATATTTCATTATTGAATTAACGGATTATTTTTACCAAATATATGATGTATCTAATAATAAGAATATAATACACATGCATGTTCTTAATCAAATATATATGCAATCAAAATCACGTTAAAATATTAGGCTATAAAATTTTCACTTCAGAGAATAACACTTGAACTCATAACTCATATTAGAATGATTTTATTTTTATAAATTATAAAGCAAGCCTCATTAGTTAATTAATTAATCATATATGATCAATTACCAATCTAATTTCTGATAAAAAAATATATTATCCATTGAAAATAATAAAATAAAATTTGAATAATATTTTATCCAATTTTATGTTAACTTTTATAGTAACAATTTAAATTTAATATTAATATAATTTAAAAATAACTGTCAAATTTATTGATAAATTTTGTTTTAAAAAATAACATACCGGAATATAATAGTAAAAAAAATTAACATGCCGTGCAAGAGCACGGGTAATTAACATATACTAGTTTTATAAATACCGTAGTATTTTAGTTTCGAACAAGACCTCCAAAATGTTTGGCATGGCCCTGGACAGTGGATATAAGGGGTCGAAAAATCAAAGCGACAAAAGTAGGGATGGATTGATGCTCACCGGTCCGGTTATCCCAGCCGAGTTTCTGGCCGGGCAAGAGGGTGTGGGTTGGGTGATCGAAGCTCTGCCATAAGTAATCCTCAACCACCTGATCCAGCCGGACGACGAGGTTACCGTTTTCAAGGAGTTGGAGGACGGGATGGGTGGCTTTGGAGTAGTTAGAGGAGAAGACGAATTTGGAGCGTCTGAGGTCGGAGAGGACGATCCGACCAGTCCCGTCGATCCTGAGGGAGACGGAGGGGCTCCAGGGGGGAGAGTTGCGGTTGGCAACCCAGACGACCGTCCTCGGGAGGCCAAGGTTGAAGTACCATATCCCCAGATAATACCTGTTGGTGGTTGTGGTTGTGAAGAAGCCGAGCTCAAACTGCTGGCCGGAGGAGATTAGGGTGTGGTTGACGGAGAGCGAGTATGATGGAGTGAGGGTGTCGGAGGAGGAAGAGGAGACGGAGTCGGAGAGATAAAGGAATAAGAGTAGGAAAGGGATGACCATTGTTGAGAATTATTGTTAGGTTGGTGTCTTCAAATTAATTTGTTTGTCCGTATAAAAAAGGGGAAGTCGGCGACTGATGTGCTGTTGACTCATAGGCATCCAAAATGATTTTGTACTCATATTTCAAACACGTAAGTAATTTCGGATTTATTTATAATACTCCTTCTTAATAAATTACGGAGTATAAACTGTTAGGATTAATTCACATATTCAAATACTAGAAATAAATAAATGGATTGCTTGAGTAATTGGTCTAGAAGTGATGCACGTATTAGTGGAGTATAATGGACTTGAGTACTTGACCCATTAATCATTGAATTTCCTAGAGAAATCTAGAAATTGTTGACCGTCAGTTTGTAATTAGTACTAATTTGATGGGTCTAGAATAGTGTAGGTGAACATAGATTAGTAGATGGATTATTCTAGGAGGGTCGGACAATGTCTCCTGCCCCTGCACCTTCTTTCAATCCTACTCCTTCCTTAACCCTTTTCCTTAATTTTTTCATTTTTTTTTTTTTTTAATTCGGATAGTGAGAGAGGACATTAAGATGCAAGAGGTTTATTCCCCCGAGACCATCAAAGAGAGATTATATCGCAATAAAATTGAACATGGAGAAAGCCGATGGATTGAAACTTCATTTTAGCTATTTTTGGATAAATTTGGATTCTACCAAAACATTTGTGGGTGGATAAAAGAATGTTTGTAAACTGTATCCTTCCCTGGTCTTGTAAATGGCGAACTTACTTACACTTTCCGTCCCCAAAGAGGCCTGAGACAAGGTGATCCAATATCCCCGTATCTCTTCATCTTAGGGCCGAGATTTTGGCTTAAAAAATCCAACAAGTTTGCGAATAATCTAGGAACATCATTGGGTTTAAGCCCTCAAAAAATGGAACCAAGATACATTTCCTCACCTTTGCAAATGACATCATGATATTTGTCAAGTCCACCACGGAAGCTTGCCAAGCTGTTAAAAATATACTGGATGACTACTGTTAGATTTCCGGTCAAAAAGTTAACTACCAAAAATCTGCATTCCAAGCTAGAAAAGGGATTATAAATGAGCAAAAACAACTAATCAAATCCTGCTTGCATATTACTAACCAAGAGTCCTTGGAGAAATATCTTGGCTGTCCAATAATAAATGACCGAGTAAATAGGAATACATTCGAAGATATCATTGGAAAAACGAAAAATCAATTGACAAAATGGAGGGCGAACGAACTTACCCAACAAGGAAAAACGGTTTTGGTCAAGTCAAACCTTGCTGCAAAACCCTCTTACGCAATGCAGAACTTTATGCTTCCAGCATACATACATAAAGATCTCAATCAACTAAACAGGTTCTTCTTCTAGAATAAAGACTCTAGACATAAACCCTCATTGGTTGGGATAAAGTTTGCAGACCAAAGAGTGATGGTGGTCTTTTTTTTTTTTTTGGAAGCGGGATAAGAATTAAGAAAGTCACCGCCGCAGGGGCTTCTTTCCTAGCACGTCCGAGTGGACGAGAACACGGAGTTCTGGATCAGCAGCGAGATCTTCGTCGATAGGGATACTAAGGACATTAACAAAGCGTTGTAAATGAAACTACTCTGGAAAATTTTAGCGGAACCGCAGAATGAGTGGGTAAAATTTGTCAGAGAAAAATATTTTAAGGAGTTGGTGATATGGGACTATCACCGAAAAAAGAATACATCATGTCAATGGACAAAATTGATGAAAATAAGACAAGAATTTTGTGTTGGGCTAATCTGGCAGGTGGATAATGGAAGAATCATAAAATTCTGGAAAGACGGATATGGGTATATTATGACATAAGTCTGTAGGAAAAAAGACTTCATGACCAAATTGATGAAGGGGAAACAACTTATCTATATATAAAATCAAACAAGACATGGAACATAGAAAAACTACCTATGGACATTGTGGATAAAATAACAAAAATCTTCATTCCTACTAATGAAATTGAAGACCGACTATACTGGAAATCTAGCAAAAATGAGTGGTTCTCCACGGCCAGTGCATTGGATCACTGGTGACGATTATGATAGATGTGTCATTGGTCCTAGTCCCAAATGCAAATAATAATCCTAACTTTAGCTAACCAATAAATTAGTATAGCGGATAAGTAGAAGTCGAACCCATAGGGAGAACTAGATTCATGTATCCAATGATGATATAAGACAAACAATAACAATATTGAGATGAATAAGCAAATAAGTAAAAAGTGGTAATGATTGCAAAGATGTTACTGATATGATGAAAACACTTCATCTGCACTTCTTGACAATGGTTGGGGTTCATTATCCTTGTAATGATTTCATGGTTATTCTAATTCAATGCAATGCAATTGATATCAATAGCTATTCCTACTTTGGTTTAATTAGATTGATAACCTTTACAGGCTTACCAATCCCTTACACCATAAGCGATCCTAACTGGATTCTTAAACACACAGCAGCATAAAATCTCAGAGTACCTGGCAATTTAGTAATATCAAATCTCAATGCGATTAGATTGTCAAAAGATGCAATTCCCTTAACCTTAATCTTAATGAAATCAACATTCAACCAATAGTCATTATCCTGCATAGACAATTGATGCTTTCACGGAATCAATTACTCATTGCTTAATTTCTACCATGGATTAACTATTTGCAAGAAATCATTAATCACTAGCAAATTAAGTTGCAAATTCTGTCGAGATGATCAATTAATGAGAGAACATGTGTAAATAAGAATTATAACATCAAAGATAATGAAATAACTATATGAAATCAAAACCTCACAATTCAACCAACCATGTCTTCTAATCACAGACGAAACTATGAGTTTAGCAACTTATAGTCTACTGAAACAATCAATAGAAAAGTGGATATAATTTGTCTCTCTCAACGCGTATCTCTAAAACAGTTGTAAATATGACTAATATAGCCTAAAAGCGGCTGCTAAAAATCCTAGAATGTAAAATAATAATAAACTAATAAGATAGAATTCGGACGAAATCGGGTTTGCTGATTCTGTGAAACCGGCGGGCGCCACTACTCTGGCTCTGCGATTTCTTCTCTTGGCTTCAACGTTCTTCTCCTTAGCTCCCTTGATGATCTTCATTTGCCTCTTTTATCCTCAAAACCAGCCTCTTCTAGACATTTTAACCTCTCATCAAGCTCGGATTATAAAACTTCATAATAAACACAAAATAGCGTAGATTCCGAACTCAAATTCCATAATGGATAATAATGCAAATTAACCATAAAACATGCAAGAAACCTATCTAAATTCATCTAAAACTATCTATAATACTTATAAAAAATATACATTATCAATCACATCACAGGAGCTAAATGGATTAACCCTAACCCATTACAATGGTTGTGGAAAATCGAATGTCTGCCAAAAGTAAAAGACTTCCTTTGGAAAAACCTTCTAAATGGAACTCCTACGAAAATTAGATTACAAAATAAAGGAGTACATGTACCATTGGACTACCCGCTTTGCAACTACAACAAAGAAGATGCGGCACATATCTTTACTGAGTGCCAGAAAACCCTGACAATTATGACTGGACAATCATATCGAACGAATAATTCGGAATATAGATAAAACAGACAAGAGTTATAAATTTATAATTTCTGAAATGTTTGCAAAACTCTCTACAAAACAAAAATCGACTCTTGTTTTTTCCCTTTGGAGTGTTTGGTCCATGAGAATCGAGATACTGTTTGATAACGGTGATACTAGGAATATGGAAGAATGGATGAGGAGCATAAAACAACATATTCTGAGTTGGAAAAAAAGTCAAAACTGACAATCTTGAAGATGGTGTGGAAACCAATCAAACAAAAGCTTACCAAAAAAAACCCAAAAGACATAAAGTGATTAAATGGGTGAAACCCAAAGAATGATTTTTAAAACTAAACTTCGATGGAGCTAAAGTTGCTTCTGGTCTTCCCGCTTCAGGTTTTGTCATTCGAAATTGACTGGGTGATGTACTCTCATGTGGCACTCAGGGACACAGATCGATTTCCGCCTTGCAAGCGGAGTGTCCTGGCCTTCAGGCTGGGCTTTGGGATGTTGTGTCGAAGGGATTATCACATCGGGCGGTGGAGGGGGACTGTTTGACGGTGATCAATGCCGTGAAGGGCTTTTGGAAGGTGCCTTGGGAGGTCGAGATGATGATTAATGGCATCCTTGGGCTTTGCTTATCCTTCGCATGTGTCTCCTTTTCTCACATTTTTAGGGAGGGGAACCATGTAGCTGACCGGCTGGCACACCTCTGACTCTCCACATCGATGCTTGTTGATTGCCCACCTGCCGAGATTCAAGACTTCGTCCATCAGAACGCCCTTGGGCATTGGTTCAACAAGGGTTGATCAACCCCAAATATTTTCTTTGTATAAAAAACAAGATGCAAGAGGTTTCGGATCAGGTGATCTCAATCGTTTTAAAACATGGGAGTTATAAAACTTAAGTACACCTCTCATTTTAATTTTCATGTGGTCCTGTCTGCAGGTGACACCAGGCTGACAATATTCCTTAACTCCAGGGCATTTGTGATGTCCAAGGATTTCTACTTTCGTGTAAGAAGTGTGCTTTGAGCAAAGGAAAGTACATAACACAAAAACTATGAATTCAATGTTCCAGGATCAGATGGAAACGAAATAGTACAATTGATAGCAAGAGATACAGCTAAAAAAATGATTTTCATCATGCTCTTTGGCAACCAAAAACTTTACAACTTGCATCGCCCCTGAGCTACATTCAACCTTCTAAGTGCCCAAAACTGCCTAAAAAAAGCGTACTCATTTCCTTCATAACTAATTTCGAAGAACCTAGCTAAAACCAAAATCATACTCTATGCATTGTAGAGAGGTTATTCTTAACCCACATTTACCAGCATCATCTATTCTCGTCTCTAGATGAACTCTATGAATTGATGATACTAGGGCAATTCTTCAAGCGTCCAAATCCTTTCTCAAACTCCATCCAGGGTTTTTCGCAACGACCCCATCTGTCAGCATTACCGCTTTAGCATCCACAGCTATTAGCGTATCAGACTCAATGTCATTTACCTATGTAAAATCATGAAGAAGGTTCAGCATTCAGCATCTAAGTGCCCATTTCTGGAATCTCATTCTTCCAAAGAGAAAGCATAAGCTAGCACTAAACAAACAAACAATATGCAGATAATATGTGAGAGTTCTATGGAAGTTTCTATCATAAAGCACCTGTGAGAGTTGGACCAAAGCTTCCGAGGCCTTTTGTGGTTGGCTCTCAAGAGTACAACAGTATGAATAGAGAATCATTCCAACCAAAGCAATAACGATCCCAAGGATGTTGCGCCAACTGAATGGGTCATGCAATAGGATATAACCAAAGGCCAAAACTAGGCATGTCTTCAAATGTCCAAGGACCTGATAAGTGACAGCTGATGTTTTTCCTATTACAAGGAATGTGCTGAAGTTTACAGAGACAGATATTGAGCAGGACAATACTATGAAGGCCTGAAATGGAAAGATTAAAGGAGCAATTATGCCAATTCAATTGATTTGATTTGTTCTTATAGTATGTATAGTTATCCAGGAGCCATCCAAATCTTACCAGCACTTGAGGGGTATAACTGAAAGCAAAAACATTTTGATTGGTTAGAAGTGCATCAAGAAACGGTCCCGCTACAAACAATGTTAATGCTTGGTATGGGCAAGACTGATATAACAGTTGCGTCGAAGAAACCTTGAATTTCTTCTGGATGGAATTTGTCATCTGAGAAATGGTTAAGACTTTTCATGTCTATAGAATAAAAACTCTCCCTCAACAACACATTTGAGAAAAAGGGGTTTAGCTTAGCTTTTTATATTGAATCTTGTGAGTTCTTCTAGCAGTATTTAGATTAAGATGCATCACAAATCACATAAATATATATATATATATATATATATATATATATATATATATATATATATATATATATGGAGTGAAGATTATGACAAACTGGAGGATACAATTTGAGCAACACATGTAGTAACAACAGCAAGCAATGACAAGATAGAGCCCAACATATTGAGTTGCAGATCGGTCACTGTTGCAATCCCAACACCGAGGAGGATAGTGAGTGAAAACTGGATGCTCCTACTGCAAATAAAAGTTGAAATCAATGTTTACTACAAAGATTGCACCTTGTGTTCCAAAATGTGAATGCCCCATGTTCATCATATAACATTACATTTTCCCTTTCTGTAAACCTTCCACAAATCCTAGATTTTGGAATCAGACATGTTGTTGAGATGTGAATGGGCAAAACACACCCCACATCGAAAACTTGAACAAATCAAGCCCATTATATAAGTCACCGATTGGTTTTAGCATACTCGAACTTTAATACATGCCAATTGCCGAGTATTTGAAAAAGTGAAGATACATACCTGAATTTCTTCGTAAAGAATATTGTCTCTAAAAGGACCGTACAAGGAATAATTGCTAATTTTGTCATCTGCATCTCGAAGAAGAAAAATCAAATTATAAAAGAAAATAATTAAACTTAACTCTAAATAAGCATCAAGCTACACGACCTAGAGGATCCAAGGGAACTTAGCCAAGGGCAAAAAGGCATATTATTTATCGTTTTTGTTAGTCTTCACTGTTTCCTTTCATAAAGTTAAATATTACCATTGATAAGAAGCCTAAGACAAAAAAAAAGACACTAGTTCTGCAGTCATGCAGCAAGCATGGTGGAGACTGGAAAGTACCTGGTAGAAGCCAACAGAGTTAAACCCCAAGCTAAGGTTCAACAACCCTATGGATATGCCATTGAGTATACCAAATCCCATTACAGCTCTAACATCGAAAGGTTTGTGTTCAAACAACTTGATCCATAATGCAACATGAAGTGAACAAAATGTTACTAAGAGATGCCAGCTGGTCAGAGTTGTAGCTGCAATTCACAAGTTACGATCAATTAACAATTTCAGGCTCAAAGTTCATACACTCTCCTTTATGATAGGAGGCCTTCACAGTTTGAAGAACTCACCGAAGGTAAAACCTAGAGTGCTGATCAGCGCTTTATTGCAAATCACAATAGACACAGAGGAAACCACTGATAAGCTCAATGCTCCGATGGTTCCGAGCTGGAACTTCTGATGGTCGCTCATCTTTGCAACTCTCCCCCTTGCACACTTTCCTAATCCCTACAACGTTGATCTAGCAAAATCTAATGTGCATCAAAGGGATTGTTGTAATGCGACTGCATTGGAGAATCATGAAATTTAACATACGAACGAGAATCGGAGAAAGCGCCAGAAAACAGTAACAAAAATACCAGACAAAATCCAATCACAATGCGAATAATGGATATCCACAGGAGAACCAAATTGAAGCTCCAAAAAATCCATACAATGCAACCGCCGATCTTTCAAAATTCAATAACGAAAACACAAAATTAAAGCGGCAAGAGAGACTGACCTTGGTGGCAATAGGGATTTGGAGATGAATTTCAATTACAAATTACAAGCGTGAAATTGCGTGATAGTTGTCGTCAAAAGATATCCAAATGCAAAAGAGACCACTGTTAGAGACGAAAATCGCATTTTCCAAATCGCATTTCCTTCTCCCTGAAAGAGAAACTTTTTCTGTTCCATCACTTACCCCTCTCCACACACATGATATTTTCAGACTTTTTTTTGGTAAATTTTTTTCTTGAATATTACTGGTACAATATTTGAAAATAATTTTGAAAAAATAATACATTAAACATTATGTAAATTTGGAGTCAAAAGCATCAATATATAAATTTACCTTGGCAACTAAAATAAAAAAGGCAGAAAAATAAATTAGGTATGTTGCATCAAATACATTACTCCCCTTTTCTCAAAAAAAAAAATACTTTACTCCCTTTGTTTTTTTTTTAAATATCACTTTATTATTTATACACATCTTTAAAAAAAAAGCTTAAAAAACTATATAAATATGTACTTATTAAAAAAATATGTTTTTATAATATATGTATTTATTAATTTTTTAACGATTTCATATTTTTTTATTAATTAGTATGAAATCAGAGCCCCAAAACCTCTAGGTCCAAGTTATCAGTAAAAAGCATCTCAAGAAAAAACACATCCTCGAGCTAATGGCAATGGACTAGACTAATGGACTGAAAAGTTGAATTCTGCAAAGGTTAGATTTGGCAAATTGGAAATGGCAAGATAATAAACTTATGGAAAGACAGATAAATAAATGGGAAACTGCTCATAGGAAGACAAATTTCAAATAGTAACATTGACATAAATGATACAGTAGACAAATTTATCGACATAAATCGAAATTGGGAAAGTCAAGAATTGTATCAGATACTACCACCAAACATAGTATTGAAGATTGTAACAACCTACATACCAGAAACCGAAATAGAAGACATACTATATTGAAAAGCTAGCAAAAATGAATGGTTCATAACGGCCAGCACAATGACCCACATCATAAAACAAAACACCTATGAACAAAACAACATGACATGGATATGAGACATTAACACAACACTGAAAATAAAAAAAAACTTCCTATGGAAAACCGCATTAGATGGTTTAACGACCAAAACCAGAATAGCATACTAACTTAATAAGGCATCAACATACCTACCAGATGCAAGTTGTGTGACCAAGTCGATGAAACGCCAGTTCATCTTTTCATTCGATCCTCCTACACCATACAACTCATCCAGAAAATCAACTCAAACATCGCAGCTATCTTAGAAAATACAAATACTACTAGCAACAGCATCAAAACATGCATTAAAGACATATTCAATAAACTAAAACAACAACAGAAAGACAAATTAGCAACGGCTTGCTTGAGTCTTTGGACAAGTAGAGACCGGAAAAAAATTATACCATCTAAATACAACGACTATTCAGAACATGGAGCACTTGACCAGAAAACATTGAAAAAACTGGGAATCCTCCAAACTACAATTGGAAGAACCACCAAGAAGAAACGAAAACCAAAGGAGGAATCTGAGATGGCAGAAACCACCTCATGCATTTGTCAAAATTGATTTTGACGGATCTAAATTAAATTCCGATAATGCTGTTGCAGGATTCATCATCCGAGATCATCTTGGTGAGGTGATTGTGTGCGGCGGAATCTCGTGTGGCCATTCCTCTATCTTGTTTGTGGAAGCTTGGGGCCTCAAGCAAGGAATTAACAAGGGTCGGGAACTCGGCTGCGAAAAGATTCTCATCGAAGGCGACAGTCTATCTATCGTCAATGTAAGCAAAGAAATTTGGGGAGATCGAAGTCCTTATGACAAATATCCTGTAAGGTTCTAATGCATTCTGCAATTTGATGAAGTTCACATCTCCCACGTATTTCAAGAAGTCAACACGACAAGGAATATGATTGATTATGGGTGGACTAGCAGGGTCTAACTCTTTATCCAAAAAAAAACGTATGAAATCATTAAAAAAAACTAATTATCTCTTTAAAAGATCTATTTATATAGTAAATAACATATTTTTTGGAATGAATTGTGGTATAAGTTATTATAAACTAGTGGATGGATTTTCCCTACAAATTACAAACAAAAATTGTAGCGGATGGACCCAAATCAAACAATTTCTATGCACTTTGGGTTCAAATTACAACATGATTTCATTATAATTTTTTTTTTTGAAAAAAAAAAAAAGAGTAAACCAACACAAATCCATACAATTGGGATTTGGGAAAGCAGGAGGCAACCTAACATAAGAAAGACGTGAATAATCTGAGGCATAAGAAATTTATGTTGAATTGTGCAGCTGATCCTAATGCATCCAAGTATCCAACTCAAAATGAGGATCATGTTTCTGCAAAACTGTTATCAAATCAAACTAAAAACTCCCCGTAATCTCAACGCAGGACCACAAATAATTTATCATTTATGGGCGTCTTTGCTTTTGCGCAGCAGGAAGTGTGTGTCAGTTTTCTCAGCAGATGCTCGGGTAAAACTCGGATGATAGCTTGAATGCTTTGAGGTCATCGATGACTTGCACAGACACATTGGATGCTGCAGCTTTGCTCATGTCGGCGTTGCAACCCCAGACTCGGATTGCAAGCCTCCTACACTTGTCAGACTGCTGGAAATATGTGTTGTACCACTCGACCAAGTCACTTTTGCTTATATTTTTCAATTCCTCTGCCTCCTTTTTGGACTGATCAAACATGTACCTGAAAGATGAGTGGTTGGTGAGTTAGTGATGATATATTGATATGGACAAACTTGATGCGCCACAATGTTTTGATAAAAACAGGTAATGCTGTGACTTTACCTTTTGTCTGTAATTTGACTCCAGTAACGATCAGTCTGATATGAGAGAGACGGATCTTTCTCTAGTAACTTCGCAATCATTCCACCTTTATAACTCTCAAATGAGTTGTCATCAAGCCCCGCCTGAAAGGACAGTAAAAGGTCAGCGACATAAATCAAGCCAGTGAGAAATCAGGCACTATGAAATAGAAATCATGGAGCATCCATGCACTGTCATTCTCACCTTTACAATGTCAATTAATCAATTAAAACTCACGTGTATGTATATAGTAACCACCAAACCATTCTAGAGAGAATGAATCAAATATAAGAATCTGCAATAGTATCACAATGATTCTGACCATAGTTCACTAATCGCTACTTCCACCGGCTACAAGCTATTGTTTAGTTTCAAGTATCATCCTAGAAGATGCCTTGTGTAGCTATGGATAAGCATCAATATTTACGGCTTCTAGGAATAACATCTGAATAGCAATCAAAATTTCGGAAGGAAGAAAATAAAATAGAAGATTAAAACTCCTATAACAATTTGCTTCTGCTGGAGAATGCCTACTGCAGTTAACGAAATTCACAATTCATATTCTGAAAGATACATATATATCACTCTGCAATATTGATGATGAATCAACCACAAACAATACACAACAATTATACTGCAATAAATTAATGCTTACCAACAACTCCATGATGCCATTAATGAAGTACTCTATCCTCTCTTGCAAGTAGATAGGATCATACTCAGCTGACTGAACACAGAAGCAAAATCCAAATGTACGATATGTCATTCGTGGGCCACACTGAACAACATAACCAAGCTGCTCCTTCGTCCTGCCATAAATGGATTAACAAAGAAAGAACGTTAAAAAGCAGAACATGAAACTGGATGATGTCCCATATTGTGGCACTGCAGATACAAAAATCTTTTGGTATTTTATAAGTAAAAATATTATGGAAAGAAAAGGGGGAAGAAATAAAAAAGGCAACAGCAACATGTTAAGAAGACACATCTAGAGAGCATCACCTAAGTTGATTGAAAAGTGGCTCTTCCACAATCTCATCAAAGAGATCAGACAAGGCTTTTATTCTAATGGAATCATCTCTATTATCCTGTTCAATCTGGTAGTAAAGCTGAACACAGAAAGGACAAGGAGCAGTGAGATCATTGAGTCACATTAAATAAAGGTGGCAGCAGCAGCAGAACATGGGAATGCAGAGGAAAAAAGGGTTTTAACATTAAAAAAGGCAGCATCCACCTACCTCAACAACCGAGTTTGTTTCTGGCTTGTTCTTTACACGAACGTCTCTAACAAGGTTTGATTTTGAAGGCAGGCAGAGGATTTGCTCCCCATGCCTCATTTCTACAGGGAGTGGTTTCTCAGAGAAGTTCTTTTTAAATATGTTTGATATTTGGATAACTTCTTCTTCTAACAAATTTCCATGACAAAGTCCCTCAATGTATACCTGCAGATCAAATGGTCCACAAACTAAAACAAACAGGATACTGAATACTTTGCGAAAAGTCGCATGTATGCATGCATGTATATCCACAAACATTGCCCAAAATTGCTACTTCATAAAAAGTCCTGTTTCTAATAAACATGTTCGATAATGTTGTTTTACACTTCTAAGATTCTTAAAACTCAGCTCGACTTTCAGTAGGTTTTCCTTCACCTTTTTTTTATTAGGATTTAGTTAAATTGATCCTTTCCAACTGGAGGAGCCGCACCTAGTTAATCACTAACAAAACACAGATGATTAATTCAATATAGTGAGTCAGAACCATACCTGGGAAAGAATCTTAGGAATATAAGCATGAAGATCAGCAAGACCCAAATTTTTTAAGCAACGGAGCTTCTCATCAGAATCCCAGAATCTTTTACATAAAATTTGTAATCTCAAGTATGATGCATGACTTAAAGGCTTCATATTGGTATTGCGAAGGTTCCTCTCCATGGTCTCTTTAATAACCTGCAAATAAATAGGAAGCACAATTAAACTGGCACCCAAGATGCTGAGTTACATTATTTGCTCAGAAACTCATCAAGAACACTTCATCGGTTTTTATTTTATTATATTAAACCAATTAACGCTAGGAAGATGTGAGGCGTGCCTGTATAAATTACACCATTGACTTCCAAGTGCAATCAGTTCACTGTTTCACTCTGCTTTATTTTATTTTCCCTTTTTCGTCTGTGGCTATGCCTGAAGGGCACTTATGAAGAGGTGAAAAAATTACGGCACATACCTTAAATCGGTCCTCAGTTGGCATGAAGGACCTGGCAACATCCAAAATCTTGGAAAGTAGGACAGGGAGTTTATCATTGAAACCATAAATCTTAACCTCAAGTTTATCACTAACAAAAGATACAGAAGTTTCCAACTTAGCAATGCTAGCCTGCAGGAAAGTAATTTAAACTTGTCAAGTTAGCACTTAATAAGAGAAAAATTACTGGGCCTCAAAATCAAAGAAGACAATGTTTTGTTGAAGCATATTGAAATAGGCACAAACCTGGTATATAATTTCATTCAGCTCATCTTTAAGAAGGTTAACAAATAACTCTGTCAACATGCAGCTCTCCTCACTCACATGAGCATCCTTCAAGGTCAATCGAAAATATGTGTTTGCACGAGGAAGCTTAAAAGTATTATCAAGCATGTACCAAAACTTCATCTTAGGTTCATCAAGTACACATTTGGGAATGGATATGCTCCCAATATCATCAGAAATACCATCAGCGTGTAAATAAAAATTGGTGGGGATGAAATCATTTGCTGAGGGAAGATGCAAAGAAGCATCAAGTGTTGGAGGGTCACTCCACAATTCTACGAGAGATGGAAAGATTTCTTCCTCCATGTACTTTGATTGAAACCATGGTTCATGAAGGACACCTGCCAAAAAAATATTTAAAAAATCAATATAAGGCTGAGTCCACTTGATAAAGGCCACATCAGCCAATTCAGGTAGACCTTAGCAAAATGATCTGCAATACAAGATGTACTTCGAATGCAAAGAACCACTCTAACTTAGAACACAATCATTACGAATACTATAGCAGTATCTGTTATAAGCAATTCGGCAATAATATAAAATTTTAATATTCAGGGAAGTTGAATAAAGTAAATTGTGAAAAAGAAAAGGCATAACATCTTTACATTGGTAGATATGGAAAAACAAATTATTCTAGCAATTTTCTAATAGGACGAAGTTCGTGTGATAATCAACTGTCATGCTATCAAGATAGGTTACTTGTTTCTATCATCAAAAGATAAAATTATTGCAACGAAAAAAGAAAAAAAAAAGATAAATGGTAAAATATTTACCTCCGGACTTGTCAAACGACTTTGATACAACATCAACTCTCATATTTTCTGGGCTCAAGAAATTTAGAACGCTAATTATCATATCCTTGTCCCATTCATTGTAGGCATACTCACCATAAATAACATGCTCAGCTGGAAAAATAAGTAAATTCGCTGCAAATAAAACAAGATACTAAATAAGACAAGATCCATTATCACTAAAAAGGAGAAAATCCAAAATCGGTAAAATTTAGGGAATAGAATTAAGTTAACACTAACACGGCAGGTTGAAGCCAACAGAACATCATAAAGTAATGAATGTATCTTATAACTGCAACAAAGAGATCTTCAGCATCCTTCAACCAAACGGGAGCATTTTTCCCCAACTATATATATCCCAATATAGATACACAAAGAGTTAAACAACGGTATTTTTCTCTCTTATTATTATTTAATATGAGATCCCTCTCTTTTTCCCTAGGATCCTAAACATGTGAGATCTTTATTATTCCCAGACAGCCTTATTCATTGAATTGTTTTTATATCCTACTTCTTTTGGAATAAAATACACTCCTAATCTTTGCTAATCAAAACAGGCAACAAAATAAGCAATTTGGCACTATGAGTCTGTGACTATGTGACGCGATTAAAAAAAACAAATACAAGTACCAAGAACAGGAATATACAGATGACTGAATCCAAGAATTACCCATGACATTAATCACAGTTTAACACTAATGGCCTTGACAATGCTTTGAGATTGTATAATTTGTATCAACACCTTAGTATCAAATATTAAATATCTTTCCATCAAAAAAAAAATTAATATCTAAAGATGGACAAAGGATAAGATAACCTGCAAGGTCAGTAGCATAATCATCCTGTGGCTGTTCCTCTACAAATCTAAAATCCATATTGCCAATATCCTGGAGTTCCTTGAATATCCACTCCTGTGGAGGAGTGTGACGTAATAGTTTGAGGAATTGATATATGTACCCAATGATCTCGTACACCTGGAAATCAGTAGTATTAGAAAGGGGAAACAATGCATGAGCAACTCGCACACATCAGAACTAATAGTTTGAGGAATTAATTAAGTGAATACTGCACATGAAAAGGTTCAAGGAAAGCAAGTGAACAATTCACCTTCTCCAACCCAGAATCAGTGAGGTGTATTGACATGTTAAAAACATAGGCTAGAGAAGATCTGTATAGTCCTTCATCACCAACACCAGCTGATATGGATGTAGTCCAGCCTTTATTCTTAAGGAAATAATGCAAACTTCCTCTACCCTCTGAAGACCAAACAGGGTATTAGATTTCAAAGCAAATTCTAAACACAAATACACTTTTGTGCCTATATCTAAAAAGATACGCAGTAAGTCTCTACTGAATGATAGAAGCTGTAGACAAGCATAATGCATACTAATGATTGCTATGCTACCACAATATGGTGAATTGTATTATAAATTATAACATATAATCAAATGAAATATAACTTCAAACTGATATTTCCTTATCATGGGTTGGGTATGACATAAAAATGATCTTACCATGGCCTATGAGATGGGCTACATAATCCTCTGGTTTCTTCTTATACTCTTTTTGCAGACAAGGCAATTTCCACGATAAATCAAGGATATTTACATCCTTGACAGCCTCCAATCTATAAATCTTGCCAGCATTCCAAATGGGACATTTATTGATAGCTTTGGGTTGCACAGGAAGTCCTGATTTAATATCACTGAATAACTCAAGAACCCAATCCTCCAGCACATCGAGAGATTCTGCAGCATACAAAGTCATCACTCTTAGGCGTTAAGGGAAGAGTAAATCAATTATTAGAATTTAGAAGTATTTTTTATTTAGTTCATTTTATTTTTCAAAATATCTAAGATAGTAATAGTTAATCGTGAAAATAAAGGTTATGTTCTCTCATCAATGCCAATTTAGTTCCAACATTTAATGCCTTCACTTTCAGTTTGTTTTTTCCAACTACCTTCATTTGCCCAGGACATCAGTGAATTTGTATCCAATAACCTTGAAGTGCAAGGCCAAAATGGTACAAGAAACCCACAAAATACAAGCAGTCAAAGATTTACTGTCAAATTTATATTTCTTGTGATAAGATTTGCATAACTACCATAGAGGATCGATTAGATCAGTATAAAGATGGAAGTACTTTACCACCACCAATGACAACCAATTTCATGACTCCTCCATGGTAATTATTCTCATACAATTCAAGTATCCGTTGTCGCAAATCAATCCCTTTATCCATGGCATCAATCAAGCTCTTCTTGTTCCCTACCAAAAAACAGAAAGAAGATATCAAATTATCAACAGAGAATTTGAAGGGACTTTCAACAGGCTATGCAAGTAGACCATTGGGAACTCACCCCAAGCAAATCGATTAAATGGATGATCAGGTAAAGAAGTATGACACTGAAGCTGCTGAAGACGACAAGCATCACTTTGCAAAACCTGGTTAAATTCTGTTCCCCAGGATTTGGTTCCAATCACAACATACAGTGGAAAGTGAGAATTGTATGATAATGATAAACAATTAAACGCAAAGTATTACTTATTATCAATAATACGTACCAGAATCAACGGCGAGTACCTCACGCTCCATCGCTTCGCTTTTTACCAATGGTGAAATGAAAAACTGGGAAAATCTAAGCCAAGGTAGCACAGAAATAGATAGTATCAGTATTAAATGAGGCATAACACAGCCTATTTCAATTGGAAATAGATCTTGAATTTTTATTAAAAAAAAACCTACATGTCATTCATTGACATTTTATGAATGGGGAGAGGGGTTTTTATTGCTCTAAACACGTTAAGTTGTGGAAATTGCAATGAGTCAAATCAATTCCTCCCCACAAGCCAAGTGGAATGAATTCAAAAGATACAATTATTGAAAATCTACTCTTCACAGTATGTCAATATCAAACCAATCATAAATCATAAAATTCTCATATGGATTAACTGACCACCATGTATAGAAATGAATAAAGGAATCCAGATCCAAATACAAGCAATCTTATGAAATTTCTTTGTTTTCATCTCTGCAGAAGGTGTTACAGAAAGATTAAATTTTCCTTGTTTTTTTTTTTTTGATGACGAGGAACCCACCTTTGGTGGCAAACCTCTTCAATGCACCATTGAGAAATTTTCCTTGTTGAATATACAAGAAAAACAGGATATAATTAGAGAGGCCTACCTCTTCAATGCACCATTGAGAAATTCTCTTTTTACGTCAAAATAATAACAAGTATGCTCCATCTCCGTATATGCATTTGAGGATCCTCCATGCTTATGTAAGTAACTGTCATACTAGCAAAAAGAAAAGTCAAACTGGAAGCCACTTAAACAACAGCAAGTGTGGAGTCAATATAAATGCCTCCCGAAAGCAGCAGACACATTCACAGCATAAAACCTGAACAAGTATACTGTTTATCCAAATATGAAGCTATAGACAAAGGAAGTAGGGCAGGAAGGAGAAGAATAAATGAAATCGCAAAACTTGTATCTTCAGAAAGATATTGATTAATTAAAAAGCTACCAATAGCAATTTGACTCTGATTTTTTTTTAAAAAGTTCTAATTATCACTAAAACGTTTAACTGATTACTGATGTAATCATCAGCAACTATTCTAGCTCGACAGATTGAGTTACAGATTCTTTTCTGAGACCCTGGGTGCCACTCATGCAATCAATTGAAATCAGTTCCAAATCCAAATTCTGGTGATTCTAACATTAGCACTCCACAAAACCGTGAGGTACCAATGGTGTAGAGCTTTAGACAAAGCAAGGCATTAAAACCCGCTTTTACACCAACAAATTCAAAACGTAAGCTGCTACTTAAACTATCACCCAGCGACTAGGTAACTGGTAAGGTAATCACTCTAAAAAACAACAAGATCACATTGTCCAGTTCAAGTGCACCTCCAATTTGGCAGTTTATTAGTTTAACATGTGAAAGAAATTTGAAGAGACAGCAGATGAAGAAAACCTCGTTTTCATCAGGAAATTCAGCACTGCCCATGAAAAGCATGTGTTCTGCAGTAAACACGGGAAAAACGATCAATTGCAAAAAACCTAATCATATCTCCCTCTTAGGAAGTGTAGCCTTTGATAAGGAAAACTCAATAAACCCTAATTGAAAAAGGACGGTAATTGCAAACCTAAGAAGTGTGCAAGACCCTGGGCCTCCGATGGATCAGCAAAGCTGCCCATGCCTACGCACATTGCAGCCGCAGCCTGAAGAAACACAGGAAATCCCAATCAAATCCAATCTAAATCCTCAAATCAAAACTTGGAAACTAAAGACGAGTTTAACCTACCTTACCTTTTTTGTCTGGGACGAACCAGAAGAGGACGAAGATCTCTTTCCCTTAGCGCGATTCTCATCGTCCTCTTCACTGTCCTCATCATCACCATCCTCGTCGTCATCATCCTCGTCGTCGTCTTCATCCTCCTCAGAACATTCTTCATCATCCTCATCTTCTTCTTCATCGTCATCGTCGTCGTCTTCCTCAGAGGCAGGAGCGGGAGCAGAAGAGTAGATCTCGGGATCGTGAACAAGAAGAGCGGAGAGACCATTGCGAAGAACAAGGTATCGATAGAGGCGCTTGTCAATGGGGGACTTGATAACGATTTCGTCGGACGAGAACTTCACCATTGCAGTGTCCGCCATTGGAATCGAACTGCAACTGCAATCGCGAGTCTCCCACCCTCTCTCTCGTCGCCGTGAGTTCCGAGGCTCTCTCACGGAACTGAAACTCGGAGAAGAAGAGAGGAGAGAGAGGATGTTTGGGGCGGGGAGGGAGGATTTATAGTGGGAGGCGGAGACTACCAGGCTTAAACATGAGGTGGCGGCCGCCATGGTGCCGCTACCTCTTAACCCCAAGATCAGATTTTTTCTTATTTTCCTTTTTTTTTTTTTAAATCTTAAAAATGAAAAACGGAAAAATGAACACTGAAGACCGTGTTGGGGTTACATTTGATGGGTGGACGCTTCGGTGTCGAGTCAGCTACTCAGCTCGATTGCTACTTACGTTGTTCAATTGGATCTGAAAGTAATGAACCATACGATTAGAAGCAGATCCAGGGTAAAAGGGGAGCCCTCGTCAAATCGTCGATTTTTATCCGGCGAGTTATCTAAATACTACCTCCGTTATAAAATATAAGTCATTTTAGACATTTGCACACAAGTCAAAAAAAAAAATTATAACTCTAATTAATTATACACAACTTTGTCAACCAATAAAATTTGAGTAAAATAGTCAAAAAAATAAAATTTTTATATCTCAATATCTAGAAAATCTAAAAGGACTTGTATTTTCAAACAAAAATTTAAGCCTAAAAAAACTTATATTTTTAACAGATGGAGTATATTTTACTCATCAATAGATGTCTTTTTAAACAAAAGCATCAACTTTAGAGGCTAAAATGGAGTCATTTGTTCATTTGAACAAAAAACAAACATCAAACGATGTCATTTTGAACTAAAATATCTTCGTTTTGATCCATTTAGGAGCGTATCGAGAAATTATTCCTTGTAAAATAAGATTGCATTTTACGTATAATAACACATTATTACATGTTAAGAAAATAACATGTTACATATTGATTTGGAGGAAGCATGGAATGTTATTCGAGAGCTAGATAGAAACCCCAAACTTCTTGTTCATATTCATGAGACTTCCACAAGAAATTCAGCAACCCGTGTTATAACGGTTGACCAATCTCATAGAAAGCATATCAACATTGGAGCAACATACCTTGCTGTCAATCCGGTATTGCATTACCGAATCAAACATCTCTCTATGGACTACCATTTTGTTCGAGAAAGGGTGGTAAATGGTTCTCTTCGAGTTGCTTTTATTTCTTCAAAAGATCAACTTGTTGACATGCTCACAAAACCACTGCCCTCAGCTTCTTTTCAACGAAACCGCTCCCATCTCAACATCGTTTCATGGGAGCGACGGAGGGTAATAGGAGCCCACATGATTATGAAGCATAGAGTGTAGCCCAATCCTTGACATCAAAGGACCCCATAGAAATGAAGCCACAATGTTATCAACACAAGAACGTTGCTCAAGCTCACAAGAAGTCAAATCCGAGAATGGTCTAGAATAGTATTACTCTATCACATCTGTATTGCATTACATATATTTCTCTCCACGAAACCGGGTGTATATATACATTACTATCAATCAGAATAGAATCAGGGAAGAACAATCCACAATCATTTGAAATCATTACCTTATCATATTTTGCAGAAGTGTGGGATAAACCCTATCTATGAAGGGGAAGGGGCAACCCTAGTGGGATGGGTGGTCTCATTTCCTCTCTTTAAAAAAAAAAATTGGAGTATATATATTATTGTTTGTTTATTTGTAAAATAAAATAATTTTTTATTGTTAGATGTACGAGGTTGGGTATGTATTGATAAAGTTAAAGAATATGCAAGATCATCCACAATGGTGGCGTGCAAATGGGTACTTTTTAGACATTTTTTTTTAGCTTCAATGGTTATTTTTGGTGTGTGCAAATGTGCACATTTGAGCATGTGATGTGCAAATTTGAGCACATCATCTCCCTCATTTGCAAAAACTTTTACAAAAAGTAAGACAATTTCATTGGTATATTTTTTTATGATTTTATTTTCCTTTTTGTTTTAAATGAATTGTATTTCAATAGTATGTAAAAAAATGAACATTTCACCAATGAAGCAAATTGCTAAACAGTTGTGTTTATTTTTACATATCTTGTGCAAATGTGTACATTTTACACAAAACCACCGTAGATAGTCTAATTGGGTAGACTTGTGGATTTGGGGAAACTTTTAAAGGAAGAGATAGAAGTATCGAAAGATGAGGTGTTGAAATATTACCAAGAGAGAGAAAAAAATGGAAATGAGTTTAAGCGGATGCTCTAAAGGCTGACCAATCTCATAGAAAGCATATCAATATATCCATGCTCTTTGATTGATATCAAGTGCATACACCTGTCCGGATTCACATCCAATAAGCCAAAGGTTTGTCTTAGTTAGTAGGATGTTGCATATAAGCATATCAAAGCTACATCTGTAACACCTGAAAACAAACGAGGTGTCACAGCGCCATGGACCTGAAAGACCCAGTAACGCAATTTGAATGGAAGACGATAATGAATATAAAAATAAATAAAAAAGAATGAGAAGAGGTCATTCTATAGACAAATGAATCTAGGCCTTGAATTCATGTCAACATCTGCTGACTAAAACGAGGAGCTGCTTTCACAAGCTGACATTGAAGGGCCCTCTGATTTCACAGTGGGGGTTGGAGTTAGAGACCCTCCACAGTTACTGCTGATGTCCAGCCCCTGTAATCGCCCAAGACCGAGAGGGTCATTTTGCAACAGGTAGTCTGAGGCTTGTTGAGAGCTTGGTGGGTGCAACAGATGAGGATGATAGGCTGGCAACTGCATGTTATGCTGTGCGGCAGATGTGGGTTGCTGTGGAGATGGGTAATGGTAGCCTGAGATGTTGTTGTTGTAGGGTGTGCAGTGCATCCCCAGGTTGAATGACTCCGAGAAGCTTGCTGTTTCGCCAGTGGCGATCCTCAGCCTCTCCACTTCCTGCTTTAGGGCGTCGCTGAGAGCTGCACGAAAAGAGTTGTGATGAGCAACAACAATAACATGCTGATTGCAAATCTGGTCCTAGGAATTTACATCAGGATTCCAGTACAGATGACTAAGGGTGTGTATGGTAAGATATATGTCCTGTTTGGCTGATTAACATTGCCGATAAGGTAACTGAGAATACTATAGTATGCTGATATGGAAATGTATTTTACCCAATACACCAAGGCAGAATCAAGAAGTAATCAGCGCATGCTCTTGAGAACATAGTTTCTAGAGGATCGAATCAATTCTAATGTCCTGTAAAATGAGCATGGGCCCCTAAACAAAATTATCACACAACAAGATGCATTCGACTTGCTGACCGTGTTGCATAGTCAATACAAATCACCCCTTGCTCCCACTCCCCAACCAAGTGTTATTTATATTTGGTCAAGATGCAATGTAACCGATGTTTATATTGCAAGGATGTCAGGAACCATATTATATGCACATGGTGTGAGGCTTACCATCACGCAGCTGCGCTTGCTGCTCCATGGCTTGTAACCAAAGTATAAGTTCTGAATTTTCAGTTTTCAGACCACCAGTGTCCCTCTGTAAGTGAAAAAAGCGGATGCACTATATTGGAAATTGCATTGCAAACATGCACACATAAAGTACTAACTGAATCTAGGCACTCCAGCACAAGGAATTGCAGATTATTATGTATAATATTGTGTATAGAGAAAATAGTTTAGCTATTTGAAATATGAAGCATTAAGGATTCAGTAGCAGAGGCTAAAGCTCATTCAAACTTCAAACTAACAAGAGCTTAGAATCAGGTATTACAAAAACACACACGATGAGCACAAAACTGAACACAGATCAAGAGAAACCGGAGCCAGAGGGATGAATTCCCTGGAGTTTACCTTCCAAAATATCAGCAGGAAACCTAGCTGGACCTTAGGCCAGGCTTTTACAAAGATAGATGAACGATAATCCTAATAGAACTCCACCTTATCTATTTTATACTAACAAATGCCTTATTATCACCGCTATGTCACTCTAAAAAACCTCCCTCACAACCACGTAACTAACTGATTCCAGGCCTTCTCTTGCAAGGCACATGCTCAGGCTAGTAGTATATTATCCATATGTGTAACACAAACATTCTAATCTAATACAAATATTACATGAGATGGGATACACATTTGCATTTGCATCCAATTTTTGTCAACTAAATTATAGAAATAACAGGGAGTAGGGAGATCAGATCAATCTCTTTGTTGTAATCGACACAAGCAAGAATAAACATCTATAAAGATGGTTAAGACTAACAATAAGGCAATGTACCTGATATAAGGTGAGCTGAGCGGAAAGAGTGGTAGCTTCAGTTTGTAGAATTTGAACTTTTCTTTCCAGTTCCTGCATGTAGCGAGCTTTCCTCTCTTTTGAGAGAGAAGCAGACTGCCGATTTGCCAAAATTCTGCGGTTGGCAACAAAAATTAAACACAAGCTCTACAACTGCCCCAAAACGAGACAGAGAAAACATGAATTACATCTAAACATTGCACATCTAAATGCACTGTTGGAGCTTTAGACATACCGGTATGTACAGTCATGTCTGGGTATGTATGACAAATCAGATGAAAACAGAACAAAACTAGGAGAAAAGAATGCAACTCAAATGACTTCGTGCATTAAGAATTTACGATGGAAGTATCACGAATCGGCAGCCATCAACTCCACAGATATCAACTGGAAAACTGAGTGCTATTCTATGTTAACAAACAAATAACTATTGAGCAAACTCATTACAAGACAAAACAAGCTGTTTAATGAAAGGAACTTATGGAGGTGAGGTGAAGCACACAATGAAGTAGTTCAACCTCTCTGGTCATGCTAGCCAAACTCCAGCCCCAATAACAATGTGTTAGGTACATGGTCAGTGATTTGTACATAACAATAAGTGGTTACAATAGTTACAGGGAGCTAACCACAAATGTGAATATATATATATGAGCATAAGGTGTAAACCAATCATACAGTTCATAATATACAATAAACCGATTACCCTAAAACTCTCTCTTCCTCCTAGCTCTTGACACAAAGTACTGCTCTATAACTAAAGCCCGATCAAGCTTAAAACTGTCTATAAAGAATAGTAAAGTATTCCCCTACAGAAGCACAAAGGAAATCAATCAAGCTCGTATAGGGAAACTTATTTTTCTATACATGGTAATAATTTGGGTGGTGTTAGGCCCTACTGATCCACCACCCAGGGCTCATATAGGGAGCTGAAAGTTCAAAGATGCTTATACTGGCCTAAGAACAAGGAAATGTGGTGCAGGAGAATGTGACATGGGAAGGAAAGATAAGTGGCTCAAGGTCCTAATTGAATGAGAGTTCGTCTGATGAGATAGAAGCTAATTATCAAGGCTATCATCTTTATTCTTTAGCCTAAAACAAACACAGAAATTTCAATTTGCTAAAGCATGTTCTCTAATCAAAGGAATTGGAAAGCAGAAGTTCAAATTCAACACACAAGCAAGAGGAGAACAATTAGAAAGCTCGTGGTCTACCGAGCAAATGAGAATTGCTACAAATTCAGACCAACCGTGCCAGAAAGGGAATCAGAACATCCAATCTACAGAATTCCACTGTTTCTATATTCGGATCTGGAACTAGGAAGAAGGAGAGCAACAAACCTCTTGGCGCGCTTAGGATCGACGGTCCAAAGCTCTGCGAGCTTATCAGGAGGCATGGCCTTCTTAGCATCGATAATCTCACCGAAGACGGTGCCCTCAGCACCTCCAAATCCAGAAGAGGACGCGTCGACGGAGTAGCTATGCCGGTGGCGAGGCCTAGCACCGGCGTCAGCGGCGAATCCGACGCCGTTTCCAGTGGCGGGAGAAGCACGGAGATCAGATCCGCCATTGGAATTGGAATTGGGGTTGGAATGGGCGAGCTTATCAACGTTAATGTAGGTGTTGAAGAGGTCATCCTCAGATCCGATCTCCTCGGCGGAGGATCCGGCGAAGGGATCGGAGGAGAGATCCATGCCTTGGAGGACGCGGAAAGAGACTTCGGAATGGGCGCGGCGGTGGTGGGGGATGGAGCTAGCGAATGCGGCGGGTGGGGGTTTGGAGGGGCCGCTGTGAAGATCCATATCCATGTCCATGTCCATTTGTGGGGACTGGGGAGTGTGTGTGGGTGTGAGGATTGATTTGGGTGGGTTACGGTTAGGAGACGACCATGGCAATTTGGGCAGCGGCCATGTACGTCATGTGCTTCTCACATCTTAGCCGTGGCTTTCTCCTCCCTTTATTTTCTTTTTAGGAAAAATAACTCAAAATATTGCTCCATCCGTTCCACAAAATACATTAGCGTGCTGAAAAGTAAAAGCCCATGTCCATATATTTTGGAACGGATGGAGTAATACACTAATCCTGTATCAACGGAATAATACAAATTTTTTAAATTATAAAGTTATATACAATCAATATCTAATTAAACCAAGAAGATCTTTGGTCCAAAAGCCTTTCTATCAGCCCATTTAGCATTTGTCATGGGTGTTTAGGTCATGTTTATCAGTTACTATTCAAGATACTAAAAATACTATTTTTTTTATTTATCTCTCTCCGCCACATCAGCATAGCATCCATCACTTACTTTTTCCACTTTAACAATAGCATCTCTAACATCCCACAATCCATATTTTTTTAACCAATTCAATTTACAACATGTTTATAATGTTATTATATAACAAATATTTCCAACATGTTTATAATGTTATTATACTATTATATTAGTATTTAGTTCCTAAAATTTAATTATAAAATTTCTGTCATTTATAAAATGAATAAGTAAAAGTATATATGATCTACTTTTAAGATTCCCTATCCGGAAAGGTATTATAATAAGCAATCGGACAACGAACACCCAAGATCCAATTTATCGAGGAAAATTACAATATAATTATATCCAAAGAAATCATTTTTTTTTCAAAATATGTCGAAACATATTCAAAATTAATGTCTACATGTAGAGAAAAATGAATATAGTATTATGGTAATTTTTTTTTAAAAAAAATACATTTTAAATAGCAAAAATGACATTATATGAATGTAATTAAAATGTGTCAGATTAAATCTCAACCGTTAGTTCGTTTTGATCTCAGCCGTTCCTCCCCACCACTAGTGAGATCATGACATGTGTCCCCCCATTTTGTAAAGGCAATGAATGAATTGAAGCCTTAGGAAATTAGCATCGATGCTAATGTTGCATCCTTCAAGCATCCATACACCCACATTGATAATTTTTTATTAATTTATTTTACAAATAAGCATCTTAAATAGTACCATTAAAAGTGCTCTTAGATTTGTTATCATTTGTCCAATTTTTTTTCATAATACCACTTTTACCCTCCTTTTAATTTTACACTTTCCTTTGCCTTTTTCCAGTTCTGAGAACCATAAGGATGTCTCTCTCCGCGCTTCGTCCAAAAGAAGAAGATGTCGGCGGGTCACGGTCTCCGATCGAGAACAAAGGATTCATTCTCTAGGCATTCGGGAAGAAAGGATACTCTTCTTCATCATCCTCCTCTTCCTCGTCGGATTCGTCGTCGTCGCAGTACAGAGATATGAAATTCTCGAAGAGGAACCAATCGATGTCCTTCAACGTCGCCTCCACTGCGCGCCTTGTCACTCCGGCCAACTCTCGCAGCCAATTCCGAGGCGATCGCCCCTTCGTGCTCCCGCTTGAGATCTCAAATCGAGAGCGAGCAAGGAGAAAGAGGAAGTGTGATCAAGGACGTAACTATAATTAATATAGGTATAATATGGGTGCATGAATGGACAAGATGCTTGATTTGTGCAACTGGTTGAGAGTGGTGAGGGGAGGAGTAATGGTCGATCCCCCTTTATTTTGGTCTTCCACTCTTCCTTTATCCCCTTGTAGTTTTTATTTTTATTTTTGTGAATATTTGAGGGGTTATACCTTTTTCACTTTTTTTTTTTTGTAATTATACCCTTCATTTTTTCTTTTTACTATCTATATTCTATACCTTTTAGGGTGGTTTTTACCTAAATATCCTTAAAATAATATTTTTTTTCTTTTTAAAATTAAAATAATAAATAGATGTAGATATTTTTGTTTAGATATAGATAAAATTTGTTTAGAGTTTGACAAAGGAGACGTTACTTCTCCCATCAGTTGTACACTTTATAAAAAAAGACTCTGCTTTATCCATCAATTGCTCAATTAGTAATATTGTGAATTGTTTTTTAAGGCAATTCTTGTACTATACTATATTATGGTTTTAGATTAAAAAATACCATCTTTAATTTGTCTTTTAATTCAATCTTGCTTTCGTACGTTTCTAAGGCATACGTAATTTGCCCATATTTATATTTTGTGAATTTGCCTTTAAATCTGAGTGGAGTAGTAATCAATGCCTTTAAATTTAAGAACGTGTGATGTTGTTTGTTTCTTTCGATCGATCATATCGCGGATCGGTAAGGTTTCAACTTTTATTGTAACTTACCTTTATTGTAACATGAAGTTATGCACATCGGTAAATATTGTAATATATTGTAACCTACATTTTAACACTATTGTAACATATTGTACACACAATACCGTTTCACAAACATGTAAATCAAATAGTAAGGTATCATCCGAAATGGAACCCGGAAAACCCCTAAACTCCAAAAAGAACGCGCTTGATCACGTGCCCCCCTTTTCACCAAACTCCAACTTCCCCAAACAAAATCCTAAAACCAGATCCAAAAACATCTTCGATCTCACTGCAAATCTCACCCTAAATCAGTCCCAAAAGAAAAATCAGAGTCGTACTATCAATTCTAAAAGTTTTTTGTTTTGGATCTGGAACGAGTTTGATGATCTTCCTCTCGTTCTAGGGTTAAAACTCACATCTTCTCTCAAATCTCTGACATGGAGGGCTATAGCCTCAATCAATACAGCAACCATAGGGCTTATCTCTACCACCCCTCTCTTGGATCGATATCGATTTGATGCTTCATCCCTCAACGGCCACCCAAACCGATGTGATGCTTCGTTTTTCAAGGGTGGGGTGCTTCTGTTATCTGGGGTTAGGCTTCAGTTTTCGGGGTACCGTGGATTCAGAGTTTTTCATTGTCTCTGCTGCTTCTCGCTGGGTCTTCGCTTTGACAGGTTTGTCTCCACAATCTTACTTCATTTCTCCAAAATCCAGAATCTATCTAGAAAGACTAGAATCTGTCCATTTAACTCTTCCTTGAATGTATTTGACTCCTATTTAAAATGCTCTTCTACCGCTGTTCTTCAAAAAAAAGTGCTTTGTTTGTACCCTTAACCTTGATGACAATCGTCCACCTAAAGGGAAGCCTAAGGGCGAAACCCATAACCCATCTAAAGGGAAGCCTAATGGCGACACCCAATCTACCTCAAATGGGAAGCCTAAGGGCGACACCCAAAACAGCTTGATCACAATTTGCCAATAGCTCGTTATCAAGCATCTACATTTCGCCACAATTCCAACTTCACCAAGTTCTACTGTTTCAAAGTGCCCCAAAATTTTAGAGCATACTAAATCTATTAATGACTTCACATTTATGATTGATATCATGCACCTAATTGCTTATCTAATGTATTACTCTCATGAGTTTTATTTTCTAACTGGGAATTTAGAGTTTGTGACCTTCTCTTTTGCATCTTTCCATATCAATCTTTTCTCTCCTTTTGTCAAGGAAGCCCCCTACTTTCTTAGAACAAAACAAGATTACCCAAAATCTATTATATGGTATTGCTATATGAGAATTAAATTATGCCATGTGACTGTGGTTCACATGGCCTGTGCCTCTGTGAACAACAAGTACTCTTGTATACCAACTAATGGGAAGACTACCGGCGACACCCAATCAAACTCACCACCTAATGGGAAGCCTACCGGTGACACTCAATCAAACTCATAACCTAATGGGAAGCCTATCGACGACACCCAATCAAACTCATCACCTACTGAAATATCACCCAAACACACCATAAAAAACACCTCCTCCTCCGAGTTGTCTAAGTACGGCACGGGGAAAGGTACGTAATACTGACATAATTACCTTCTACACCCAACTCACTAAATTGAAGACAAATTTTAAGACTCTGACTGGCTGGATTCTCCTTTGCCGAGTCTTGTGTGCACCCATTGAAATCTCCAATCTGCAAACAAATCTTATTTTTGTTTGGCAGTATTGACTACTTATGTACCATGACATTTTAATATCATCAGGGTTGTTAATCTTTAATCCGCTCTCCGTTACTGATTTGCTTTGTAATGCTTTGGTTATTTTCTACTTCTTTACCCTCGACTTCGACACTAACTACACTTGAGGGGCTTCCCCCCTTGAGCATCTGGACTCTCAATCTGATTGGCAGGGTTGTTCACATGACTATTTCATTAGCAAATTTCGGCTCATCATCAGGAGTATCACTCTGAATTCCACACTCTATATTGTTGCATCTGCTTTCTGGGTGCTGATGTTCTTAGTACTCGAGTCACCATTGGTAAATAATCTTAACTTTATCTTACTTTCTTATAATATTCTCCTCATTTTTGTTTTTAATTTTGCATTTGATGTTGTGCAGCTTATCCCTCTAAACCAGTACTCATAAGGGTCCTTCTCAATGAGCAACCCCCTTACACTGCTCACCCAATTATCCATCAATACAATACTGAAGACCATCTCCTCTGAAATACTTAATAATTTTTGTATTTGCATCCATCATCTAGGCTACATGTATGCTTTATCTGCACTTAATCTACCAATCTGCTTGCCCAACTTCTGGTATACAACAACAAATATCATAAATAATGCACATGTTCCCTTTAACATGATGATTACTCTAATTTGCACTTATATCTCATTACCGGATTGTAGTTCTATGAAATCCCCTGCAAACTTTTGTATCCATAACCACTTAACAAGACTGAATATATGTTCTCTACATCGATCTAAGCATTTTAAAGTCTTAGTCTATTTTTATCTAGCAATCAGGAATCAGAAATCTGTAACAATAAGCAATCATTATAATAGAAGTTTGCCTCTGCTCTATGAACTTTATTAGTGTAATGGTTGCTGTAATGCTTATTCAATATACTGGCTACATATTATCTTATCCCACTGTTGCGTTTTTACCTACTATAAGCATCTGTTAATCTTAAACATATGTTTACTGTCTTCTAAAGATTACCATCATCCTAAATTTAAATTAGAGCATGATTCATGCATTCATAACACCCTAGCTGACTATGCTCGAGAGTATTTCTCTCTCGAGCGCTTGAAACTATCATATATCTTGCAGGATCCTTATGGAACCTACTCCTTGTGGATCAAAATTTGTTCAGCAAATACTGATTATAAAGTTCTTCACTCAAATCTTCATGCAATCTGGAACTTGCTCTATGCACTTCCTACCTTTTGCTGGGAAGAAACCCTCCATATCTCCTATCATCTTAATAATGCAAGATACTAGTATTTTGTTTTTCCCAAGTACTCTGAACTCTTATAATATAATTCCTTTCATACCCTCAGATTTGGACTTGTACTTGACAAGTGGTATTACCCATGGAATGTGGATTGCATCTGTTTGACTTTCATTCACTCAATTCTAACTCATTATAGCACTCACGATCACTTAGGACAGATGTACTGTAAAGCTTTCGTCCTGCTCTCATATCTGGAATGACCTTTTCTTTGGTCCCTAGGAATTATTAATAATCAATCCAAACACTTGAAACTAAGTGATGTATCCTTTGACCATAATGATCTATTTCCAAACATGAATTTGTTGACTAAATCTTTCAATACAAATCACAGGGTAGATTTTAAGAATACTCTATATAAACAAATTAACATAAAACCCACAAGTAGATCCGTTGCACATATCTTATGTATCAAACAATCGATGATTCTCAAAACAAGAATTACCAATTCTCTCAAAGATAGTTACTATGAAATTTAGTTATTGGAATGTCAGGGGACCAAATAGAAGAAATGTTTGGACCCATATTGAATCGACATGCAAAACGAACCACATCAAAATACTAATGCTAGCTGAAACAAAGTTATAAAACTCACAACCGGAAAATTGTTGGAAAAAAGCGAGTTTCGATAGAATTCATTTCTGTCCCTCTTTAGGCCTTTCTGGTGGCATTTCCCTTCTGTGGAAGGAAGCCCAACTTCACAATGAAACATCCACAGTGGTAAATTTTGACAACAGAATTATACAAACAACTTACACAAACAACTCGATTGGAGTGACTATAGAAATTGTATTTGTTTATGCTCCGCCACATGAAAATGAGAAAGATGGTTTCTAGTCCTCCCTATCAGAGACGGTACAAAAAATAAAGCACCCATTAAGGATTATTGGTGACCTAAATGAGATCCGCGAACCTAATGACAAAATGGGTGGTTTAATACCAAATGCAAACCGATTTCGAAGACTAAACGAAATCATGACAACTCACAACTTAATAGATGCACCAACGACATGCAACAAATTCACATGGAGAAAACGACCCCATGGAGTGGATAACATCTACGAAAAACTTGACATAGCTCTTGTTAGTTTTCAGTTACTACAACAATTTCCGAATCTACACACAAAGAATCATGCCTTCTTGAAATCTGATAATGCACAAATCACACTGGACTTAATGGATAATCAAAAGCCTAAGCTACAACCTTTCAAGTTCGAAATGGATTGGACCAGTAGATTTGTAACACCCCCTTTTATAACCCAAGAGAATGTCACAACGCCAGTGATTACTCAGACTTTAATGTCTTTGTAAGTTGTAACCACCTTAGGCTTATAGGGACATGCAACCATGCTCCCATAAACAAGATGATAGTAACTAAATACATACAGAAAATACAATTAAATAGCGGAAGACTTGAATTATATAAAAAGAATAACTATTTATTAATCTTTCCTCTAAAATTGAGGATTTAAATTTACAACCTGATAACATTACAACGGAAGACTTTTAAATTTAATAAAGGATTTAAACTCCTATACAATATATCTAGAAATTTAAAATGTAAATACAATGTTAAAATAACTTAAATGTCTTCTCAACTTCTCTTCATCTTCTCTTCTGAGACTCGACCTAAACCTGCCGTCACAAACAATAGGACGGTTAGTTCGTAAGAACTAGCAAGCAACGACGTGAAAACTGGGACTACTTTGGATTCAAACTCAGTGACAATGATAAGCTATGAATCTAAACCCAAATGTGATTATTGAGAATATTTTATGTAGGCTTAACATTTTAAGACACAACTCATGTGACACGGATAATCCAGTAGGATTGAGTAACAAAAGATGCGAGTGACAACCACTCTTAGGAACCATACTCCGATTACAGATGGAATATGATATAGCTTAAATTAATTGTGATCACTATAGAGCTTTGTTCTCACTATGTTAACAAAATATATGTATATCACACACTTCACTCACTTCCTCAAGTTGGTTAGCTTAACTACAAATTTATTTAACACACACTTCACTCACTTTCTCACGTTGAGTCGCTTAAACACAAGTTTATATGCTTTACACGTTTACCACTCTTAATATGAGTTGAATGCTTTACATCACACATTGTTCATTATAATATGATACCGGCCCCGTTCTCACTAGCAGATAGCAGCCTACTACCGGAGGTAATGTAACATTTCTCTACGGAAATGTGTTAGTTTCATGAAACCCTTTATAGACCGGGCACACACAGTCCCGACCTGTTTCCATTATTTTTATTACTTTACACGTTATATTCACTTTACTCTGCATTGATTGACACGTTTTATTTGATTGATCTTGATTCAATTGAGTTCCAATCGTAACACACAATCCTCACATTGTTAACTATTTACTTAAGACATTCTAGGTGATCACACAACACAATATAACCCATGTTATTTATAGGTAACATGGATGCCAAATGAAATTAAAGCAATTAAAATAAAATGATGAAAACATCAAAGAAAAGGCATGTTCAATTCCATACCTAACCAAATAGCATGAAAGAACAAGAATAAATCATGCTTTAAATAAACGGTGGGTAACTATATTATTATTATATTATTATTTTAAGATCACCCAATTAAACTTGCCAAACTCAAACTGAATGGTAAATAAATCACACAAGCAGGTGAATTGCAATTTATTTTAATTAATTTGGCAAGCATTTCAAGGAAGGAAAACAATATGACACGAAGGCACTGAAATGAGCGGAAAGGCTCGGAATGTCACTTGTCTGATTCGTCTTGTTGCATTTCGGTACCAACTATGGACTTCAAAGCACTTGGTGATAGGTTTAACGAAGTCTACGAATGAATCAATGCTATCTTCTTTGGAATCTTGACTCATTGTGGAAGGGTAAGGATTTGACGATAACGCTGCGGATTAAAGAGATTACCCGAGTTAGAACAACATCTAAAACTACGGGGTAATTTCTGAAATTATAAAAAGTAAAACAAGGCACATTTTGTAAGAACGGAAAAGTTGGGAGGTTAGGCGTAATTATACCATCTCTTTCAAGTGTCAACAGCTCGACAGGTCCCGTCGCGCAGATTCAACAGTGGGTTTCGGCGATCTTCCAGCAGCTCGTTCTCCTTGCACAGAGCTCCGTTTGATGCTTATGACCTATCAAACCGACGAGTGCAATCTCTACTTCAGCGTGGTTGTGTTCGTTTTGTCGGAAGATAAATGACAATGTCGAGACAAGTGCTTGAACAGTGGATGCGATTTGAACAAAACAGCACACGCACACACGTGCTTGGTGGTTAATTAAGTAAGTTCGACCCCAAATTGATACGGTTTAAGATCAACGAATCGAGTTTGTTTTAACTTACCAATTGACCATGGATATGTGATGTTTGATACGCCTAGGGTCGCAGTCCCAATCGATGACTAAAACCGCAACGTTTGATGCATAAACATCCCCACTTGGTTAATTTCAATCGGATCTTCGACCCCGAAACAGAAACTAAGGAATTAGGGATCGCTTCACTGACTGATTATAGTGAATGGATCTGCAGGGTTGATGTTAATTAATCATATGATGTAGGCGATTAATTGACGGATTGAAATCTGAAATGATATTCGAATGATGATATCTCACCGAGGTATATTCGGGGACATAGGACAGAGGCGTCAGAACACCAAAGAAGCCCTGAGTAGCGGCGTTGGAAAGATGGCATTGCAAGTTTCATGCATGAACTAGTAGCAGTCACAGGGGTGCAATGTAGTGACAATGGGGATGCTCAGAAGTTGGCTCCGCGTGCAGTTTTTTTTTCTCCAGAATCTGGGTAACTGCATCCCCTTAGGGGATGTTTTAGACCACGAAAACATTGGAATCTCGACAAGCTTTCTCAAAGAAAGATGTAGGGTGTCGGATCATCTGCAAAACGAGCCATCAACGGACTCCATCGAAGCACCACGGCCTTCTAGAAACAGCCCGGATAAGTGGAAGCCCTAAACAGAATATATGGATTAAAACATGATTTGCTAAAGACATGGTAACTTCCTCATACGAGATCCAAATCCCGAAAGGTAAGAAGCTATGGAAATTAGACTTACTGATCTTCGATTTGAAATAAGGAGCACATAAAGTTGTTGAGAATCAAGAGAGAACAGAGCCCTGCAAACTGCAGCAGTCTTGACATCGGAATTTTTAGCACCTACCACCGCTCGCGAGGAGGTCCTGTTTGTCGCATCGTGGAGACCACCCCGTTACTTAAATGACTATGATGACTGAATAGAAATTGTAGAGAATGTTGCAAAGAAGAACTTTTATTCAGAAAGGTATAAAAGAGGAGAACCGTGGGAGGCGTTATGGTGGTGAAAAGAGATCAACGTAGTTGCTGTCAAAAATTCAGCAACTTGCCACATAACCCGATCAACTGTACCCCTCTGTTTGGCAATCGGAATTTTCAAGGAAAGAAAGAGATGAGAAATTGGAGAAGGGAAAGAAAGTGAAGGAATTTTACTTTCCCATCAAATTCAGCCTATTTATGGGTTGTGAAATCCCATCAAATTGGGCAGTTACCCACGTTTTCAATCCCATCCTTTCCTCTGAATTGTTCATCCAAACACCAATTTCATTTTCCCCTCACTTCCCTTCTTAAAAATCCCATCAAAACCCACAATCCAAACAAAGTGTACAAGTCATGGGTTTCTATCGAAAATCTGGGTAGATAGGATTGTATAGGAGGAAACGACGAAGCCATAGCAATTTGAATCGATTGAAACAAGTTTTAGGGTTTTTGAGGTGCGCCTTTTTTGTTTATGCACGAATTGGGAGTGATATGGGATGAGTTCCGAGAGTCTCTAGGGTTATAACTGACCGAAAATCCCATGTATATTATCCCCAATGAATAGATTTGGTTAGAACGAACTCAAAATATCGAATTTTGTGGATTTCTACCGTGGATGGATAGAGAAAGGATGAGGAGCTGTCTGATCCGGTTTCAGATCCGGATCTAAACCGGGTCAGAGCTTATTGGTTTAAAATTGGGCCTCCGGTTTGGGTTGGGTTAAAGCTCACCTCAATTCTTTTGCTTTTGTATTAATTAATAGGTATAATCAAGTATAAATTCTATTATAAATATAATACGTAACAAATATAGTTTTATTTAAATTTGATTATTATTTTTATACCTTATTTTAATTTTGATAACATACTACTATTAATACTATGAATATAAAAGTATACATCTTTGAATAAAATACTCTTAAAATCTTTATTTTTATACAACATCAAATACTTATAAAATTTTATATAATCAACTTAAAAGTTAAAAATAATGATGAAACTAGTTTTCACATAATAATAATAATAATATAATACTAACGATTATAAAAAAAAATTATTTATTTAAATTATAAACGAAGTACCCAAAAATACTTTGGGCTATTTTAAGATTTGATTATGAAACCCTTGTTAAGCAAGCATGGAGATTTGATACCCCGGGATCTCAAATGTTTAAGCTGACAAAAAAAACTACAAGAAATAAAGAAAAAAAAAGCAAAACATGGAGTAAAGTCACTTTTGGGAATATATTCCGAAAAATTGACCAAGTAGAGATAGAACTACAAGAACTCCAAATTAAGTTATATAACTGCTATAACACACACATAGAAAACAAAATAAAAAGGCTCTCGACCAAGCATGCTTCTCTATTAGACTACCAAAAGAAATACAGGGGACAAAGGGCAAAGAGGAAACATGTAAAATCAATAGATACAAACACAAGATATTTCCATAAAATTGCTATAGGAAGACGGAATAAAAACATCATACAATCAATCAAATCAGCCGTCAGGGTAACTCTAACAACCGAAAAAGATATAAGGGAGGTCATCATAAATGACTTTTCAAAGCGTTATTCCCAACAACCTCGAGACCATCATCCAAGTAATCTATTAAATAACATAAATAAGGAAATCACAAATGACGGCAACAACTGGATTACACGCCAGATTACAAATTCAGAAATTAAAAAGGCGGTGTTTAGCATGGCAGATGACAAATCGCCCGGATCCGATGGCTTTCCAGCTGGCTTCTTTAAAAAATATTGGCATATTATTGAACCAACTGTCATCAAGGCATGCCTTATTTAAAAGGATTCTTTCTTAGTGGGAGAATACTTAAACAAACTAACCATACTTTCATCGCACTCATACCTAAATGCGAAAACCCAACAACCACATCCCATTATAGACCAATAAGCCTATGTTCCACCACATATAAAATCATTTCCAAGATTATTGCTATTAGACTGAAAAAATTAATCCCGAAAATAATTAACCCCCTACAAAGTGCCTTTACTTCTGGTATGGCCATACAAGATAATATATTAATAGCTAATGAGATCTTCAACTCTTTTTCAAAAACGAAAGGAACTAAGGGATGGATGGCAGTAAAGTTAGACATGGAAAAAGCTTTTGACCTAGTAGACTGGAAATTCTTGATTGCAGTACTAGACAAGTTTGGTTTCTCACCCCGATTCTCGGGATGGATCAAGGAGTGTATAACTACGGTTACATACTCGGTGCTGGTTAATAATGAGCCCAAAGAAATAATAAACCCCTAGAGAGGACTTCGGCAAGGAGACCCGCTATCAACATATCTATTTCTTATACTATCTGAAATCCTGGGTAGGGGATTGTAATTTGAATCTACAAAACCACAAAGTCATCTAGGAATACAGATAACGCATAACGGAACAAGAATTCCATACTTGGCCTTCACAGATGATATTGTAATATTTGCATCCGCAACACAGACAACTTGCCATCAGATTAATAACATTCTTACAGAATACTCTTCGATCTCAAGTCAAAGAGTAAACAGAGATAAATCACAATTCCAAGCATCAATAAACGTAGAATGGCACCAAAAACAGCTTATCGGCAATGAATTACATATTACTAGGGGTGGGTGGGCATATCCGGGTATCCGACACGAACCGGGTAACCGTGTCGGGTACCCGAAACCGTTTAGGTCTAAACTGTCGAACTGTACACGAACCGCTTTAAGCCGGGTACCCGACACGGTAAGGCGAATCGGATCCGTGTCGGATTCCCGAGTACCCGACACGAACCATATGTTTAAAAAAAAATCTGCGTACAATGTGTACACAGTAGCTTCTTCCTCCTCTTGAGTAGCGGTGGCTGCGATTGTCCTCCCCGCCCGCCTGACGAAGTCGCCTTCACTTCATAATCCTCCTCGTCAGCCATCAACATCATTTTCGTCCTCCAAAGTTGAAGCATAGAAGGTCCCCGTTTCACTCTGAAAACGACAACAACGGGAGGCTAGGGTTTCTGAACACTACCATTTCCGAAAATTGATTTCAGTTATGAACAATTGAGAGGCTAGGATTTCGAAATTTGAAATGAATTTGGAGTGGCAAAGGTTTCTTGATATTCAACGCCTCTATCAATTGTGGAAAATACCCCTACATGACCGCCATTTTTGGGGATTTTTGGAAGGGATGAGACACTAAATGAATTCGAATTAAAATTGAACCCGAGAAATTGAACAGATGCAACCAGATCTGAAATTTCTTACTTACCATGGTTCAATGAAGAGAAGAGAACGAGTGTGGGCACACAAGAAAAGTGGAGGAGATTGAGAGCTTAGGGTGGACTGTGACGGCGGAGAGAGTTTAAGGTTTGTTAGGTTTGGGCATAAAAACATAAAAAGGGGTGAGAATCTAATCAAAATAAATAAAAAATAAAAAGGGGTGAGCATGGGTTAAAAAAAAAGCCGAAGTCAGGACTCGAACCTTGGTTGGAGTGAAACAGGCGGATACAAATAAGCCCAATACCACTTGAGCTAACAGAGCATACTGACATTATCTGGATTATACATATACTAGTACTATACTGTTGTGCTATAAATTTTAAAAAAATTAAACGGTTCGTGTCGGGTATCCGATAAGGGGATATGCCCGATCCGAACACGAACCGTTTAATGTCGTGTTTTCTCGGTTCGTGTCATTTTCGTGTCGTGTCTTTTCGGTTTCGTGTTTTTTCGTGTCGTGTTTTCGTGTCGTATCAGTCGTGTCGGGTTTTTCTGCACACCCCTACATATTACTTACACAAAAAACCTAGGAAACTATCTTGGTTGTCCGATCATTAGTGGTCGCAGAACCAAAGCAGATTTTGAAGAATTAATAATCACGACTAAAGCTCAGCTTCAACATTGGAAGGCTAATGGTCTTTCCCAAGCTGGTCGTTGCACCCTGATACAGACAACCTTATCTGCAAAACCACTGCATTTAATGCAATGCTTCTTATTACCAAAATCAATACACACAAAACTTGACAAAATAAATAGAAACTTTCTCTGGAACAAAGGGCCTAAACAGAAGCCTTTAATCAGCTAGTTTGAGATCTGCAAATCAAAATCGAATGGTGGTTTAGGTCTACGAACATCAGAAGACATGAACAAAGCCTTACAACTTAAACTGCTATGGAAAATCCTAGCAGAACCGAACAACCCTTGGGTAGCACTAATTAAGGAAAAATACCTAAAACAACAAGAACTTCTAAACTATAATCGAAGGGGGCCAACTTCCTGGCAATGGACTCAGTTGACTAAATTAATCCCTTTATTCAAGCAAGGGATATGTTGGTCAATTGGAAATGGACAATACATCAACTTCTGGCTGGATCATTGGACATGCGATGCACTTCTAATAACTATGGTACCACATCCGCAACAAATTGAAACGACCACAGCTGTAAATCAGTTTTTAAAAGCCGACAAGACTTGGGACCTAGAAAAATTGAATAGACTGAGTGACTACAACTTATCAAAAGAAATAATTGAAAATATCAAAATGACACCTATACCAAAAAACATACACATGTATAGGCTATATTGGAAATGGAGCAGAAATGGCTGGTTCTCTACCAAATCAGCTATAAACATGATGGGTAGCCTAAAACAATACCAAAAATCAAACATGACATGGATTTGGGACCTGGATATCCCACCAAAGATTAAGACCTTCCTTTGGAAGATCTCAAAAAATGGCTTACCCACTGCCTCCACACTTGCATCACGACGAAGAGGAATCTTAACCAACTGCCCACAATGTGACTCCTGTTTTGAGGACATTCCTCACCTACTATGGGGCTACCCTATTACAAGAGACACCATACTCGCAATTGATCCAGTATTGTACATGAAAACTACCGATGCCTTCAAAGAAAGCACTACCCTCAATGACATAATACAAGATATTAGAAATAACATAGGGAAGGATCGCTTCTCCACTCTCGCCTTTGTCTGGTGGGGAATTTGGTACTTTAGGAACAAGGCACTATTTGACGATATACACCCAGATGTGAGAGGCATTAAATCTTTCATAAATGACCAAATTTCCCTATGGAAATCCACAAAAAATATTGATGAACTTAACAACAACCCAACCACACAACTAATAAGCACAAAAACAACAACTCAAATAAGGAAAAGAACAAAATGGAAACCCCAATTGAATGGAAAACACAAACTTAATTTTGACAGGGCTCTCACACCCACTGGTTATGGAGCCTACGACTTTATAATCCGAAACCATATGGGAAACCTGATCTTTTTTGGCTGTGATCCTTGCCCAATCCCTACTGTCATGGGATCGGAAAGCTTTGGGGCTTGGAAAGGTATCATGGCCGCACTAGAACTACAAATAACCAACTTGGAAATTGAAGGTGACAATCTTATTGTCATCAACAATCTAACAGGTCTTGGGAAACCTTCAATAGACTCCGAAATGATTGTCTCGGACAGTCTAGTCTCGCTAGGTTTCTTCTCTTCTGTCGAGATTCGTCATGTCTATCGCGAGGCAAACCAAGCTGCGGACCGTCTAACACATCTAAAATTTGCCATGCACAGTCATATTAGCCCTGACGATTCTTTGCTCTGCTCTCTTATCCGTATGGATGCCCTTGACTCTTAGGGTTCCCTTAAAGCCAAATTATTTCCGGTTCAAAAATAAAAAAATAAAAACATAGTAAGGCAACTTTTATTGTAACCTACCTTTATTGTAACCTATTATAACTTACCTTTATTGTAACCCATTGTAACCTACCTTACAAAAGCACCCTTCATGTAACTACAATAATTGTAACTGATATTATTTTCCCATGGTTACAATTACTGTATCTAATTGTAACCGTACTTATAACTAATTCGTTTTATGTGCGTTGATTCTTGTTATTAATTACAATTGTACCTAATTTCCAACGTAACTAAACTCATTGTTAAGGTTTTAATATGTTACAATAAATACACTTGTAACCAAATAATTATAATCTAAATACACACGATAGATTGTAACCAAGTAATTATACATGTAATTGTAATCAATATTGTTCCATTATTGTAACTAATTTGTTGTAGCTCGTAGGCAATTCGATTCTTGTAATTAATTAATTGTATCTAGTTTGTATTGTAACTAACCTCATTGTTAGGTTTTTAGAGCATGTGTGGGGCCCATGTGGAGAATATCACACACAAATTTAACTTAGCGTTGAAGACTCATCGGGATTAACTCATCCTTGTTTCTTCGCAAGAACGGCTATCGTACAAGGAGATAATTAGAGTGTTAAGAGTGAATAGAGGTCGTAATAGAGGTGGCAATAGTGTTGCTTGGGTATGATTTGGATATATCCATTTGAGTTAGGTTATATATCGGATCGGATCATATATATGTTTGGTGTATTGTATGTTCGGTTGAGTTGAATAAGTTTTCGGATTGAGTAAATTCGGGTAAAATGGATTTCAAGTTGGATTGGGTTCGGATTGGGTCAAGTCGGGTCACATTTAGTTAAGTTTTATTTTAAAATGATATACTCATAATTTTTAATTTATCTTAATTAGTAACTATTAAATTTCATTTATTTAATTATATTAGGTCTCGATCATTATATGTAATTCACATTACTTTTCAAAACCCTAGGGCAGGAGACGATTGTCGGCGTTCACCCTTGGTGCTCACTGCATGTTCTCTTATTTCTCCAGTCTAGGGTCGTGAGAGCTAGGTCATCCTCGCCGATACCATAGGAGATTCACCGCTGTGGGGGGCTGCTGTTGCGATTGGTTTTGAACAGGTCAGGGTTAGGTCAGCGATTCATGGCTAGGAAGGGTAAAGATATTCACTTGACAGAGGAGGAGACAGTTACAGTCGACGGAGAGGGGATTGTGGGGGAGGAGCATGCTACGTACACAAAGTTTAGTGCTGATAGGAAGAGTGCTTGCACACAGACCACCGAATGGACAAGCACTTAGGGCAACTATGCAAGGAGCGTGGAGACTTCGGAATGAGTTTGTGTTTAGAGAGATCAAGGAGAACCTATATAGCTTTCAATTCAGCACTGTCAGCGATAAGGAAAGGGTTTTGAAGGGGGGTCCTTGGTCGTTTGGTAAGTCTCTGCTTGTGTTGAGGGAGGATGTTACAACCCAGATACAATTACCAGCGGCTAGGGGTGTTATTCGAGCTGAACGAGCCGAGCTTGGCATGTTCAAGCTTGTTCATTTGTTCAACGAGCTCGAGCCGAGGTAGTACCTCTCCTAGTATCCCATGTGTGGGGCCCATGTGGAGATCAATTAATTTTTCTAGATTTTCCAAATTAAAACGACGCCGCTTTGTGTCACTGGAGGAGGAAAAGCTGCGTTTCACCCGGGAATGAGCAAGCGCGCTGGCTGGCAGAGAGGGACACGTGTCGGGTGCTGAATGGCTAGCAAATGGATGGGTGTGATGAAGAGGAATCAACGACCCAGATTAAACATGTCTAGTGTAATTAACAATTACAAAATGTGATTTTTGACAATGAAAATGTTAAAATAAATTAAAAAAAATTATACCAAAATACTAGAGTCATTTTTCTCTACACATAGACATCAACTTTTAATATGTTTGATTATATTTCATAAAAAATATTTTTTTTTCAAATACAATTACATACAATAATTCCTTAAATAATATGTTCATTATATTTCATTAGTAATACTCCCTCCGTTAAGAAAAACATGTCGTTTTAGGAGTAAAATCTTGTTAAGACAAACATGTCGTTTTAGGTATTTTGGTGTTCACTTTCCAATATTGCCCTTGTAATGATTAGGGATGTGTTAGTTGTAGTTTTCAATAAAGTGGAAAAGTAAAGTAATAATTAGGGGTATAAGTGTATTTTTGTTTGATTTTATTTGCTTTCTTAAAAAATGTGCAAATGTCTAAAACGACATGTTTTAATTAACGGATGGAGTATAATTTATTATCATTTGGAATTTAAGCTTATGAATTTTCCGTAGTGTAATGTCTTTTGAATTAATCATTGTATTTCCACTTATTTAAATGAAATTTATATTTTAAGTTAATATATAGTCACCGATTTAGTTTAATAAATAATATTAATTTATGAATAATATTTTTTAACGGGAAATGAATATTATAAATTAATCTAGATTGGAGAAAATGAGTTGAGAGGGGTATAAACGTAAATTGCTTTGCTAGCAAAGCATGGAAATAATTATGGGAGAGGGATATAATTGTAAATTGAATTGATAGGAAAAAATGAGTTTTGGCATACTATTGATAAAGTGGGAAAAATGAGAATGAGATCCTATAATGATGTGGCGGAAAGAGAACAATAAAATATTAGTATTCCTAGTATCCCTAGTGTCCCTTGATAAACATGGCCTTAATAGAATTTTTATCGGCATGTTTACGATTTAGGATACTTAGGCAATTTAGCAATTAAAAATTGGAACAGTTGATTAATCGACACTAGGGTGATTCTCCGGTAGGATCGACACTTGCTTTCCTTTATTTATTAGCGTGTCAGACCAGTTGGATGCGCCTTCAAATTTTCGAAGTCCCGAATATAAAACGACGTCGCATGGCCGGAAAGATGAAGCCAAACGCTACGTACGGGCAACAAGAGGCATGCAGCTTGAACATGCCAAAGTGGACATGTGGCGCGTCCTCACTGGGCTGCAGGGAGAGGAGCCGGATGGAGGTCACTTGGGCGCCAATGGACGGATGAGATCTTGGATGGGCATTTTGTATTTTACACATTAAAAATCAATATTTTGATTATAAAAATGTAAAATAAAAAATAGAAAACTTACCACAATACTAGATTCATTTTTATCTACATGTAGACATCAATTTTGAACATGTTTGACTATATTTTTCTAAAAAATATTTCTCTTTGATTATAAATATGTCAAATATAAGCCGAAAAATTGACTTATAATTATGGAATATTTTGAAATAATAAATAATACAAGATATAAAATAAATAATTATTTAAAAAAAATATTGTTTTAAATGTGGAAGTTGATATAAGTAGTTTTGGCTATTTAGTTTATGAATAATATTATTTTAATATTAATATTTGAATAATAATAAATGAATATAATACCATAATCGAGAATGGAAATAATCGTTGGAGAAGGGTATATTTGTAAATTGAGTTGGTATGAAAAGATGGGTTTTGAGATACTAGCAGGGATGCTACTGATAAAGTGGGTAAAATGAGAATGGGATGCTATGATGATTTAGCAAAAAGAGAAGAATAAAATATTAGTATATATAGTATCCCTAGTACCCCTTGATAAACATGGCCCTGTCTTATGGTTTATATGTTATTTTACTTAGTATTAGCCCTTTTCTTACGGGTTTCCTTTGGTGACAACAATTATTACACTGTTTTTATATGTTGGTGACACTATTAATAATACTCAGTCATTCTTTCACTTGATACACCGGTGGTGACATCATTGGGTAACTTGTTGTGACAATGATAATGGTGGTGATAGTGATCCCGTAAAAGAACTCTTAAAACGAAGCTGTCACCAAAAAAATTTCATGTCACTATGATACGAGGTTAGCCGTAGGATGGTCCGATCTTCGACAATCAAACAAGAAACTAAAGAACTGAAGCAAGAACGAATAAAGACTCAAAGAACGCAGCAAGAACAATGCACGATTTGATCAAGAATGCTCAAGATCGATCAAGAAACAAACAAGACTCGACAAGATCTCAAGAACAAGAACTGAACTCGAAATCGACCAAAGGAAATAAACAAAGACTCGAAATTTAGATGTAAGAATTGAAATACACGACCGATAAAGACTGAGTCGATCTATATATACCAAGATAAAGACCCCAAGCCTCCTCAGAGGGTAGGAACCAATACCAATGACTATATAACCCGCCTCTACAACCCTACACAACCAAGCGAACAACTTGGAGGCACAAGGAGGGGACTTGTGATTACCAGGATCACCAAGCTCTCGCGAGGTTGATGAACTCAAAGCAAACCAAGCTAGATCAATACCAATTGTGCAATCGATGAGCAACGCTTCGAATCGATTGACTTTCTCACAGTTGTGTTTCACACAAGAATTGATTTTCAATAATATGGAAGATGTCTGAGTTACAATGGAAGGATCAACCGCTTAAATAACCCTAAAGGCTGATTTTTGGATGAAATAATAATTAAAAGAATAATTAAAATAAATCCCTAAATTACCTAAAATAACTTAAGTAAAAGAGTTACTAAAAATAACAATAAAAATGTTCCAACACTTGAGTAAATTCGGCTAAACATATGACAACTTCAAAGAATGTGATTTTCTGCCAAGATTTAGGTCAAATCTGGAAAAACCTTCAACAGCGAAGTTGTAGATCTCTTCGTCCTCGTTCCGAAAAGGTATGGCACGATCGAATCCGATTAATATTGACTCCGTACGACTCATTTTACTTAGACGTCGAAAAGCTATCAAATGCTGAACGAATCTAAAAAACGTCAAGTTTTCACCTTTGGACCTTCTCCCATGGTGGAGTCTTCTTCTTCCTCTTGAGAATGATATCATTCTCTCGAGCTCGAATCATAGGTCCATCACCAAGTATAGATGTGTCCGAATGTGTCTTGGATGGTCCCGATCGATTGCAAATTGGTATTTGATCTTGTTTGGTTTGCTTTGTGTTCATCAACCTTGCGGGAGCTTGGTGATCATGGTAATCACAAATCCCCTCCTTGTGCCTCCAAGTTGTCTGCTTGGTTGTGTAAGGTTGTAGAGGTGGGCTTTATAGTCGTTGATACTTGGTTCTTACCCTCTTAGGAGGCCTGAGGTCTTTATCTCATTCTATTTTAGTTCGAATCACCAATCTATCGGTCTTTATTTCATTAATTTGTCGAGTCTTTGTTCTTGTCTTGATCGAGTTCTAGTTCTTGCTTCTTAGTCGATTTCGAATCTGGTTTTGTTCAAGTCGAGTTGCTGCGTTGTTTTATTCTTGTCGATATCGAGCAAGTTGCTTGGTGTTCTTGAGTCTTTGCTTCCGTTCTTGTCTTTGAGTCTTGATTGTAGAAGATCGGGTCATCCTACGGCTAACCCTGTATCACACCATACATGTGTCACCACTGATAAGGGTGGTGACAGTGACCCCGTAAAAAAAACTCTTGAAACGAAGTTGTCATCAAAAAATTTTCATGTCACCACACATGTGTCACCACTAATAAGGGTGATAATTGTGACCCCGTAAAAAAACTCTTGAAACGAATTTGTCATCAAAAAATTTTCATGTCACCACACATGTGTCACCACTGATAAGGATGGTGATAGTGACCCCGTAAAAAAAACTCTTGAAACAAAGTTGTCATCAAAAAAATTTCATGTCACCACACATGTGTCAACACTAATAAGGGTGGTGACAGTGACCCCGTAAAAAAAACTCTTGAAACGAAGATGTCATCAAAAAAGTTTCTTATCACCACGCAACATGTATCGCCACTGATAAGTGTGGTGACAGTGACCCCGTAAAAAATACTCTTGAAACAAAGTTGTCATAAAAAAAATTAATGTCACCACTAATAAGGGTGATGACAATGATCCCGTAACAAAAATCTAAAATCAAAGCTGTCACCAAAAAAATTTCATGTCACTATACACATGTGTCACCAAAATTCATTGCCCTTGACCGATCAATAGTCAATGGTCAAATTAAAAAATGGGAAGGAAAGAAAATGAGAAGGAAGGACAAAATTGTCAATTTAAGACAATCACTTAACTCTTTATTGGAAATGGACAAGAAGCTAAAATTTGTATCGCAAATGGACATATCCCAAAATTTGCCCTAAACCAATAATGATACAATGACAAAAACATTTAAACAAAAATTTAATTTGGCATGGAATTATAATTAATAATAACAAATCTGGCTTAAACTTGAAAAATCAAGACTCCTAATAAAAAATAGATCATACATGCATAAAAATTCTTCCATTAACAAACCGGTAAAAATATCAAAGCCTAAACATATTAGAGATAACTTTAATAGGAGAACTCCATGTAATAGAATCCTTGCATGGCTACCCATAACCTCCTCTCAAAGGCTAACTGACTACAAGATGGATATTCATATCTTACCCAATCCAAACCATAACTTGCTAATAAATAACATAAAACACATCTCCAAGGAAAAGAAGAGTATGACCGTCTCTCAAAGCACCGCCATGATCCTCAAAATAACTAACACACTAGAATCTCCCACGAATGGCTACTTTGGTGGATGGCAGATAGAAATAATTATGACCCACAACAAAACAATCAAATAGAAAACTCACAAAGGGTACAAAGCGGATATGGGCGGGAAGACCTTCCGCCGGCTCATATAAACTCAGAAGGATCATGATTATAAGATATTGGAACTGTAGAGGAATAGGAAAGACTACGTTTTGGACAAATATCAATGCCTGGCGTACAGTTGACCATATATAGATTCTAATTCTAGCGGAACCAAAAAACGAAAGAGAACCGAATGAATCTCTTTGGAAAAGTGCTGGATTCACAAATATCTGTTGGTCCCCGACATCCGGTCGTGATGGTGGGATCACAATACACTGGAACAAAAACTCCTTTACTAATGAAATTATCTCGGTGATTTATCACCTCCCAAGAATTATTGCAATAAAATATGTAAACAAAACGGAAAATTTCGAGTGTCTAATGTTCTTTGTTTATGCCCCTCCTAACCCGGCGGAAAAAGAGGCTTTTTGGCAAAATCTCTCGCTACTGATTCTACAAAGTAACCTCCCTTGCCTAGTTATGGGAGACCTGAACGAGATTAGTCAACCATCGGACAAAAGTGGCGGGGCGGAAACATCACTGAATAGATTTCAAAGAATTATGGATTTCAAAGATGCTTGCTCCCTAACGGATATCCCAAGTTTTGGAAACCCATTCACATGGAGGAAAAAACAAGAAGGCCCTGACAACATCTTTGAAAAAATTGACAGGGTCTAGTCCATCGAGAGGTAATAAATTTCTTCCCTGACATCGCAACTAAAAATGGAGCATTTTATACCTCGGATCATTGCCCAATCACAATTACCCTATCAAAGAACGCTCCATTTAAACAATCTTCTTTTAAATTTGAGAACGTTTGGCTTCAGAGAAAAGACTTTCGCAATATTGTCAAGCAATCTTGGAGAGCTACCTGCTCTGGATCTGCTATGTTCAAAATCATATATAAATAAAAAATTCTCAAACAGAAGGTGAAAGCTGGGAACAAGAAAACATTTGGTAATATCTTTCGACAACTCCAGGAAGTCGATGAAGCTCTATTGGATATACAATCAATCCACAACCTAAACCAAAACTTGAGTTCATCCACGAAAGAAAAAAACCTCCTAACCAAGCGAGAAAAGTTGCTCCATTTCCACAAAACCTTTTGGAATCAAGGAGCTAAGACAAAACACTTGAAACTAGCATATTCTAACTCGGCCTACTTCCATAGAGTAGCTTCAGGAAAAAGAAATAGGAAAATCGTTAGAACAATTACTTATGCGTAAGGGACTCAAATCGTTGGGGATGAAAATATTAGAAAGGAAATACAAAGAGACTTTGAAAAGAGATTCAGACGAGAACAAACTTTCCCAATACAACAGCTGCAAGAATACCTTTCGTGTATCAACCCTGTCATCACAGATGAGGAGAATAGCTTTCTAACCACACAACCAACTAATAGTGAAATCAAAAAAGCCGTCTTCTCACTAGGAAACAACAAATCTTCTGGACCTGATGGTATGACAACCGAATTTTATAAAAAGTATTGGGAAATTGTGGGAACTGATATTACCAAGGCAGTCAAAGCTTTCTTTCAAATCACTCTGGACATCTGTTTAAACAAATAAACCACACCTTTATCTCACTTATACCAAAAAATGATAACCCTTCCATGACTACACATTATCGACCGATCAGTCTTTACTCCACACTATATAAAATCATCTCCAAGTTAATCACTGAACGACTAAAAATGATAATCGGAAAAGTTATACATCCTCTCCAAGGAGCCTTTGTTTATGACAGAGCAATCCAGGACAACATACTTATCGCTCACGAAATATTCCACTCTTTTCATACAAGGAAAGGCATGAAAGGTTGGGCTGCTATAAAACTAGATATGGAAAAGGCGTACAACAGAGTGGATTGGCAATTCACAAAATTAGTACTCCAACGTTTTGGATTCAACCAGCGATTTATAGACCTAGCTATGGAATGTGTAACTACGGTTTCGTTCTCTGTTCTAGTTAATAATGGACCCACAGAACGCTTCAAATCATCTAGAGGACTACGACAAAGAGACCCTCTATCTCCCTTCCTCTTTCTGCTTGGTGCAGAAGTATTGGCTCGCAAACTGTCGATAGACGCTGAAGGACCAGATAATAGTATTGGCTTTAAATTTGGAAATTCTGGACCTAGCATCCTCTTCTTGGCATTTGCAGATGACATTATCATTTTCTCAAAGGGAAGCAACTCGGCATGCACAAAAGTGAAAGAAGTAGTTGAAGACTACTATAAATTCTTGGGTCAGAAGATTAACTATCACAAGTCATCCTTCCAAATCACGCCCGGCATCTTGAGGACAAGAGCACGAGAACTAGAAGGGGTGCTTAATATACCCTTGGAATGAAGTTTGGAGCCCAATCATAAACGGACGGGTTACGAAGGAAACCTTCGGGGACATTATATGCAAATTTAGAGAACAACTCAGTAAATGGCGGTCTAACTCCCTATCGCGACAGGGTAGAGCCACTTTAATAACATCAAATCTCTCTTCAAAACCCCTATATTCCATGCAAACCTTTTTGCTCCCCACTTCAATACACAATCAATTTGATCAAATTAACATAACTTTTTTTTTGGAACAAGGATGTGCAAAACAGTCCATTGATTAGCTGGGATAAAAATATGTAAATCCAAAGCCACTGGCGGATTGGGAATACGAAAAGCAAGGAAAATGAACGAAGCCCTTCAACTAAAACTGCTCTGGAAAATTCTAGCAGAACCCGATAATAACTGGGTTAAAATAATACAACACAAATACCTAAAAGAAAAACACATTTCTAACTATACTACGAGTGGGAATGCTTCGTGGTAATGGTCAAAACTCAGCTCCCTGATTCTAAATTTTAAATCAGGGCTTATTTGGTCAGTAGGAGACAGAAAGTCCATCGATTTCTGGAAAGAAAATTGGTTAACAACAGAGCCTATTTTGGATAAGTTCAAATCCTAACCCATCGTAGACCAAAAAGAAACTGTAAGTGAGTATATAATGGGGGGAAAATAGAGGAGAGAAAAACCGGATTCCATTCTCCCCGAAACTATAACAAAAGAAATCATCAAAATCCCACTTTCCATCAATCCCCTCGCAGATAGGCTCTACTGGTGGCCGGACAAAAAATGATGGTTTACAACATCATCCGCCTATAATCTGATCTCTTTCAAAAATCAAACAAGGTCGGATGGCTTCACATGGATCTGGAAAATAGATGCTCCTCCAAAAGTGAAAAATTTCATGTGGAAAATCAAACAAAAAGGATTACCAACAACCACAAGATTAACCCAGAAGGGGATTGTTGTTCTCAACACATGCATATTTTGTTACTAATCAGCGGAAGATGATATTCACATCTTCATAGAATGCCCCTTCAATAACTTTCAACAACAATTTCTAAGAGAAACATCACAAAAAGTCAATACAATAATATCAGAAAATCGAGACATGGATCAAATTCTCCAGCTACTAAGTACCACCATATCAAAGGATAACATACAGAATCTAGCATTTAGATGGTGGACTTTGTGGTTGGTGAGGAACCAAATTATATTCAGAAATGTCAAGATCCCATCTCTTGTGGGCATTGAAAAAATGATTCTGGAAAATATTGTCAGCTGGAGGAAAACCATGAAGTTGGACATTGTAGACGATGAGGATCCTATTATCCGGAAAGAAGGAAAAGTCCATCCTAAAAACACAAAAAGAACTACTCGATGGAAAAAACCACCCGTGGGCAAATACAAACTAAACTTTGATGGATAATACTTGTCAGATGCGAAGAGTTCCATTGGCTATATTATACGGGACTTGAATGGCATCCCAATCAGCATGGACGGTAGGGAGATTGGGGGACACTCTCCTATTATGAAAGAAGCATTGGCACTACGACTTGGAGTGGAAAAGGCCAAGGAATTAAACATCGACAACTTAATCATTGAAGGGGATTAAAAAATAATTATAGATTTCCCAGAGACATAAACAAGCTGTCCTTGGGAAATAGAGCTAGTTATGTCAGATATTCAGACGATTCTTCTAGGTATAAAGAATATAGGAGTTTCACATATTCCCCATAACCAAGTAGCTGAAAAGGTTGCACATCTTTGCTACTCTACTAGAGGACCTGATCTATACAACCACACAGGTCGTCTTGACCTCATCCGGCAGGACGCTTTTGGGTAGAGTTTTCTCACCCGAATTTTTACCTAATAAAAAAAAAAGAAAAATCAAGACGGTTCCTCGTCTTCCTAATTCCCATCTCTCCCAATATGCACCTCCGGTGTTCCACCGTTGTCTTCCCCGCACTTAATTCGAAATCTGCTGCCTCAGCCATCCCTTTGGTCTCTTCCAGACCCTCACGTCTTCGCTTCTGCCATCCCCTCTAGTATTTGCCAAGCCCTCCCATCTTTGCATCCGCCATCCCTTCTCCCCTCCACCATCCCCTTTCTTTCAGATCCACCACCTTCGCTACTCTCTCCTTGTCAGTGGTGGCCGGTGGGTTTTATATGAGATTCCATCGGTTTAATTATAGAAATTAATAAGAGTAATTCGAATGGTTCCCTGACAAGCATATTTGGATTTTGGGTATGTTGATTGATGTTTGATTTTTGTTATTAAATGTATGGGAATTGAAATCTAGTAGGTTCTTGCTTGATCTCCAACTTCACTGATGGTCATCTTCGGTACCATGCAGCAATAGCTGGAGAGATTACAACTGTTTAACTCTATGCCGGATTTCATCCCGGTGTCTATGTACATGGCCACTATAGGCCATAACTCTTAAGCTTTTTTGAATAATAAGGGCGGTAGCCCACCTTCAGCACCAAAAAAAAAGCAGGAGAGATTACAAAAAATCATTTTTCAAAATTTTACCCAACTTTCTTATCAATTATATTTTGAGTCTTTGCAATTCTAGCTATTGTATCATTATTGGTTTAATTTGATATAGTTTGTATATAAATTTATAATTTTAAAAGTTCGTATTATTTTTGGTTCACCATTGATAGTTTGTATTATTTTGAGTCATTTTTCATATTTTTGAAGCAGATAAAGATTATGATGAACGGTCCGACATGAACATCCTTCTTAGCATCCTTTCGAATGAGCACTCGAAGTTCTAGATCATCTTTCAAGCAGATGTCAGCAGGGAAACGGTAGGCCAGATGAGCGAGCCAATCTGCTACAACATTGGATTTCCTGAAAATATGATGAATAACTACATTAGAAAATGAAGTAAGATCTACGAAAATATCTTATTGTAGCAGCTCAATGTTCCAGGGACATTTCCAGTCACCAAGGAGAGATCTAACAACCACCAGATTATCTCCTTCAACAAGCAGGTTGGTAATGTGCAATTGCTTAGCACGCAAAACCTCCATTTTGAGGCGAAAGTTTTGGTGTACAGAATCGAAATATTATTATACAAACCAGGTCCCAGGGAAGCAATCACCCCTTTTGAGTCACGGATAACAAACCCATATGAAGCAGAACTATCGGAACGCATAGAACCATCGAAATTTAGTTTATAAGCATCCACGGGAGGCGTATCCAACGATCCATTCCTTTTAGGGTTATTGGTAGTCTGATAATGTGGTCCTACCGTTCTCACATCCAAAGTCATAATATCGCCGACAGTGGTTTTGGTCAAAGTTGTGTGAGTCCCAACAGGTTCATCCTTATTATATAACTTAGCGTCATTCCACTATTGAGAAGTTATAATGTAGAAAATCTATATCTTGAATAGAGATGGAGTTAATTAATATGACCAAAAGACAATTGATTCCTAAAGCGCCAAATATCCCACCAATAGGTGGTCACCTTACTCATTTGTTTTAAACCAATAATGTTTGTAATAGCATTAAGATGAATAGAATTGTTTGGAAGAAGCGTATTAGTGTAATTGTTGGGAATATGAATTCATAGTTCATTTTTGAGCTTAACAGAATAAATGCAGTTGATGAAAAGGTGCTGTTGTGTTTCATTCATGTTTCATTCATGGGATCTTTGAAGTCGTTCTTTAATTGCAAGACCATCTCTAGCAAGTTTCCACATGAAATGTCCGACCTTGTGAGGCACATCCAATTTCCAAATTTAGTCGCAGTTGAAACTAGAACTACCAAAATCTTTGGTAAGAATGTTTGTTGCAGACTTTGTAGAAAACCAGTCGTCCTTACTGGGACCCTCATACAAACGATCAGAAAGGTCATTAGTAGGTAGAACAATTTTTTATATATATGTATGATGTCGACTGCAGAGAGGCAGTTGTGAAGTGTAGACTCCAAAAGATGACTATTCCAGTTCAATCCAAAAACTGATGCAATCTCCATTCCAATTGTTGGCTTAGGGAATGCCCATAGTTAAGACTATTGAGTTGATTGAACCTCTGTTCGTATTCAGAGAAACTTAGAAACTAGACTTATACAGATTACTCTTTTGTCCAGAAGCCTTACAAAACATGTCTAGAATTGCCGAAACAAAACTACAGGCCGAGGGGATAGCTTTGGTTAAAATAAGAATATCGTATATGAAAGCAAGAAAATGAAGCCTTAGATTCGTCCCAAAACAGATACCCACATCTTTATTCGATGTGGATTCTTTCTAAAGTGTTCTTGCAAGAACCTCCGAAGTTAGGATAAACAGAAAGGGAGACAAAGGGTCCCCCTGTCTCAATCCCCTGGATGGAAGAAATAAAGATGATGGTTCGTTGTTAACCAAGACTCAGTAGGACACAGTAGAGACACATTCACGAATCTAGGCAACGAATTTCAACGAGAAGCCAAACTTAGTCCTCACTTTAAACAAAAAAGGCTTTCTCCTCCCTTTATCTTTCTCCATTTATTTGACATTTTTTACCTACATTTTCTTTTTCTTTCCTTTTCTTCTTTCAATCTCATAAACCATGGTGATTATGCCAACTTATTCAAGCTGAACTTAACATGTTCAACCTTGGTTTATTTGTTAAACAAAGTCGAGTTGAGTTGAGCCTTATTTTTAAATGAGTTTTTTTTCAAGCTTGGCTTGTTTAGAAATGAACGAGTTCGAGTCGAGCTTTTTTCGAGCTTCAAACAGTTTTACTTATTCATAACATATTAACTTAAAAGAAAATTTAAAAGTTCCATAAAATTAGAGCTATTAGAGATTTAATAGAATGATTCAAGCTTTCAACCGAGCTTAAAATCATTGTTCGACTTGTTTAGGTAAGTGAACGAGCTCTAGTCGAGCTTTTTTCGAGCCGACTCAAGTTTTTCAGCTCATATAACAACCCTACTTCTTAATTAACTCAAGCTGAAGATGATTTTGTAGTAGTTTTACTATTTCCAATGATAGTTTGTAGTAGATTTTGTTTTATGATATGTTTGTATATCATATATGTAAAAATAAAAAAAAGGCATCTTAGATTTATTGGTTGGCGGGAAAAGTTGTCATGCAAGTTGCAATCAACTGATCAAACCTTCAAGTATAAATACATACATCTTGTACGTACAAATTAATTCTTTTTCATTCAGTGAAATCGTTTCTACATTCTTCATCTTCTTCTCCTTGTCTTCATCTTCTTTCTACTTCCGTGCTCAAAGATTGAAGGTCCCTGTTTATGCTTCTGTACTCCAAATCACAAAACTTGAAATGGTACCAGAGCCATATATAGTAGGTTCAAGATCGTTGTTTCACATATCCAAGATCCCGAAATCCCAAACGCAAAAATTTCACGAAGTTCTTTACCGATGGAAGAAATTCATGGTCCGAATCAAAGCTCGCGGGATCCGAATGATGTTATGTGTTTGCATCATTCAGATCATCCAAATTACTTGCTATCTACTCAGTTGTTGTACGATAGCGACCAAAATCATTAGTGGAGGTCTGTAGAGGTTTCTCTTATTGCGAATAACAAGATTTGCTTTGTATCTAGGTTGTAAAAGATAGGATGAAGGATCACCTTTGTATTTGCAGTGGAAAAGGTGTAATTCCATAGTGATTTCATGGATCTTCCATTCGGTGGAAAAAGCCATTGCTGAGACCTTGTTGTATCGCAACACAACTTCTGAGGTACGTCAAGGGTGATATGAAGAGATGAGGTTTGGATCTCGGAATAGCACAAGACTTTATTAGGTACATAAAGAGTTGTTCAACGTTTCGCTTTGTAATCTTTCTGTTTCCTCATACTTTAGAAAATTCACGAAATTATAGAAATGAATACTTGGCTTTGATTAAAGTACCTAAGTGTGTTTGTTGTGGTATGGTGAATGCCTTGCCAAAATTATTGACAAACCAACAAGTGATTCAATTTCTAGTTAGGTTACCTAACACTTATAATAGTGTAAGAGCTAGTATTTTGATGATGAGGCCAATGTCAAACATCATTGAAGTTTACAAACTGGTTTTAGAAGAATATCAATAAAGAAAACCAAACAATCTTGCATCTTTTACTAGTGATGGAGCTGCGTTCAATGCTTTTCACAATAACTCTTCTAGATAAACGAATTTTAGGGGTAAAAATAGCTCCACAAATGTTAATGGTTAGGGCAAGCCCAATTACTATTGTGAACATTACAAAGTTCATGGGCATTCGATTAGCATATGTACGTTTTAAGATCCATGGGTATCCTCCAAACTTCAAGAATGGAGATTTTGATAAACAAAAGAAGTTTGCTGCTAATGTGTCTCTTGATGGCAAAAATCAAGATGTTATTCCATCATTTACAGAAGGACAATATATATGAGCAGATCGTACGTGGAACTTCTAGGCATACAAACTACAGAGCGTGAATCTATAGGTTTGGCTAGTAAGATCTTTTTTTTTTGTTCGTGGAAACAATCAATATTGGGTGATTGATAGTGGTGCTACACACCATATATGATGCTGATCAAGATGGTCTTTTGTGGGTCAAACAATGATCTTGATCCAAGCGTGCTCTCAAGAACGATTCGAGGGCCATTGATGGTAAAGAAGGTCTTCTTCAAGAGAAACAAGAAGGCACCATCATGGATTAAGGAAAATATATTATTTAATTATTATTATTATTTTTTTAGTTATTTCCATATTTAGTAACTCCTATGTAGTTGGAGCTATTTATGGAATGCCTTATTTTTAGAAATACTTAGTTAGGTGAATAAATGTGGAAAAGGAAAGTTTATCTCTTCTAGATATTTTCCTTGTCCACTAAGTAGGAATATTTATCTAGGATTTATTTATTAGTATTATTAGGATTTAATATTTATTTATCTAAGCCAAAACTCTATCTTTTGCAAAGATAGAATTGGCATGCTTTGTTATTTAATCACTTTTCTACATTCAATAAAATTAGATTGGAAATTATATTGAGGAACCCTTTTTAGGATTAAAAAGGTTCTTCAATCGTCCAATCCAAAAGCTTTGGATTCAAATTGTTATTCTTCCTCATTCATACTCACCAAATCAAACACAAAGAAGAAACCCATCTTGAAAAACCGTCGCTGAACCAGAGAAGCTGTCGCTGAGTCTGCCCAGAACTGTCGCCACTGTCCGAGCCGCCCCGCGGCCATCCTAGAGACCGTCGCTACAAGATTCTAGCTTATGCCGATGTTGCCCTTTTACTTAATTTTATTTACTTGTTTTTCTTTTCTTTCACAATAATTTCAAGTCTTTATTGTAATTGATTGTAAACATCGAGAATATATCAAGAATAATTACAAGATCGGGCCATCAAACGTTTGGGGTTCTTGATCTTGAGCCCACATGCGAAGGATCGAGGTGTCCAAATGTATCAATGTATACCCTAATTTATCTATGTTTGATAAATATGTTGTGGTTAATTCTAACAAATTTATATTTATGCCCAATAATGGACAGTCTCGAATTTGCCAGGTTGGTTCCATGCAGTTGCAGGAATACTTAATACTCCATGATGTTCATCGTGTTCCTGATTTCCTATATAATCTTTTATCAGTTAGAAAATTTGTGATTGATCTTAATACTTTCATGGTGTTTTCTCCATCTCGTTGTTATATTCAAGGCCCTTCCATGAGCAAGCCACAAGTGTTTGGTGAAGTATCTGAAGGCATGTACCTGACTCCAAACACATTTTCTAATGCAAATGTTGAGAATAAAGTAGCTTGTTCTATTTCCTTGGATAGTTGGCATTGTAGGCTTGGCCACGTTTCTTTTGACCAAATGAAATATTTTTCTTTTCTACCAAAGGATGTAATCAAAGGCACTCATAGTTTGTGTAATGTTTGTTCCAAAGCTAGACACTAGAGGGTTAAATTTCCTGTTAGTTCTATAAAATCATCCTATTGTTTTGAGTTGATACATGTTGACATTTGGGATCCATATAGGTCACCTACTCATAATGGATTCAAGTAATTTCTAACTATTGTGGATGATTTTTCTAGGAATACATGGACTCATTTATTGGCTGATAAGGGTTGTGCATTCTCTATATTAAAGTTTTTTTTTTTTATCATTTTTGCTGAAAAATAGTTTGATCGGTAATGTAGTGAAGATTATTAGACCTGTTAATGACTCTGCATGGAGGCTAATGTTTTATATAAAAGCAATGGTATTTTTCATTAAACTACTTGTGTGTACATTCCACAACAAAATGGTGTTTTGGAGAGAAAACATCAGCATCTATTTGTGATCACACCTATGATCAATCAAGAAGCAAGACCTACCGAAGCTCCAAATGACACGTCAAATGAGCTGCCTCTCGGTTCCATCACTCGAGCTCGAGCAATACATCTTCAAGCCGACCTTCTTCAAGGAATCTTAATCATTTCCATCAACTATGAAGATCAAGGTCAAGCATTCACAAGTTTACAACAAATTGAAGATCACAACCCGCAGCCCAAGAAGCCCGGAAATGCCTCGGTTCCCGCTAATGAGTATGGAGGCAAATAGATCCAAATTCAAATATCTCATGCATTTAAAGGAATATTGGGAAGAGAAGATATCAAGGAATACATCCCTAATGTAGCTGGTGCTTTTGTGCAAATAATAACTTCCAAGATTGCATTTAATGCAAACCCCCTTTTTCCCAAGAATGCATAAATTGCCCACAAACTTCCTCTATATTATTTAGCCCTTGTATCCATTAGGGGGAATTTTTATCATAAAAAAACAAGTTTGTATCCTTAGTTTGAAGCTTGAAAACTTCATCTCCTTCGAGATTCATATCGAAGGCCCGATCTTGTATTTTCGATGCGTAATATTCGTTTGTACTTGATCTTTGTTCAAGAACTTGTGGTGAGTCATATCCACTTGTTTTTTCACCTATCCTCTATAAAATTTAGTTTGTTTCCCCCCAAATCTAAGTTTTATAATTATCACAAAAATACCAAAAAATATTCCATCGAAATCCATCTCTATCATCTATCTTTCACTGGCTGGTTCGAGCCTTGTTCCAACTTACTTTGTACTGATATTTAAGGATACTCAAGGGGAAACTCATGAAGTAGAATCAAAGCTATCTTCAAGGTAAGTTTCTTTAGCCAAAGGGGTACGAATTACCTCTCTATTTTCGGTTTGTTTAGCTCGATTTTCAGCCATTTCTATCCACCCGTTTTCCTGATTTTTCTCAAACCCTTTTCCCATCATTTTTTTCATCCTTTCTAAATTTATATGAGTGTTTAAGATCTGCAAAAAAAGAAGAAGAAGAGAAATTCATATCTATCAATTGTTCTTTCGGTTTTCTATGCTTCTATCTAGTGTTCTTGAGTGTTTGCATGAACCTTCATCCTTCCCATCAAAAATCTAAACTTCACCCTTAAATGTGTTGCACCATTATTCTCCTAATGCTTCTCATAGTATATGGTGATGAGCTATTGATGGAATGTGCTTGATAAGTTCTTGAAGATTGAAGTAAGTTCTGATTTGCAAGTGTTGTTTGTGTTCTTTGATTCTGGAAAATAGAAAAAAAAAGAATGAATGAAAAAGAGAAGTTAGAAAAGCTCTAAAAGTTGTTCGATTTGCAAGTTGTGTTGTTGTTGTTTGTGCTCGAAAACAAGACATTCTCATCATATCATTAGTTGCTTGAAGCCTTTGTTCCTCAACTTGTGTTCCCACGCCAAAACGTCGCATTTCAACATGTGAAGCAATATCTAAATTCAATTCACCAATTAATTTTGAGATTACATACCTCTCGGGAAATTGGATTCCCGATCTAAAAACAAGCTGCTTGAGTTCTTTGTAGAACTCATCGAGAGTGCGGAAGCCTTGCTTGATGCGTTCCAATTTGACTTGGACACGATCCACATAATCTTCGGGCACAAATCTTTCTCTTAGGGCTGTTTTGAGATCCTCCCAAGTGGTGATAGGAGGGTATCCCATATATGCTCTCTCTTGCTTTTCTTCTTACCACCACCAGTATGCAAAATCTGAAAAATGAATGGTAGCAACATCCACCCTTTAAGCATCATGGTAACCATAGTAATCGAAAATGGACTCAACTTTGGAATCCCGATCCATGTATGCCTCAACATCGGAAGTTCCGACAAATTGAGGATAGAAAGCTTGACACCATGGTGTTGGTCTCGCCCCATATCTTGGCGATACTCACACTCCTCATTTTGGTACCTCCTATGAAACATGCCATCAAATCCAGCATGTTGAGCTTGTTGTGGATTGCGTCGGGGCATCCTAAGTGGTTGGGGTTATTGCTGGTGCGGTGGATCTTGAGCATAATGAGCTCGTGGATGTTCCCTGTGATCATTAACACTTATGTTATCATCAAAGTCAGTTTGGTAATTAACTGATCGTCGGGAAATTTAGGGCCATGTCTCATTGTGATGGTCTCTTGTTTGACCACACCCTTGTGGAGTCCCATTGGGCTCGCTCTCCTGACTAGAGTCACGTGGCTCATCATTTATGCCGTTGGTTCTAGTACCACTAAGTCTTTGCTCAATCCTTTCATCTAGGACTCTCAATAGGCCAGCCCTAGTCCTCTCATACTCTTCTTGTCTCGCATCTACATCTCTTCCCTAGATTGTCGAAGAACAGCTTGCAAATTAGCTAGGGTGATATCTCATCCTTCATTCCCTGCATTAGACATGTTTTCCTACACATAAAATGCAAAAACAAAAGGAAAAACAAAGAATAATAAAGAAAATCACAAAAACATGCAAATACGTTAGGGTTAGAAATCAAAAGATCTCTCTCTCTCTCTCTCTCTCTCTCACCTCCCTCATATTCTTTTCACTCATGAATTTTTCTTTTGGGGGTGAAACTCTCCCTCACTTTGAATGTTATCTCACTTCATGGAAGGTAAGAAAATTACACTTCATCCTATGACCCCTCATGAGATTGTGGCTGACCATGTAGCTAACTTGGAGAGAAGAAAGCAAAAGAAAAAGCTAGCCATTGGTTCAAACATGGCTAGTTCTCACCAGATTCTCCTAGCTAAGGCAAAGGAAGTGGAGTACGCAATTCAAGGGAGTAAAACATGTTTTCTTGTGCTTTTCAAGGATAATTTGTTTGTTTCTCAAGAATTGAATGATCTACCTCCACTTGTTTCTACTTTATTGCAGGAATTTGAAGATTTGTTTCAAAAATAAATTCCCAATAGTCTTCCACCATTAAGGGGAATAGAGCATCAAATTGACATCATTCATGTAGCAACCCTACCCTACAGGGCTCCATACCGCACTAATCCAGCTAAGACAAAGGAGCTTCAAAAACAAGTGCAAGCACTTATGGAGAAAGGCTATATGCATGAGAGCCTCAATCCATGTGCAGTCCTCGTCATCCTTGTTCCTAAGAAAGATGGTTCATGGCCTATGTGACATGTTGATTGTCGAGCCATCAACAACATCACCATCAAGTATAGGCATCCCATTCCACACCTAGATGATATGCTTGATGAACTTCATGGATCCAACATGTTTTCTAAGATTTATTTGAAGAGTGGCTACCACCAGATTTGAATGAAGGAAGGAGACAAATGGTTTTTTATGAGTGGTTAGTAATACCTTTTGGTTTAACTAATGCTCCTAGCACCTTTATGCGTTTGATGAACAATGTTCTTAGAGCTTTTCTAGGTAAATTTGTGGTGGTTTACTTTGATGATATTATGATCTATAGCCACACATTACATGAGCATGTTGAGCATCTTAGGCTGATCTTATAAGTTTTAAGGGAACAAAAATTATATGTTAACTTCAAGAAATGTCATTTTTGCTCGGATCATGTTGTTTTCCTTGGCTTTATTGTGTGCAAGGCAAGACTAAAGGTTGACGAATAGAAGGTTAAGGCCATACAAGAATGGCCTACTCCCATGAATATGACTTAAGTGAGGAGTTTTTCTAGGGTTAGCAGGGTTCTACTACGTATTTGTAAGGGATTTCAGCACATTGGCTTCTCCCTTGACCGATCTCACTAATAAGAATGTTCCATTCACATGGAATAAACCACAAGAACAAGCTTTTGAAATTCTCAAGGAGAAACTAACCCATGCTCCTCTATTGGTCTTACCAGATTTCTCGAAGACTTTTGAGATAGAGTGTGATGCATCCGACATTGGCCTTGGAGGAGTTTTGATGCAAGAAGGGTGCCCATTGCTTTTTTTAGTGAAAAATTGAGTGACGCTGAGTTGAACTACCCTACCTAATCCTATGAAAAAGAGTTGTATGCTCTTGTTCGTGTGCTCAAAACATGGAAACACTACCTCTTGCCTAAGAAGTTTGTCATCCGTTCTAACCATGAGGCACTCAAGTTCTTAAGAGGCCAAAGCAAACTCAGCGAAAGGCATGATAGGTGGGTCGAATTCATTGAAGCTTTCCCATATGTGATCAAGTACAAGAAGGGAAAATACAATGTAGTGGTTGATGCACTCTCAAGGAGGTATTCTCTTATCTTTACCCTAGATGCTAAAATGTTGGATTTTGCTTTCATGCGTGAATTATATGCTAATGATGCTGATTTTGGGGAAATCTATCACATTTGCATGGATAAGGGTAGTAGTGATCAGTTTTACATGCATGATGGTTATCTCTTTAAGTGTGAAAAGTTTTGCATCCCTTGTAGTTTCATTCGTAGATTGCTTGTTTATGAGGCTCATGGAGGTGGTTTAATGGGACATTTTGGTATTACCAAAATCTTGAATACTTTGAAGGAGCACTTCTTTTGACTTCGCATGCATAGGGATGTAGAGAAGTTTTGTGCTGCATGCCTGCATGTATAACTTGTTTAAGTGCTAAGTCGAAATTGAATCCTCATGGATTGTATACTCCCCTGCCTATTCCTTATGCTTCTTGGGAAGACATTTTCATGGATTTTGTCTTGGGACTTCCTCGTTCCAAAAGGGGGAGGGATTCTATTTTTCTTGTGTGATTGATGAGTTTTTCAAAATGGCTCATTTCATTGCATGTAATAAAACCGACAATGCTTCTCCTGTGGCGGATTTGTTCTTTAAAGAAGTTGTTAGATTGCACAGAATTCCTAAGACCATTTTCTCTGATCGTGATGCTAAGTTTCTTAGTTATTTTTGGAAAACACTTTGGTCTAAACTAGGAACTAAGTTGCTTTTCTCTACATCTTGTCATCCTCAAACGGATGGAGAAACTGAAGTTGTGAATAGAGATCTTGATGCTTTGCTTCAGTCTTTGTTGAAAACTAACCTTCGTAGATGGGAAGAATGTCTTGCTTTTGTTGAATTGCCATACAATAGGTCAGTCCACTCTGCCACCAAGAAGACACCATTTGAAGTTGTGTATGGAGAGAATCCCATCACTCCTCTTGATTTCGTTTCCCACTCCGTGAAAGATCAAGAAAGTGGTGAAGGAGCAAACCAAGCTGAGCACATCAAAAGTTTGCACGAGTCCACTCGTTTGCAACTTGAAAAGAGAACTGCCCAATATGTCCACCAAGCTAACAAAGGAATAAAGGAAGTCATCTTTGAACCGAGTGATCTTGTATGGATTCATCTTTGAAAAGATCGATTTCCTACATTGAGAAATTCCAAGCTGAAGCCAAGATGAGATGGCCAATTTCAAGTGCTTGAAAGGATCAACAACAATGCCTACAAAATTGAGCTTCCCGGTGAGTATGGTGTTCATGATGTGTACAATGTTGCTGACTTGTCTCCTTTTATTGTAGGTGATGATGAACAAGACGACGAGTCTGATTCGAGGTCGAATCCTTTTCAAGGAAGGGAGGATGATGTGATCATGCATATGATCAATCAAGAAGCTAGACCTACCAAATCTCCAAATGACACGTCAAATGAGATGCTTCTCGGTTCTATCACTCAAGCTAGGGCAAGACATCTTCAAGCCGACCTTCTTCAAGAACTCTTAACCATTTCCATGAACTATGAAGATTAAGTTCAAGCATTCACAAGTTTACAACAAATTGAAGATCACAACCCGCAGGCGCCGCATCCCAAGAAGCCCGGAAATGCCTCGGTTCACGGTAATGATTATGGAGGCAAATCAGATCCAAATTAAAACATCTCATGCATTTAAAGGCACATTAGGAAGAGAAGACATTAAGGAATCACTACTAAAATAGTTTGATATAGGGACGGATATTAGAGACGGATTTCACTTGTAGCTAATTATGTCCCTATTAGGGATGAGTTTTGGAACAAAATGTCATAATCGACGCTAAATTTAAAACAAATTAGCGAAGCGTCAGTAATTTTATTGCTAATTGCAATATCCGATAATAGGTTCCTAAATTCATACCTAATGGGAACATGGTGAAATGTCGTGTCTATCTTTGACTCTATATAGCAACAAATATAGGAACCAATTTATATTTCGTCTCTATACAGAGACAAATTGAAATATGTGCCTAAATTTCTCTCTAATTACTGAAGAATATGGGGACGAATGAGCGTTCGACGCAAACTCATTAACAAAATAAACATGCATTACAATATTTGTTGGTGAATAGTCACGACCTTAAGTTGGTTACAAAAGCCAATCCCGATTCCATCCCCAAATTTGTTCCTAAATCTATCTCTGAATCCGTTCCTGAGTCTGTATCTGAATGCGTCTCCGAATTCGTCCCTGCATCCGCCTCCGAATCCGGCCTTGAATCTGTTCCTGAATTCGTCCCCGAATTCGTCCCTAATAAGCCGCCCCTGAATTCGTCCCCGAATTCGTCCCAGAAGCCATCCCTGAATCCGTCTCTGAATTCGTCCCTGAATCCGTCTCTAATTAGGTCATTATATAACACAAATCCGCCAATTTAATTTCAGTCTTCCTCATAATTTCACGACGGTAATCTTTTTTTTGGAGAAAACGACGGTATTCTACATCAATCATACATCCTTCTTTGCATAATTCAATGTAAGTAAGTATATGTACCGTAAGATATGTATCTATTTATTCCTCTGGATGATATACGCATATGTATTATCTGAAATTTTAAATTATATGATCAAATTAATGGATCATGTTAGGGTTTCATAATATTACTCAATTGCATACTTATTAAAAAGACTGAATTTGTTATATATGTGCAGAAAAAATGAATAATCGTGCTTGGATGTATGATATGTACTTGCCGAATCTTGATGGCATCAAACCTGAATATTATCAAGGGGTTGATGAGTTTGTGAAATTTGCTGCTTCTCAAGAACATTACATGGATGGAGACAAGATAAAATGTCCATGCAAGAGTTGTCGAAATTGTAAATTTAAGGTTGCAGATCAAGTTAAGAACGACTTATATCACTTTGGGTTTTTGAGTGATTATTACCGATGGACTGCACAGGGTGAGTCGATTAGTGCATCAAATGAGGAAGAACTTTGTGAGAGTAACCCACGAGACTTGAATCCAGAACAAAGAATGGTATTTGATTTGGCTGGGCCTAATTTTGTTCCTCCGCCGTGGTTTAATGAAGCTAATAGTGGTGGAGTTAGAGATAACTACCAAGAAAATCTGGGAACAGAACCTTCTGAGACAATTAGCGATGTCAATGACATGGAAGAAGACGCAGGACCAACCGATATTGATAGGATGTCCCAACGTTTTTGGGATGTTCTTAAAGCAGCTGAGGAACCGGTGTGGCCTGGATGTTCTACACATACACAATTGTCTTTTACTGCAAGGCTTATGAGTTTGAAATGTGAATATAATGTGCCTCAAAGCGTCTTCAATGGTTTCGTCCAATTGTATGATGAGATTTTACCTCAAGGTCATAAGATTCCAGTCAATTACTACCAGGCAGAGAAGTTGGTTAGTAATTTAGGTTTGCCGATGGAGAGAATAGACATGTGTCCCAATGGTTGTATGTTATATTGGAAGGATGATGTCAGCAAAGAATCTTGCAAATTTTGCGGGCATTCCAGGTTCACAAGTAATGAGAATAAGAGCACCCCGTGTAAAGAACTATTTTACTTGCCTCTAACCCCACGACTGCAAAGATTATATGCATCTGAGGCTACGGCTGGCCATATGACTTGGCATGCGAATCATGTACCGGAGGAGGGGATGATGAGTCATCCTTCGGATGGAGATGCATGGAAGAGATTGAATACAATGCATCCTAGTTTTGCTTATGAGCCTCGAAATATTCGTTTTGGTCTGTCCACAGATGGTTTTGCCCCATTTACTAAATCGGGTCAAAACTATTCTTGTTGGCCAGTTATTGTTACTCCTTACAATCTTCCACCCAATATGTGTATGAAAACAGAATATATGTTTTTGACATTGGTCGTGCCAGGTCCTCGAAATCCTAAGAAGTTGATTGATGTGTGTCTGCAACCTTTGATCGATGAGTTAATGCAATTATGGGAGTCCGGGGTGAGCACTTATGATGTTTCAAGGAAGGAAAATTTTATTATGCGGGCAGCTCTCCTTTGGACGATTAGTGACTTTCCCGCATATGCTATGTTGTCAGGATGGAGTACTGCTGGAGAGTTAGCTTGTCCAATATGTATGGAAAATTCAGATGCTTTCCGATTACATTATGGTAGAAAGGCTTGTTGGTTCGATTGTCACAGACGATTTTTAGAAGCTAATCATCCTTGGCGAAAAAATAGGAATCAGTTTCGCAAAAATGTTGTAAGAACATCACCGCCACCTCCGATGCTGAGTGGGAATGAAATTTGGGAACGGGTACGTCACTTTCCAACCGCCATTGAGGACCCACTGAATAATCCGCCTGGTTATGGAGATTCTCACAAGTGGACAAAGCAGAGTATTTTTTGGAGGCTTCCATATTGGAAAGATCTTTTAATTCGACATAACATTGATGTTATGCACACAGAGAAAAATGTATTCGATAATATTTTTAATACTGTGATGGATGTTCCTGGGAAGACTAAGGATAACTTGAATGCACGGAAAGATATTCGACTACTTTGTCGCCGTCCAGAGCTTCAAGTAAATGATGATCACAAGGGGGCGAAGCCAAAAGCAATTTACACATTGACGAGGGATGAAAAGAAACATGTTTGTCAATGGTTGAAGTCTGTGAAGTTTCCTGATGGTTATGCATCTAATTTGGGGAGATGTGTTCAGAAGGATAATTGCAGTCTCGCAGGGATGAAGAGTCATGATTGTCATGTGTTTATGGAAAGACTCATTCCGATTGCTTTCAAAGAGTTGTTACCTCTATCTGTTTGGAGTCCTTTGACTGAGCTAAGTATCTTTTTTCAGTCAATTTGTTCATCCACTTTGTCTACTGATCACATGAGACATTTGCGGTCTACGATGCCTGTAATATTATGTAAGTTGGAACGTATCTTTCCACCTTCATTCTTTGATTCCATGGAGCATTTACTTGTGCACTTGCCGTATGAAGCTGAAATAGGAGGACCGGTGCAATATCGATGGATGTACCCTGTTGAGAGATATTTGTATCAGTTGAAGCGCAAAATTCTGCAAAAGAATCATGTTGAGGGATCGATATGCATGGCTTACTCTCGTCAAGAGTCGTCTAATTTTTCTGTGCATTACTTTCCTTCTCATGTTCCATCTAAATTGAGGAGATCAGCGAGAAATGATGCGTTTGAAGGCGATGAAAGTGCTCTTTCGGTTTTCAATTATCCTGGTCAAAGTGGCGGCAAAGCGAAAACAAGGTGGATGACGGTGGACAAAGAGTGGAATGCTGCACACACATATGTATTGCTTAACTATTCGGAAGTGCAATCATACATCAGGTATATTTTGTATTATATTAATAATGATATACTTTGTTTTGTTTGGATTAAGAATTATATTTATAATTGGTATGTAGTATATTTGAGTCAGAAAGAGGCATGGTTGATGAGGATATGGTCGAGAAAGAGTTTGCGGGATGGTTTAAAAAATATGTAAGTGTACCTTGTTATTTTGCTTTCAAATAAGTTAAGAGTTGGATTATATATGCATGGCATATATGTATATATAAATGAATAATTATTATCTACATTTTAATGATATATTTGCATAAACATTACAGGCACTAGATGAGAACAATGGAGTCCATACAAATGAGCTTTTGTGGAGTTGTGCATGTGGTCCGAGTGTCAAAGCTAAAAGTTGGACCACCTAAAAAGTTAATGGATACAAGTTCCAGACGGTGGGGAATAGCGTCGGCAAGTCAACAATGAATAATGGAGTATGTGTTACGGGATCTAATCAGGAAAATGTTGAAACAAACTTTTATGGTCTTCTGGAAGAAATCATCGAGCTTGAATATCCTCATTCACATAATAATGAAAATAAGATTGTCTTATTTAAGTGTAAATGGTTTGATCCATCTGAAAGAGGTACAAGAGTTCATCGAGAGTACCGTTTTGTTGAAGTAAATCACAAGAGACAGTATCAAAAGTATGAACCATTCATACTAGCACAACAAGCGGTTCAAGTATTTTACACGGAATACCCAGGAGCAAGGAGCGATCAGGCAGATTGGAGGTATGTATGCAAGACAACTCCCCGAGGGAGAATAGCAGAACGGTGGACATCTACCACCCCCACTACTGCTTATCAATCTGATGAAATCATCACTCCTGATCTTTATGTCCAACTAATGGCAGACAATGTGCCAACAAGTTTGCGTGATCCATCAAATGCAGTCAATGATGTTGTGGAGGAGTTGGTGGAGCCTGATGATAGTGATGAGGAGGAAGCATTGTTCAATGCCAATGATGGAGTAGAGTATGAAACAGAGCCCTCTGGTGATGAAGATGTTGAATCTGATGATTCACAAGATGAAGAATAATAAAAAAAAACAGATTACAACATCAATGTAGGATCCCATTTTCTTGTTAGTTTAAGTTTTGTCTACTTTTGGTATTTGACTGAAAATAATTGCTCGCATTTGGTTTGTTAATTATCTACATCTTATAAAGTTTAGATATATTTATGAATTAAGGCAAGTTATTTGTGTGCTTTGTGACTCAATTTGAACTCCTGACTCTTAAGGACTTGGGCATTAATTGGAGCTGCTATTTTATATTAATACTTCTCAAATTTTAAAGTATCTATAAAGCCTATGTGGGATTCGAACCCACATGAATGTGTATAACACAAATGCTCTACCATTTGAGCTAATAGGCTATTAATTTCAATTCACCATACTAATGGCAAGAATTTATTCATCTAGTGTTTTTAGAATCATAAATACTAGGCAGAACCAGAAAAAACTAATGGCAAGTTTCTACTGATACAGTATTGATACAGTTGCTGTCAGACAGGTAGTAGCACCAACTGCTGTCAGACTGGTAGTAGCACCAACTGCTGTCAGAGATGCATTTCCCACAGTTTCTGTCATACCCTACACTTCTTCGTTTCAGTGCATAGAAAATCAGTATGACAGCAAAAGAGAGATTCTAAATCCAAATAATCAGACCCTATTTAGCCGTTAGCATTCAGGACTAGACTAACACATTGTATCCCTAAAATGGGATGAATCTATCTTGATGTACAGAAAAATGGGATGGATGCTTCCCTTTCCGAATGCAGCCTCAATCCTGATGTCAGGGGCAGTAAAGAAAGAGTACAAAATCAAACACAGAGTAGATGTAGGCACAAATATAAAAGTTATTACAGCACACAAACGCTGTAAAAATGAAACAAAAGTATATTATATTTATAATTTAAATTATTCATAATAAATCTTATTCTCATCTAAGCTTTTGTTCTTTTTAAGAGTCCAGAGTAAATTTATATGTTTGAATCAAATATATTCTTTAATGTTCTCTGATTTTGAAGGATGAATACATGAGTAACTTCCATTGTATCAGATTAAAACACAAACATTAGGCCTTTACCTCGTGATATGCCTTCTTAATCTCAACACGATTGGCATCTTTAGGAACTCCGAGGATTTCATAGTAATCTTGCCGACTTGAATAGCAAGCACCTGCCAAATACACAACCTCATTATGATTACAACAAGACACTATACACAAACTTGGATTAATAAGAAGAATCTGAAAGGGGGATAGGGGGAGTTAAGACCTGTGGCATGAAAAAATTGCTTTCTCCAAACCAATCCTCTAACAGCATAATCTACAGTCTTTTCTCCAATTACATAAATGCATAAATGCATCCTTTTCTGCAACAGGGTAATGTTTAAACTTCCTTGTTTGATGTGGTCAGTATATCAAGCTAAATGCTGAAACATAAATGAATTGAGGAGAATAAAACCTAGCAAGAATGAGTACTTCTGTAACAAGGTGAAGGCGCGAATTTGCGTAAGTAGCAGCAGATTTTAACAGCTTCAACTTCCAAAGAAGAGTATCTTTTGGTATGATATCAGCCAGAACCTTCACAAAAAAATAAAAGCCAAAACAATCAGATGAAATATTTATGCAAGTTTTCTGAACTAATGACCTTTAGTTTTACTTTTAAACAGAGCTCGATGAATGATGGTTTAATGGATACCTAGTATAGTGATTGGAGAACAAATATAGATAGCAAAAACAAAAACAAGAGTCAAGGATGTACAGATTCTGCATCTTACAGAAAGATGAGGTAGCGCAAGGAGCACCAATATTACCCTACTAATGATGCAGAACATGAAATAAACTAGAATCTAGATAATATACTACTAAGGAAGCATGGTTCATCATCAGGCTATGCACTTCAAGGTCATCACAAAAGAAAGACAAATCAAACAAAGAAGCTAGAGTTTAGAAAATAACTCTAAGGCAATATTACTTCTTAAATTGAATTCACTTGTGAGATTCGAAGAATCGAAGCCAACATTAATTCAATTCACCTTCGATTTTAGAGCACAGATTAACAAAATTTAGACAATCGAATTCAGTTCCCTCCTGAATCCAATATTAATTCAATTCAATTCACATTCGATTCAAAGAGTCGAAGAGTCGAAGAGTTGAAGCCAATATTACGTCTGAATTCAAATGCATTTTCCAGCACTTCAACAAACCAATATTACTTGTGAGATTGGCTGAGTTTTTCAACACTTCACCAAGATATCAATGCAAGGGGTGGATGCTAAATTCAATTCACAAACACAAAATTCAGTTAACAAATTCACAAACCCTAATCAAAATTTCTCAAAATTGATTCTCAAAATGGCAATCCCTAATTTTACAAAATTGGTTTCCAAAATCAAAACCCTAAAGAAAATCTCGTATCCTACCTGTAAATTGAAACTCAAATCAAAATTTGGAGCACAGATTAACAAAATTTAAGTTATAAGGTGCAAAAAACTAACCTTTTCGATCAGAGAAGGACCTGATGTTCGCATCAGCGGGGATTCGGAGCAGCACTTAGCAGCAGCCAGCCACTGAGCACCGTCGCCACCACTCCGGAGAGGAGCCACAGCCAGCCACTGAGCGGGGTGGATACCTGGCATCCGTCTCGGCCAGCCGTAGACATCGATCTGCCAAGGGAGCATCCTCGCCTGTGGATCGGCGAGAGCTGGCAGCCGGAGAGACCCTGGCGATGGCTTTCTTTTTTTTAGGTGCAAGATGAAAACCGAACTGTTGCAAAAGCCTCTCCTATATTTCCCATATTTAGAATTTTAGACTAGTATAGATAATTTATATAAAGATAAATAAAATACTAACCCTGAGTGTTACTCCGCATATAATAAACTAGTATAAATACTTAATATAAGATTATAAATAATATATATATATATACACTCATGGTTAGTATTTTATCTCTCTTTATATAATAAATTAGTTCCTCATATTATATACTTTTTTAGGAGCTAAAAATGGAATAAGAATAGACTATAGATGCACTTCGACCAATTGATTGAAGGAACAAAAGAGATCGAAACAATGTCATTTAAAAAAAGAGTAAATTTGCTAAGTAACTTTCATTATAGTCAATATTTCATATTATTTCGCAATGATGGATTTCTGAATGAAATCAAAAAATCGTAATGATTCATACATATGAACCAAAATCGTCTATTATATCTTTTTTTTTCTCGGGAGTGTATACGACGGACTCTACAAGAACTATGTCAATCAAATATTTCATTACATACATCGTTTATGCTTAGATATGTTAGGTATTTTTTTTCAAATTTTCAAAATAAATAAATAAATATATTTATATATATATATATATATATATATATATATTTATATATCATATTACCTTAATATGTATATGAAAATATATTTGTAGTCAATTTTTCATATTATACTTATTAGTACGTGTTCCATCACATGCACGAGAATATATTAACACGCTATTGTAAAATTATATATATTATTTATATAAAAAAATCTATAAAAACAATAACTCTAAATTCCAATAAACTAATGACAATCAAATTGTATCGGGAAGTATAAAATAAAAATAAACCTATGTATAAACAATTCATTCTACCTAAAAAATAATATAATTTTCTATGCATCAGCTTATAACACGCATCTTAATTTTTTATTATCTATTTTTTGATATATTTTTTCTATGCATTTGTTTTCCAATTAAGCCCTCATTTAACAATTATTCTTATCTTATAAACTCAAATAATAATTGTACTTAATTCTCATATGTTGCACTATGATTAAAAATTATTTTCACCTTTTGTATTTAATTTATAATAAATACCACTCCCTCCATTTTCAAATAATTCTCATATGTTGCACTATGAAACTCCCTTTCTCACCCAGCTATCTGAAACTCTGCTTGCTCCTTTCTGCTCTCTCGTCGACACCCTTCTCCATTAGTCTTTCGATTTCTCCGATGATAGGTGCCTCCCTATTCAACTGAACTCCCTCAAATTGAATTGTGCAACAACCATTCTCTTTCATCGATGATAGGTGCCTCTTGCCTCTTGCCCTCTTGTTGAACTCTTCTTCTTTCCTTTTAGTTTTGAATTCGACTTTTAATTAGTTTTGTGAAATTGTGATGATATTCTCATGCCTGGTTGTTAAGATTATGAGGTGAAAGATGTGAAAATTTTAGTTTCATAGATGCCTACTCATAATGCACTTGAGGTGTTTGATAAAATGCTTAATTGAAATCACTCCTTATTTCGCTGATAGTTTTTGTTTTTGAGCTAGATTGATGATGTTACTGAACATGAGATGAATTAATGTGTTGAACTCGCACAAATTGACTATGAATTAGGGAGTTTGGGATGACCTTGTTTCTTTAACTAAGAAATCATCGTCATCTGGGATCGTTGGACTGAATTTTGTTTAGCTTCAGGTGGCTATTGCTGTTAATTTGATTGAGAGGCTTAAATTTGTTGTCTGGGAGAGTTAAGGTGACCTTTACTGTTCGAATTTGGACTGAAATTAGGGTTTTCAACTGCAGGTACAACCTAGCAACGAGAGAGGTAGAGACGAGTTCCAACCACACAACTTAATCCGAAGATGAGGAGTGTTAAGAGCTGAGCATATTAACAGAAGGTAACAAATTTGATTGGTGAGATTTTCCAACTTCAATCACAATTGTTATCCTGTTAAAGTACTTATCTTTTTCGTGCCTTATATTGAATCTACAGCAGAGCTGTAAAACACACAAATAGACGGTTTTATTACTATGATCAAACACAAAAATGATGACAAAAGGATTAAGAGTGTAAAAGCAAGCTGTAAGTTACTCCTGATGAGATTTTCTACAACATATTTAAATAAGAAAACTCGCTTTTGGTTCATAAATCGTGGTAAAGCAAGCCCAGTGTCACTCCTCCAATCACATAATATAATTTATAAAGGGACAAAATATGCATTGCAAAAATACAGTTTTAAGACCAGCCATCCTAAAAGTTCAGGAAAGCCCAAAAATATTAGGAAAACAACAGCTTCTTAAAGGAAACTTAAACCCGAAGAAGTGTCATATCTTTTGTATGGTCACTGATTTCCCACCAGAGGTATCAAGACCCAAAATTTCATAAGCAATTTTAAAAGTTGCTGCATGCTTAATAAGAGTAAACTATGATTATACAGCCACCGAAATTAAGCATCTGTAAAACTAAGAACACTGAAGAAATAAAACCCAAATTCACTTCAAAGTCAAATTCTCAACCACTCCTCTTTCAATTTTTTTGGTGTTCCTTTTTTTTGGTGATCTTTTTAGTGTTGCTAAGTGCTTGAGTTATGACTTTGTGATGCTGGATTTTTATTTTTATGACTCTATGCTGATTCTATGGCCTTTTTTTTTTTAATTAAAGATTACATTTGGTTAGGAATATAAAAATGTTCAATTAAATGTCCGTAACAAAATTTCTGATTATATGCCTAAGTTTTTAGAATTTAAATAAAGTTTCTACAATTGAAAACAAATAGTAACTAATTTCAATGTGTAACTAATTTCAATGTCAATCCTTCGTATTTGACAGCCTCACAACCCAAATTAACTTTAAGGTCAAATTCCCAACCACTCCTCTTTCCAATGAACATTGATTTGTTGATCACCTACTATTTCATTATAAGCAGCAATCAACATTGCTGTGTTGATCTTTGTTGCCTGTTTAAGAATTGATTTTGCTATTTGTAATGAAAATGATGTTTTGCTGCCAGTTTAATAATTGATTTTGCTATTTGCAATGAAAATGATGCTTTGCTGCCAAGAGCAATTGACTATTATTTCTGAAATTTTTTCGGGGACTGAATTCTTCCGGTTTCCATTCTTGATGGATTTTCGGAGGTCCATCATTTCAAGAAATCATGAGAGGGCTTTGAATTTGATGAACTCGTGTGCAGCTACTCTTATGGGAGAATATCCTGAGATAGTATTTGCGTTTGGATTCAGTGATGAATTTAGGTATTTTTGGCTTTTGCCTACTTCTGTTGCTTTAATTTGAGTGGTACCCTTTGCTGTCAACTTGCGTATAGTTAAACTACCTTAACTTTGGGCTAAATTTTGTAATTTTTTGATTTTGTAATGTGTGATTATTAAGTAGTAGAATGTGTCATCAGATTTGCCTAATTCGGATTTATAGAGCGAATAGACGATGTAATCATTCGTCTTTTCTACATTCATTGGCTCGAGATTGAGGCATGGGCCAGCACCGGCAACAAGATCCATGATATTGTTTCCAGTTATTCAAGGGAAAACTTACCCTACTTCGTCACTTTTGTGCAGCAAAGGAAAATAGGTTTGGTAAATATTGGCCTTATTTTGGGTGTTTATACAAGGGGTCGTTGAATGAAATTGGATCTTTTTTTTGGAAAGCAAGTTTAAAGAAAGGATCATGCTATGTTATAATGTGAAAATAAAACATAGCATGATATTAATATAATATAATGTATGATATAGTATTATATACTGGTGTAGTCTTTTTTGACAACATTTTGGGTTAAACTTTATATATACAGTATTATTGATCTATAATTAAATACGTAGTATCTTTTTAATGTAATTTTTTATTTTATTTTATTTTGTTAATCGTTGATCTATTTTTTTTTTTTAAAAATGAATACCCGTGTGCTCACGGGATAACAACTAGTATTATTAATAAGTATGTATGAGTTTATCAAAATAAAATATAAAATATAAAATAATAATATCAAATGTCTCTTCGAAGACGTCTGATAAAATTGGAACATATATAAATAGTAAAAAGTCATTTATTTAAAAACAGATTGAGTAATATTTTTTTGTCAAAAATATTATTTAAATGTATCCTAAATTATGAATTTTATAATATTATAAATACCGCAAAGATGGCTATACTATAGTAGTTACTACGGGATATATATACACATATAACATTACAATAACTTAAAAAAAAAAGAGGGAATTAAAAGATTAAGGAGGGAACTGAAATAATTTAAACGAATTTTATCTTCAAATTAATCATAATAAATCTCAAAATCCCTATATTTTTGGCATCAACCCACCACAAGTACGGCACTTCATATCTTCGGCTCTATCTTCACGCTTTGGAGCCTCTGGCGATGCCGCCTTCCCTAGAACAGGCTCTCTGTTAGTCGGAAGACATTCCGAGCTCTCTCCGCTGCCTCGTTCTATCCGAAATCGCCTCTCCGCTGCCTCGTTCTCTCTGTTCCTCCTCATCTTGATTTCGATTCATCTTTGGCTCTTCTCTTGTCATGGCTCGTCATATTGCTTATTCATCCAGGTATGTTTGTGTTTTATGCTTTGTTATTCAACAAAGTTTGGAAATTTTGGCAGTTTCTAAAAATTGATCGCATCAATTTATTTTAGGGTTCAATTTCAGAAATTCATATCAATCCAGTACGTTTAGTGTTTTGATTCAACACAAAATTTGTTTGATTTCTCTCAAATTTGCTTAGTCAAATGCTGAAACTGCAACTTGAACTTGAAATTTTGCTTACCCACACAATAGAGAAGTACCTAAACAGTTTTGATGCTTCCTTTACTCTCTCTTTACTGCTTGAAAACCCTTCTTCTGCGCCTCTTTCTGGAGGAGATACGGTGAAATGGGGAAAGGCGTAGGGGTTGGGAAAGTGCAGCAGTAGAAAGAGAGGGAAAGAGAAACCTTTTTTGTTACCACCTTGTTTTTCATTTATAATTTGGTATATGAAATTGGTTATGTTTCTAAGCTATTATTGTTATTAATTGTTACTTGTCAGAGGGGGAGGAATAAGATCTGCGACCTTACAACCTAGGCAATCCTCATCGAACGTTGAGGCCTCTCCGCCAAATAATGCCCAGGGAGAACCTTCTTCTGTGCCTAATGTGAATCTGCCTACTGATGAGAATGCACCAGACAACCAAACTAATGTTGTAGCATCACAGCCAAATCCTTCACCGGTGCATAATTCGCAGCCAACTCTTTTGGCTCCTACTACAGATTCAGGAACTCGATCACAATCTTCAACACCTGCGGTGCCTCAGAACAATGAAGAAAGGGCTCCACTCCAAACCAACCAATCGGACACAAGAGAGCTAATTGAAGTGGTAGGAACAAAAAAGTGAGTTCAATCCTACAATACCAACTATGTAATTATAATTATTATGCTATACACACTACTAATTCTGTATTTTTTATAATTAAAATGATTAGATTGAATGGGCATGGGAGGGCCGCATTAGTTTATATCATTCATTCCCATTTTGACGGCCCGTATACCTTTTGGGGTGAAGTTGCAGAAGCAACACACAACCAGTGGTGGACAATGTTCAAGGTAAATATTTTTCTTAGTTGGGGGTAATTTAAAGATATAGGCTTGTTGATTGTGGTAGTGGTGCTGTCATAAATCTGCATTTTGAGTGTGTCTCTGTGCTGTCATAAATTTGAATGTGTTTGCTATCAAAAAAATTGAAAGTGTTTGGGTTTTAAATGGGACGTTGAAAAGAGAATAGAATTAATCTTTGGGTGGACCTATATTGGAGAGAATATGATTTAAAATTGAGTGGGTATATTTTTAAATTTCCCTCCATCCGGTCGTTAGTTACTTCAGAATTGAGTCTTGGCTCCTTAATATATTTACATATAGTTATATTGAGTTATAATTACATGTTTTATATAATTTGGTCGGCTTAGATTTAATTTTGAGTTTGTTTGACGAGGTGGGGGTGGATAGTGGGGGCTACAGTAGGAGGGAAATATGCGGACACTACAACGCAGATTTATGCATCATCTTATTGCTGCCTTTACAGCGCAACTTCCCCCACCCTCATCTTCCTTTAAGCTTTCTCCTTCATAAATACTCTCACACATCCCCCCCTCTCCTCAACCCCATTTCCTAAATTCTCAGTTCCTCCTTCCAGTAAGGTAAGCTTCTTTAATTTTTCTAATCTTTCATTTTTCTTTTGCTCTTTTTCCATCTTGATCTACATTGCATCTTGCAATAGGCCATTAAAACTATGTAACTTTTATAATTTGAAATTGTTTTTCAGTTGTAATTACTGCTATCTTGTGTCGAGTTGAGGCTCATTGGGTTTGATTAAGTGTTTCCATATCTAGGTTTTTACTCCTCTGAGTGACAGTGTAGCTTCTACGGCTGCTGAAATTTCTCATCTCTCCTGAATTTTGTATGAGATTTTGCTTCTGATCCGTTTTTAGTTAATTCCTCACTGATTGTTTGCATTTCATTGATCTAGGTGAGCAAATTCAGGAGCAATTTCTACTTCAAATCTGATTATTCTACGGTTAATTGGTTAAGATCTGCTAAAATCTGTTTGTAAATCTGTAGCGAAATGGGTTAAGAACTTTAGATATGAAAATGATTGATGGGTTCTTCAACTAGAAAAATCTTCTTTGTTATTAAAATTGGAAATAAAGAAGTAAAAGCAATAGTAAGATTAGTAACAACAATTGACAGCTTACTTACCTTTTAACACTACTTTAGATTTAATGTCAAACCACTTATAATGGATTTGGCTAATGTAGGAGTTTGGAGTGTTTGCTGTTTACAAATTGTACTTTTTGTTTAATACCGCATTTATATATTTACCTATTCAAGCCATGTAGGTCCACACACAACACTATATTTATTGTCTCATTCACTTTTATAGAAACAATGCCGATGGGACAAGGGTCGATTCTCGGAAGAACGGGTTTATAAAGCATTTAATCATGAAGGTAGTAGACATCTCGGTCGTGTATTACAAACGGCTCGCGATAAGAAACGTAGACCGGGATGAGATGTGGGTCAAATGGAAATCGCGTGAATTTCAACATAAGTCCGAGGTGAACAAGCGTAATCGAGCCATCGCAAAGGAAAAGGGTATCCCCCCTTACAAAGGTGGATCGATAACTACTACCGCCCATAAGAACAAAATGGTAAATATCATTTCATTTTATATTTTTGACAAATGTGCATTTGAGTCATTCAAGTACTTCATCGTTCACGAGCCTAGTAGCTAGCACCAAATCGTTATACCTTGTTGGTTTTATACATGCATCTATTTATAACTATTATTTACCATTTTAGTAGCATATGCGAAAACTAATTATCTTAAGCATTATCCATGTAGTTTTATTTTTTCCTCCTAATAGCATGAGAACGTAAATCCGCTTTGTTTGTTACATTTGTACATTATATCATGCCTAGTTTTGTAGTTGTTTAGTATTTCATTTAATTTGTAATATTATAAATATATATGCAGTATTTTTTTTACGAGTGCAAATTTTGTGATTCTTCTTGCAGAAGGATAAAGATGGACAAGAACCATCACCAAAGAAGTTATTTGAGAGATGCTATAAGAGAAAAAAAGATGGTGCTTTGAGCGAGAAGTGCCAACAAATTGTGGTAAAAGTTGTATTTTCTTTTATGAGTTAGTTTGGAATGCAATAATATGGATTTTTTTTCCAATGCAAATTGAAGTGCAAGCATGCTCAAATTAAACATGATTTCCATATATTTAGGTAATGACAATAGGTAGAGTAAACTTGATTTGATAGCAATATATATTTATGAAGTAACCATAGGTAGAGTACATATCTTGGTGGGAATTATGTACAAAGTCTTTTCTTTAGATTGCTCAACGTTGTTTTCCACGTGTGATTATTGCATATTGTTTTCTTATGACATCAATCTAGATGATAAACCACACATATTTAATGAACAAACATATTTGTAAATTCACTGAAATTAAACTTAAATGTAATTTCTTTGAATTACAGCAATGAGTCTTGTTGTTCCTATTTGTTTAGTATTGTCTTTGAATTGCAACAATAAGCATACATAAAAAAAAACCCATGTTTTTTTTCTCTACGTTTTAAGAGTGTTTTTTTATATGGTTAATCACCCTGTTTTATACTTGCTCATTGTTTTTTTATATGATAAATCTTATTGTTTCTTTGTTTCATAGGAAAATTATGACACATTGCTTGAAGAAGCAACACAAGAGGCCCCGGACAGTGAGGTACCTCCCTTGATTGATAAGAATGAAATATGGTTGAAAGCAACCGGTGGTTCAAGAAAAGGAAGAGTTATAGGCATGGGATTCGAGTCTGAATCCATGTTGAAAAGGACTCGCAATGTGCGTGGTGCTACATCTGTTGGTGCATGTGGATCGTCTGAAGTATCTGAGTCTATGAGAGAGGACATGATGGCTCAACTATCGTCATTGCAGACACAAATTACACAAGATATGGCAAGCTTGAATGAGAAAATGACAATTGTGCAGGAAAACTAAGAAGAAACAAGGAAAGATGTGACCAACTTGGCAGATACTATGCAACGAAACCAAGATCAAGTAAGAGAAGATATAACCAACATGCAGGATTATGTAGATAACTCTGTTGGTGCAATGCGGAGTGAGACAAGTCTCAACAATGATTTAAGAGATCAAAGCCTTCAAGAGACCATTATCAACTCGGTTAAGGAATTCTTTGCTAAACAATCTTCTTAGCTTTTCTTTAGAAACATTTGTTATATGCATTAGAGATTAATTATTGGCTAAACAATTTTATTAGGATTTATGTGATGTTTATACTAGTTCAATACTTTATGTTGGTTTACCAAGAATTATTTGATTGGTTTATAAATTCAATTTTCATTGACAATTAAATATTTATTTATGAATGATAAAGATTTGGAGCGGATTTAGGTATAGAAAGTGGACTGCATTAAGGATTAAGATAGACAAATGTAGAGACAAATTTAAGGACAAATATAGGGACGAATATAAGAATGAATTTTGGGACAATTAGAGGGACAACTATATAGAGACGAATTTGGGATCAAATAGAGATGAATATAGGGATACGTTTAGCGACAAATATAGGGATGAATTTTGGCACACATATAGAGGCGAATAAAGGAACGAATTTGTGGACAAGTATAGAGACAAATATAGGAATGAAGTTCAAGACAAATATAGGAGTAGATATAAGGACGTATTGATATAAGGACGTATTTGGGGACAAGTATAGAAACAGATATAGGAACTAATTTGGGTACAAATATAGAGACAAATATAGGAACAAATTTGGGGATAAATTTAGAGGCGTTACTTAGGGTGATTTCAGGGCAGAAGTAGAGATGAATGTTGCGATGAACTTAAAGACCAAAATAGGTATATGTTTTGTGATGGTTATAGGGATGGATATAGGGACAAAAATAAGGACGGATAAAGGCGTCACAGTTATGGTTACTATTGGGGGCATTCTAAGTCGTATCGGAAGTCGTTGGTAATAGAGAAGGAATTGGGGATTAATTTAAAACACATCCCTAAATTTGTCGCTACGTGTCGTTGCTATTTACCATCGCCATGTTTAGGGACAAATAGTCGATTCATCTCTAAATTCGTCCCTGACGTGATTAGGGACGACCATTTGTCCCTGAATCTATTCCTAACGCCGTCCCTATATCAGACTATTTTAGTAGTGAATACATCCCCCATGCAGCTGGTGCTTTTGTGCAAATAAAAACTTCCAAGATTGCATTTAATGCAACCTACCTTTTTCCCAAGCATGCACAAGTTGTCCCCAAACTTCCTCTATATTATTCAGTCCTTGTAGCCATTACGGGTCACGCCATTGCTATTATCAAAAACCAGGTTCGTATCCTTAGTTTGAAGCTTGAAAACGTCATCTCCTTCGTGAGTCATATCGAAGGCCCGATCTTGTATTTTCGGTGCATAATATCCGTTTGTACTTGGTCTTTGTTCAAGAACTTTTGGTGAGTCATATCCACTTGTTTTTTTTTTTCACCTATCCTTTATAAAATTTAGTTTGTTTTCCCCCAAATATTAGTTTTATCATTATCACAAAAATACCAAAAAAATATTCCACTGATATCTAGGGGTGTTATTCGAGCCGAGCGAGCCAAACTTGGCATGTTCAAGCTTGGTTCGTTTGTTAAACGAGCTCGAGTCGAGCCGAGCCTATTTTTTAAATGAGCTTTTTATTTTGTTCAAGCTTTGCTTGTTTACTAAATGAATGAGCTCGAGCCGAGCTTTTTTCGAGCTTTAAGTAGTTCTACTTGGTTATAACATGTTAACTTAAAGGAAATTTTAGAAATTTCATAGAATTCGAGCTATTCGAGCGTTATTTGAACGAGTCGAGCTTTCAACCGAGCTTAAAATTTTGTTCATGCTCGACTTGTTTAAATAAGTGAGCTAGCTCCAGTCGAGCTTCTTTTAGCCAATCCCGAGTCGAGCTCGAGCTGTTTAGTTCATATAACAACCCTACCGAAATCCATCTCTATCATCTATCTTCCACCGGTTGGTTCGAGTCTTGTTCCGACTTACTTTGTACTGTGATTTAAGGATCCTCAAGGGGAAATCAAACTGTTAGAGGCTTATTTTCAATCTAATTTACTCATTCAATATTGGGGTGAATGTGTTTTGATAACCACTTATTTGATAAACATATTTCCTTTGTCTACTCTTCATTTTAAGACACCTTATGAGTAACTGCATGGTCACTTACCTAATTATGATTTGCTTAAGCCTTTTGGTTGGTTGTGCTTTGTTAGCACCATCAAAAAATTAAGGTCGTTCAAAGTTTGATCCTTGCAATGATCCGTCTGTCTTTATAGGCTGCCAACATGGTAAGAAATGTTATAAGCTATTTTGCATGCAACCAAACATTCATAGATTCAACTAGAATTTTCCATAACAATTTCAATTGAAGGGCAATATTCATTGTTTTAGCTTTGTATAAGCTCAGCCTTCCATTCAAGGTATCAGTGCAGATTTTTTCCTAGTTGATAAGGGTAGTGTACATGTCTTCCTTATTCCAACAAAAAACTGTCAGTAGACTTTATTGAGCTCCGACAGAATCGAAGAAGGCAACATAAAAGATTGCATTAGGAAAATGGGTTGGGCACTAAGTGATGTGGGACCATCTAAGAGACCTTCGGACACACTTATCATACTTGGGGATGGACCTATGACTCGAGCTCGTGAGAACGATGTCATCCTCAAGAGGAAGAAGAAGGCTCCACCATGGGAGAAGCTCCAAAGGTGCAAGCTTGATCCTTTTGACGTTTTCAGATTCCTTTAGCAGATTTGACAGCTTTTCGACGTCTCAGTAAAAATGAGTTGTTCGGAGTCCATATTTATCGGATTGGGTGCCATACCTTGTTGGAACGAGGATGAAAAGATCGACAACTTTTCTGTTAAAGGTTTTTCCACATTCGGTCTAGAGTTTGGCCGAAAATCACCATCTTTGCAGCTGTCACTGTTTAGACGAAAATACCAAGTGTTGGACCTCTTTTGCTATTTTCAGTAACCTTCTTTATTGATGAGGAACTTCGCGTTTTCATCCGAAAAAACGCTCTAAAATGGAGCTATATGTTAAAAACTGATAGCTTTATTCTAATTCATTTCCTTGTAAATATAGAAAGCATTGGAATTTTGACTAAATGTGGTTTTTTATTACTTACTCTGTATTTATTATTTGTGGGGTTTGACTAAATGGTTAGCTTTTTCATTCGTGAGTTTAATCTAATTAATGATCAATCGGAAAGATTAATCAAACCTCCATCAGAGGAATGATTTTCATATTCAAAGAAGGATAATCTAGTTTATCTACAAATTTGTGCGCAATGTACGTATCGTTGCGTGTACGACTGTACCTACGTACGTTTTTCTTAAACGAATATTATATGTGTATTTCTTGTACTATAGTTTTCTGTTACTTTCAAGAATCAAGAATACCAGTAGTTATCTAGACCACGTATCCTAAAATTTTCCCATGTTCGGTAAAATATAGTATCATTTTAAAATATTAATTTTATTTAGAAAAAATATGTGTATTTTGACATTTACTTTATATAAATACCATGGTATGTTTAATCGATTGTTAGTTGTAATTTTTTTTATAAAATAAAAAATTTGTGTATGTGATAATTAAGGATAAAATAATATATTTGCTGAATTTTCTTAAAAGTTGTGTACAAAACTAAAATGACATATTTTGGCATCAAGAGGGAGTATAGTGATGTGGCATCACATCATGGTTGATTATAGAAAAAAATTATCTGGCTAAAAAAATTATTAAAATAATATTTAATCATAATTTACGAAAAGTCACTACAAAACAAAATCTATCTTTATATAATCTAGGAAAAATTACAGAAAACCACCCTTTAAATATGGGTGTTTTCACTTAACTACCCCTTAAATTCAAAATTACATAAAACCACCCTTTAAATGGTATTTGTTTACAACTCACCACCCATTCAACTATTTTAGTTACTTTATCATTAAATATATTATATTTTAATATTTCAAAACTCAAATTTGATTGTAAATATATCCAAATTTTGAATTTAAGGGCCCAATTATATTTTAGTGATCATTGTATTTAATTTTAAAAATAATAATCAATAAATACGAGAATTATTATCTTAATTTATGTTTGAAAATGTTTAAAAAATTATGTAAATTACTCTTATTTAAAATATAAATAAATAAGAGTAATTTCCATAATATTTTAAAATTTTATAAACATTTTCAACCATAAATCAAGATAATAATTCTAGGCTATATTTATTATTATTTTTTTAAAATAAATAAAATAATCCCTAAAATATGATCGAACCCTTAAATTCAAAATTTGGATATATTTACAATCAAATTTGAGTTTAAAAATATTAAAATATAATATATTTAATGATAAATTAAAGAAAATAGTTGAATGGGTGGTGAGTTGTAAACAAGTACCATTTAAAGGGTGGTTTTCTGTAATTTTGAATTTAAGGGGTGGTTAAGTGAAAACACCCATATTTAAAGGGTGGTTTTCTGTAATTTTCCCTATAATCTATATATAAATATATATTTTAGTTAATAAAAATATAATTCTATCTACAGAGTATAAAATGGAAAATGGCAAAAATATTATATATATAAATATATATATAGGGTAAATTGCATAATATAGCACGAACTTTAGGTATAGTTGCACTCAGTGGCACGAACTTAAAAAATACAAAAATAATCACCAACTTTGGGGTTTAGTTGCGGTCGGTGGCACGTACCTCCTATCTCACTAATGTGAACTAGTGGGGTTGCTTACATTGAATTTTTTTTAATTAAAAAGACATATAGTGAGAAATGGATTAGTGAGAATGTTTATATGAATTTTTTTAAATTAAAAGACTTAAAAGATCGATGTGCCCAAATTATGAAACTAGCTAGTTTCCAATTATATTTTTTATTTCAGGTAATTCCAAATTAAAGATAAATGTAACAAATATAACATTTGCAAATTAAAATTTGGTACTAGTTATTTTAATTTGCAAATGTTTTATTTGTCACAATTATCTTTGATTTGATATTACATGAAATAAAAATGGAACCTAGTTAGTTTCTTAATTTAGGCACATCTTTTATGTCTTATAATTTTTTTTTAAAAAATCCGTGTAAGCATTCTCACTAATTCATATCTCGCTATATTAGGGGTGGGCACAAATCCCGCAAATCCTGGGCCTGTCCCGATCCCGGTGGGATTTGGAAAAAAAAAATAAATCCCATCCCGGTCCCGTCCCGCAAAAAATACGCGGGACGGGACGCAGGACGAGGTTTCCTTATCCCGCAAATCCCGTTCCATCCCGCACATATATATATTATATATTATATATATATACACACACATTTACAAATTACAGTGCATATACATATACTTAGAGTTATATACACATATTGCATATACATATTCTTAGAGTAGAGTTATATACACATATTGCATATACATAGTTATATACACATATTACGTATATATATACACACATTCTACCAAAAAAAAACAGTGCATATGTAGTTATGTACACATTGTATGCAGTATATATATACTTGTATATAGTATATATTCTTTGTGTGTGTGAAAATAGTAAAATACAAAAAATAAAAAATATTATAAATTTATGTATGGTTTGCCTTTTAAAACAGCAAAATATATAGGAAAGTGAAATTTTTTTATAATGTTTTTTATTTGAGGAACAAGACCCGTCCCGTTTCGGTCCGGTCCGGTCCCGTGAGCGATAAGGCCTGCGCGGGACTGACAAAAAAAGTAGTGAATCCCGTTCCGGTGTCTGATGGCTAAATGATCGTTATGTGGTGTTGTGACGAGTTAAGGTGGTGTCTTTTAGGGCATATTGACATTTTGATGATTTATATACTGCTTGATCTTTCTTTTTCTGAATCTTAATAACATGCTCTTGTTGTGTTGATATGTTAACGTGATGAATATGTTCTACTTGTGTTGCGATATCGATATACGATTGTGAGATTTGATGTGTACTGACGTACTAACCCCATAACATCTAACCCGTTGATTTTTGGACATGTGTGCTTACATGATGAGTGATGAACATTTGATTATTCACTTGTGATGCCTTCAGTATGATATAGGTATACCTTATGATTCTTAGTATGTCGAGGCTTGTAGTTTCTTTGGTACTTGTTGAGTTGTGAATGATGTTGCATGATTTGGAAACTAGGAAGAGAATATGGGATTAGGCCTTAGAGGTGGATGATTCCACCTCTTGACTTTTGAATTTGATTGATTGATATGCAGGGAACTGAATTGGTTTTGGAAGATTTTGACGAAATCTTTAGTTGAAGGGATTTGACTTATTTTGGTGTAAAGTTCTTGGGTAAACGTCAGATTTGAAGATTTTGAACGGTTTAGAAAGGAAATAACTGGTTTTTTTTAAAAGGATAAATGCTATTGAGGGTTTCAACGATTTTGCGGCTAATCTTTTTCAATTGCGGAATCCATTTTGAAACTTTCAAACCCGGTTATATATTATAACGCCTCATGAAGTGGATACAAGTATTTTATAGGGGCGCATATAGAATGTTTGCTAAGACCCAGTAGAGACGCTATGATTGCTTTTTGAGTTATGATGTGACCGAAAGGTCGGGGTAAGGGTGTGATAGGGGCCCATATCACATACTTGCTACGACCAATTGGGAATATTATGATCACGTCAAGGGTGCTGTGAGGATCTCATACGGGCCCCTATGAGATGCTTACATGATCAATGACATGATCCTTGGACTCACCAATTTCAAACTTCATCCCCTTGTTTTAGAGTGATTTTAGTCTCGGGGACGAGACTTGTTTTTAGAGGTAGATGATGTAAAGATCGGGAAATTTTAGTAATAAAGAGGGATTTTTTATGCTATATGCCTTTTTAATTAAAAATTTTTCATGTAAGCCCCCCACTAGTCCACATTAGCGATATATGGTTATATGCCACTGACCGCAACTAAACTCCAAAGTTGGTGATTATTTTTGTATTTTTTTAAGTTTGTGCCACTAAGTGCAACCACCCCTAAAGTTCGTGCTATTTTATGCAATTTGCCCTATATATATATATATATATATATATATATATTATTTTGGTGATTTTTATCTAACTAAAATATAGTATCTCTTAATTAAGACAGTACTCCCTCTGTTAATTAAAATGTGTCATTTACTATTCATACACATTTTATTAGAATGATAAAAACTATATAAAATATTAACTTTTTTTAATATTTTTTTTTATAAATTCATATTTAACAGTAATAAGTATGAAATTATTTAAAAAATTACTTAACAAGTTAATATTTGATATAATTTTTAATACCTAAAAAAACTTATGTGAATAGTAAAACGTTAAATTTTAATTAATGGAGGGAGTATTAATTATATAGTAAAAAAAATCCTATCACTATATTCAAATAATTTCCATAGATGATACTTGATAGTACGTATATTATTCTGATTAAAAATATATTTCATAACAAAAAAAAAAATACAAAATTAAGGGTATTTGTTAATTTAAAAAAATATGGTTTAGTTTGGCAAACATGCCAAACAATAATTAGTGAGACTTTAGACAAGATTCCAAAACGACTATTGTCAAGACAATTTTAACTAAATTGCATGTAGGTCTCTTTCATTTTTTTTCACACCAATTGCAAATTGATCTTGAACTCTCTACTCTACGAATCAGAGCAAATGAAAAAGCTTGATTGCGTTCATCCAAATACCCAATCTCACTCAACCCGTTCATCTTAATACTCCGTCGGGATCGGATATCAGTATATTTGCAGACTATTCCATTCATAGAAACATTCAATGAGAGTATATCTTATCTTACTCTACAGTAAAGTAAGCTTTTTTTGGTCATTTATTGCCCATTTATCATGTTTCTCAAAAAAAATTAACCATTATCTTTAAGTTTTCTTTCTTTTCAAATTCGTAAAAACTCTTCTTCTACCACAATTGTTAAAGAAGTGTTTATTTTTAATCTATATATAACTTTAAAAGAGAAGACTTTGCTGAGGTGTCTTACTCTCCTTCAATTTAACTAATTCAACCAATTTATTTTATTCTACTTCTTTTTTTTTTTTTTTCCCAACCCTCCTTTCCCTTCCTAAGTTTCATTTTCCAATAATCAAATCGGCCTAGGGTTCGGCGCCTCCGAACATCTCCCGGCTTCTCACGCTTCGGCGCTTCGCCACTGCGCGCCCACCCTTGCCGCTTCATCCCCGCCAACCCTCGCCTTCCTCCCCGCCCACCGTCGTCTCCCTCGATTCTCCTATCGATTCTCAATTGCTTCATCATGTAGAAGAAATGTTCCTCCTTCGGTTGCTCTCAATTGCCTCACCCTGTAGAAGAAAGCTCTCAATCGCTCCCGCAACATAGATAGAGAGAATTATAGAGCAAGATAGAGAAGACGCCTTCAACTTGCCTCCATGACGATAAAGAAGGCCTTCCTCCCTCCCACCACTCTCCGCGAGATCTCCTTGCTCCGTATGCTATCTCGTGATCCACCTATTATTAGTTACGTTCTTCAACTCTCATCTCTGATTCTCAATTTCTACTTGCTTTGGATCTCTGGCCTTCAAAATCGAACGGTTACTTAACTCGATTTTTTATTTATTTACGGGATTGCAATTTATTGATTTTTGAATCTCCTTAACCTACAAACCCTAAAATTTGTGCTTACATTGATGGATGTTAAAACAGGTCAAAGAGGGAAATACCGTCCTCTACTTGGTGTTCGAGTACATGGAACCCGGTCCAAGGAAATTCATTCGAAGTTTCGGTAAAACTAGGGATTCCATTCCATCTTCAACCATTAATGTTTTTGCCCCAAATTTCAAACCCTTATTTCATTGCTATTGTTGGGATATGTTGTGTGGTTGATACCCATGCCTCTTTCTGTTTTGTTCTTTTTGACATTATATTTCATAATGTTTGCTTAATGAAAATCCTTAATGAATTGACTAGGTTGAATAGTGAAGATAAAATATTCAAGTTATCTCAAGGATGTTGATAATTGATGGTTGGAATTTTCTTTTGTTTCTTCAATTTAGCATTACTGTAAACCTTCTTACTGCAATAAAAATCGCTTTCTTTTTGTTTCTTTTCCTAGGGTTAAAAACATAAGATATTGCTCTGTGAGATCTTTATGTTTATATTTCATAATTCTCTGGATTCTTTCTCTCACATTTGAAAATAATTCAATTGTTACTTTGGATTCTTTATATAAATGTTTAGTAATTGGGTAAAATAGGAAGAATTAATATGTCTGTTTAGTAATTGGGTAAAATAATTCAATTCTCTAGATTCTTTCTCTTCATATTTTTTTCTCGTTCAGATTATCTGATATTTCATATTTATCCTAATCCTAATACATTAATTTCTTATTTTTTTAAGATCCTTTTTAGAATATCTTAGATTTTTTTAAGATCCTTTTTAGAATATCTCATATTTTTTCCTCATTTTGTAAGATTAGCTTTACATTATTTCTTTTTATACACATTTTCATCCCTTCATATAACCAAACTATTTTTTTCCCCAGGAATCCTATGGACGAAGTCTAGCGTAGCGACAACATCCATTCATATATTTAGTTTTATATTCATTAATGTATTTCACCATTTGTATTTTTTTCATTATTATTTTTGTTCATCCTGATAATAGATATTTTATATTTTTTTCATCGCGCATGCACCATGGCGCGGGGACTGTACTAGTTGTTCATTAAGTGTAAATTTAAATTGAGTAAGTTGTAGAAGAAAATTAAAAGAATAAAATAAGGTAAAAACTAAAAGAATAAAATAAAATAATTTATATTTTGAATCAAATAGGAAGAAAATTTTAAAAATAGTATTAATTATATTTTAGTAAAAAAATAATTAGAATAAATGGTATATAGCTACATAGCAAATGGACAAAGATAGATTAATTTAATTTAATTGAGAAAATAAGATAACAATGGATAAAAATATAATATTTATTAAAATTATAAAATCCATATGTTTTTAAAACTTACTTTCTAATGAATACTAAATAAACTTATTTCTAAAATAAATGATTAAAAATTACATAATTTTAATGTAAGCCCGTGTCGTGTGCTAGTATTTTTGTAATGAAACCATGCCAGATTATATTTTTGCTATTGAAGTTAAGATTTCCAATCGAAGTTAATTAATAAAGTAGAAATTCGATCAATGATCAATCTACTCCTTCAATAATTAATATGATAAATGAATGAAACAATAACGTACCTATTCCATTTTTCCAACCAATTCAACAAGGACAAAGAAATTATACCCTAATTTGGATGTTGACCATCGTAATTTGGTAAAAAAAAAACAAGTAAGGGCTTGAAGGAATCAAGATCTGATGTTCGGGTAAGAGATTGAGAGATGCAAACTTCTATCTCCGTTAGGCGAGGAAGCATTACGTCGGCAGTTGAAGGAAGCCAGACCCTAATCGTCGGCGTGTGGGGCAATCTCCGTTCTTCATCAGACACCGGCTACAAGAAAACTTGCGATAGAGATCGAGAGGCGATAATAGGAAGAAGGTTAAGGGAGCGTCAGAAGACGGTGACTGACGGAGGAAAACTTGTCGTTGATCCGCCAAAGAAAACTCAAATCTATAGCTATTATAGCAATAAGCAAGAGGTCGATCCATATGGAAAGTTATAATTCAAGTTTGATTCAAGTGTCAATAAAAGTAACGAAATTGGGGGTTTTATGTGTGAAAGTTCCGCCTTTTATCAAAGAGGATTGAAGCAAACAAAAGTAAATTATTTTAATTTAGACGATTAGGAGAAGCAATTCTACCTACAATTTTCCACTTTATTTGGTTGAAGCGATCCTTGTAACTCTTTCTCGTCCTATTAAGTTTCCTATGAATGTCCTTGTCCCGACCTAATATAGTTACTAGTCCAATCAATCCTAGAAATCCTTATCAATCGAATAGTCCCTAAAGAAGGATTTAACTCAATTGATAGCTTTAAGTTCAGAGATTAACCAAGGTAATTGCAGTCCCTAAAGAGGAATTTAACAACACATCCAACTTCCTACTTATTCAATTAGTTCAATCAGCTCTAAAGGAACAAGTTTGCTACTTAGGTTAAGGTTCACAATCAGGAATTTACAAAACCTTAACAATTGAATTGATCTAATTAGTTGGCCAGACAAGATAGAACAAAACAATAAACAATCAAGCACAAAGAAGTTGAAATATTCAAATATAGGAAACAAGGAACGAAAATTAGAAACTCACAATCAATCCAAATAAAGCTTCAAATTGCAGGCATAATAGATGAGTTTAGTTCCTCATGGAAGACATCGCTCAAATCTCTAAAGTTTCTGATGAACGTAAGAATAGAAGTCCTAGAAAAATAACTAAAATCGGCCTTATAAACAATCCCAAGTCGGCCATGGAACAAAACAATAGCATCTAGGGTTTTTAATAATCGAAACGCAGCGCCTGGCGCTGACGACCCATGCTGCGGCCGCAGCATCAGCAACTTAATCCAACCCGCAGCAACGATCCTTGCTGCGGCACGCATGCTGCGGCCGCGGCATCCTGTTGCCGGCTCTTCTTACTTTAGCTTCGCAGGTGTCTCCACTTGTCTTGCTTCTCTTCCTTCCTCGCTTCTTTCCAATGTTTCTTGTATTCCTCTTCAAGGTATTGCATCTCCCAATTGTGTTCCGATTCAATCTGCAGGATAAACACAAATTTGCACATAATCCGAACTCTTCTAGAATAATCACAAGATGCAATTTAGCAACAAAGTAGGAAAGAAATGCAACCTAACTAAACTAAAAATGCCTATCTAAGATATGCATTATCAAATTCCCCCACACTTAACCTTTGCTTGTCCTCAAGAAATGATAGAATGAACATGAATCAATGCAACCCACAGGAAATCCCTTCAACTTTCAACCTCATTAAAAAACAATATCATAGCAGGTGAAAACATAAGTCAAGCAAACAAACGTCATAGCATGTATCATAGTGATTAAAGCTTAGAAGTAGACATTATCCAACCTCACCAGAAATATGTGTTTGACTAATGTGTTTAGGCTTTAAGATACAACTCTCAACTCAAACCAACATGCACTAAACTCATAGACATTGACCACCATATCACCAAATATCTACCGAAATGTCATTACTTGCGGGACACAATAAAGACAACAAAATAACATGTGACACTCTTTTTTTTCCCTTTTCTTTTCTTTTTTTTTTCTTTTTCTTGTTCTGGTGCTTTCCTTACGCGAGGCGCAAACATGGGATTTCATTAATGGCCCCGGTCTATCAACACCTCAACCTACTAATATGAAGTCCACTTGAACATCTTTTGACGCAAGTTGCAAACATGGGTGTCATGAATGAACCTGGTTACTCAATGATCAAGCTTTCTTTCCTAGTGGATAGTTTTCAACACCGTTTTGCGCGAATCATACCCATGGGTGTCATGCGTAGACCCAGTTACTAAGTGCATCAACCATTGCCACCTTATTCACAAAATATTCACAAATTCAAACAAAATACTCAAAATATAAACATAAACTCCGCAAGCAACAAACATGTGAGTCGGTCTTTAAAAATAGATACTGCAGTCAATGACAAGAGGTAGTAACACAAGGATAGTAATTCACACAATTGAGCAAAAGAATTCAAATAAGGCTAAACATTCTCACAAGGTCATGTTTTGAGGACTTCAATCATACTTTAGCTCAATCATACATGCTCAATTATATTTGCTAGCTCATGTCCCACAAAAATCAAATAAAAACAAAGCCAAAACATCCAGAACTCCATGAGATTTATATGAACATACTTGAAATTTAAATTAGAGGAAAAACTAAGCAAGATGGGTATTTGAATAACACATATGTATGAAATGCATGCTTATTTTTGGATTTTCGATTTTTTTTCCGAAAATTGAATAAATTAAATAAATTCGACAAAAATTAAATAAACTCAACAGAAATTAAATAAACTAAATAGCAATTACAGAAACTTAAACATGGTGTGCAGAAAATGAAACATGGTCTAGAAAATGACAGAAATGACATAATATACATATAATCCTTCTCCCTCACACTAAAACAGGGTGAAGGAGACAGAACTAACCACTCATTGGTGCGGCGGCTGGTACGGTGGAGACTGGTACGGTGGAATGTGTGGATACTGCTGGCGGAGGTAGTAGGACTGCTCTCTCCGCATCTCCTCCATGTTGTAGTTCGTCTCCCGCACATTGCGATCGATGTCGTGGAGAGTGAACTCGAAGGAGTCCTGACGCATCGACATACGACGGAACTCAATGAACATGTGGTCCCGCTAGGCGTCATCCTCAGCAGAAGAAAAGAGAGGCCCCGCAGAAGAGCCAGCAGCGTATTGGGCATCCCCCATGTGTAAGACCCGGGGTCTTAAGAGGCGCCAACCCATGCCACCTAGCCTTCTCAGGTCCGTTGTTCTCACTTAGAGCCTGAAAAGGAAGAGCTCTTGTGATATGAGTAGGGCTTGAATCACTTATAAATCACTCCCAACACCCTTATGATATCCGATGTGGGACGGGGTGTTACAATATCCCCCACTTAAAGCATTGACGACCCCGTCAGGCCCAATGGACTGCCCTCCGGGAGGAGCGTACCCGAGCATACTGTCGGCGCACCTCCGAGCCCGGAGTCGGCTCTGATACCATCTGTAAGACTCGGGGTCTTAAGAGGTGCCAACCCATGCCACCTAGCCTTCTCAGGTCCGTTGTCCTCACTTGGAGCCTGAAAAGGAAGAGCTCTTGTGATATGAGTAGGGCTTGAATCACTTATAAATCACTCCCAACATCCTTATTATATCCGATGTGGGACGGGGTGTTACACCATGTGATAGTCAGTCTATGCAGGGGCATCCTCCTCATCAGTATCCTCATCATCATCCTTATTCTGACCAGCCGCGATGTAGAGACTGGCGTTGGAAGGGCCATAAGGTAAGACCCTAGGAAGCCTCAGTCGGTGCTCTCCATGCTTCTCTGACTTCCATATCCATCTCGGCGCATCAGAACTCTCAATCAAATAAGCCCTCCTAAGCTGCTCCTCTGTATAGGTGTACCCACAAGTCATGGGTGCACCGCACTGTGTAGGCTCCAGAAAACGGTGGGCTATGAGGCTAATCATTCCTCCCAGACGAATCCTCCCTTTTTCCTTTCCGTGGATTTTTAGGCAGTTGTCAACAAAGATCTCAACCCAGTCCGGCGTACCATGGGACTGGGGAGCCATACTCCATAACTAGGACAGATCACCAGTGGGCACTTTGTTCACATCGCCTTGGCCGCTGAAAGACATGGCCAAGACCTTGTGAACCAGACGAAGGCATGGGTGGACAAACTTGAAGTTGTACTCACCCCTGTGTCCGTCAAATCTAGATCCAGTCGATGCGTACCAGACATCATGGCGTTGCTGTTCTGGCCCCATGAGATACGAATCTTGGGTGGGTGCCCGAGTGATCCCAAAGGCATGTCTTAGCTGGGCATACGTGCAAGTGTAGGGATGGTCCATCAAGTCAAACCTAATCCTCGAGTCGTCTACTCGCTCAAACGTGACCAGAAACTCCCACGCCAGCTCAGGATACATGGGGCACTACAGTCCATAAATGCCCCCAACCCATCATGAGTGAGCATCTGACGAGTGACACCCATCATTCCTAGTGTCTGTAAGTTGGGAACATAAAAAAACTTCGCCCGCACAAATCTCTTTTGGTCGAAGCTCTCAAATGCCTTTCTCTGTTCTTTAGACACAAATCTCAATCGGCGCACCATTCTCACAATATTTCAGAGTAAATTATCAACCCAAACAGATCCAAAATCCAACAACAAACCTCCAACACAACTCAAGCTAATCAACCAAATCCAAACTCCCAACTCAAATATTTCTCAATCACCAACAAGTCCCAAAACTTCCAAATTAATCCCAAATTCACAATAACCCACGATCTCAATAAAACATTAAAAACACAAATCCCACACCTCAATCACAAATTTCCAACTTCAATCCTCACAACTCCACACAATAATAATCAATGAATACAAACCACACACCACTTCGGAACAAACCAACAAAAAACTGAACCCGGCGGCGAGACTGGCGGCGGGCGCAGCGGGGATGGTGGTGGTTGAGTTCTTCGGCGCAGCGGGGTGAGTTTCGCCGGGCGACCTCGTGCCGAGCACAGATCTGGCTCAGAGAGTCGAGGGATGGTGCTTGGGTGGTCAGTGGCCCACGGATCTGGCGAGGGGATCGGAGTTGAAGGTGAAAGGTGGCTCGGCGCAGCGGTTGCAGACTCGCGACACGAGGGGTATGGGTGTTCGGTGGCGGCCGGATCTGGCGAAGGGTGGTGGATTTCCGGCGAGAAGGGACCGGTTTCAGCGAGATGGGGGTGGAAGAAAGAAGAATGGCGAAGGAGGTGCAGGTCGGCTATGGAGGCTTGGAGAGGCAGGCGGCAATGCGTTATAGGAAGGTAGGGTTAGAGAAGAAAGATATCCCGTGACTTCCTAGTTTTATTTTATTTTATTTTTTTAATATGGATACAAACAAGGGGTCACGTGATTGATAAGCGGCGGCCACGGCATATGTTGTGGCCGCCGCATTTGCCAGGTGCTGTGGGATTGATTGGTCACGGCCGCCGCATTATGTTGCGGTTGCCGCCAGTGCAGGGACTCGCTTTTTCTTCTTTTTTGTTTTTGTTTTTTTTAAACTCCCTATGTCAGCTAATCCTAAAGTAACTAGCTAATGAAAACTACCTATGAAAATGATAAAGATGAAAAAGAAAGAAGAACTTACCTCGGGTTGCCTCCCGAGAAGCGCCTCTGTTTCAAGTCGTTGGCTCGACATAACGGCCCTTGAGTGGCCTAGTTGGTTGGTTCAGCAAGCACCAACTCATCTTCTTCATTATGTGAGATGTTCTCAAGGTACGACTTAACTCTATGCCCATTGACCTGAACGAGCTCATTAGACTTAGGGTCATAGAGTTCAATTGCTCTATGAGGGATGATGTCTCTAAAGTAGCCATGTCTTTTAGTTCCATATTCTATACATTTTGCATATTTCGGGTTGGGAATATGTCGAATTTATGTAGTTTATGTTAATTTGTCAGAAATAGAGATCTACATAAGTTTCTGTTTAATATTGCAGAATATGGAGTCATTTCGGGAGAAAACCAAGAAGCAAGGACGGATGCCCAAGTCTACTCGATGTCGACTAACCATAGTCGATCTCGACAACCCATGTCTAGACACCTGCCAGGATCGAGGAGGACCATGTCGAGAAGCTGAGGACGAAGAACCCGACTCCCGAACCTTCCTCGAGATCGAGTAGTTACCTCGAGGATCGATCCTGACTTCCCGCTGCTACATCATGAGGAAGTCTTGAACATTATTTGCTCGGAACGGAATCGGTTTGCTTATTTTATTTACATTCTATTTGCAATTCTCGATTTCCTCCTACAACAAATTGGCGCCGTTGCCGGGGAAGCTATCATTCGCGCCTTAGGTAGTTAGTTCTCACGTCTGGTTTGAGTTACTTTACAGGTGTATGCGCCGTTCTGGTCAACCACCTGAGTTTGACAGCTTAGACAACCCATAACGTCTTATACAAGCCCACGCTAGACTGAAAAGAGCCATGGCTGCCGCAGAAACCCAGGAACAGCTGTTACAGAAGCTTATAAGGGAACTAGCTACTAAAGATGCTGCTATCGCCGCTGAGAAAGCAGCAAGGGAACAAGCAAAAGCTGAGCTTGCCCAATATCCAACTACTACAGAGGATTATATGCATCCAACTCTCGTCGTGTCTGAATCGGCGATTCTAATCCCTGAAAACTCTTTTGAAATTCACACTCAATTTCTTATAGAGCTTAAAAATAATGCTTTTTATGGCAAATTTAATGAGTGTCCTCTTGAAAATATTACCAATTTTTCTGACATGTGTCGTACTCTTGCTGAAGGTACAACTCTGGAATATGTCAAGATGAAGGCTTTTCAATGGTCTCTCGCTGGGCCTGCACTGAAGTGGCTTGAAGGACTGAAACCAAGATCCCTCACAACATGGGCCCAAGTAGAGCAAGAGTTTCTGAATAAATTCTTCCCACCTGCCAAGACAACACTCCTCCGCCAGAAAATCACCGCCTTCAAACAGAAGTCTGGGGAACCGCTGGCAAAGGCATGAGAACGCTACAAGGAACTGCTGCGATCTTGCCCTACTCATGGACAGCCACCCTACGTCATTCAGGAGATCTTCTTCAACTCTCTTAATCAAGTCACTAAGGACAGGATCAATCAGTACACTCGCTATGAGTATCTGACGATGCTACCAATCGACGCCTGGGTGTGCTAGACAAGCTCACCAATTATGACAACAAATATGGGTCTACTGCAAACTATGAGGAGAACTCCTATGCCAGGCCAGCACCATCTATGCCACTCTATGAGCTAGCAAAGAAGATTGACCCATATGTCAGGGAGCAGTTCTACAGAGACCAGAATTGCAAGCTCCTCAAGCAAGTCAAATACCTGTCTGTCAATCAGCCTTGCATCGAATGCGGATCACAGAGGCACACCACTACTGAGTGCCCACACACTGAGCTAGTCAGAATGGCAGAGACACATGAAGAGACAGCTTACGCTGGGGGTCCCAATCGTTACATGGGAGATCAAAGGTTTTATCAACCACAGTGGAACCAATGTCCCCCTAGGAACCCCCCACCCTACAGAGCTCCAGGACATCCAGAAAGAGATCAAAAGAAGGACGATCTGCAACTAATCCTTGAGGAGATGCATCGGAATCAAGGCAACATCAACAACCAGTTTCAGAACATCACTACAAAATTTGGAGAACTAGACATTTGGAAAAGGGGGATAGAGACTCAGATGGGTCAAATCGCTGCACAGATCCCACGACCATCCGGACAGCTCCCTGGGCAAACAGAACCAAATCCTAAGGGGAAAACCGAATACGTCGCAACTATCAAACTCAGAAGTGGGCATCAATTACACGAGCCAGAGGTCGGGAAACATCAAGACAAGGTAGAGTAGCAACTCGACATAGAGCAGACTCAACTCAATCTCGAGGAAACAGTACTCGACCTCGACAAGAATCTGCTCGACACAGACCAGAAGCTGAGCTCAGACTCCACTACACAGCCCAGCAACTCCAGGTCGACCACCCAACTCGATGTCGAGGAGCCACTGGTCGAGATCGCGGAGAAACTGGCCGACGTCGACGACTCTGCAACACCTTCGACGTCTGATGTGGCTCCGAAGCAGAAAAAGCAACTGCCTTTTCCTTCCAAGGCACATAAAGATCCCACTGCAGGTAGGTTTAACAGATTCGTTAATATGCTGCAAGAACTGAATGTCTCTATTCCTTTTACAGAAGCCCTGCAAGAGATGCCTGGATATGTCAAATTTCTGAAGGAAATCCTAAGCAAGAAGCGATCCATCTCAAAGATCGCAGGCAAATGCAAAGTACTCCACTTCCCTGAAAAGAGACCGAACCCTAGTAAGTTTTCTGTTACTGTGGGTTTTGGATTATATAAATATGAGTCTCTGTGTGATTTAGGAGCAAGTGTGAGCATCATGCCTTTATCAATCTTGCGGAAGGTAAAAATAGGATGCATAGAACCTGTGGATGCCAAGCTATACATGGCGAACAATACAGTGGTCATCCCTACAGGTATAGTTGAGAATGTCCCCGTCCAGGTTGGCAAATTCTTTGTTCCAACAGATTTCCTACTAGCTCTATTATTCTTGGTAGACCATTCTTAGCTACTACAGATGCTAGAATTAGTTTCAAGAATTGATCGCTCACCTTCACCATAGGCGACGAGGTTTTAGATTTCTCTTTTGGCCCTGCAAAGGAGGAAATTTCATGGTTGGAGGTAAAGAGCATCAGCAACCACGGGACCAAGCAAACAGCGGAGGAAGGCACCAGTACTATACTCGAGATCGACCAACCTTCCTCGATCTCGACAAACCTTCTACTCGATCTCGACAAGCCTTTGTCGATGTCGACTTCCTCTGTTGAGCCACAAACTTGCCCAGAGCCTAAGTATGAGGTCCCTGTACTCGAGGTCGACCAGCAGTACTCGACATCGACTAGCCCCAAGCCCAAAGATTTCTGTTTTGGGTCCGAAAAGGTAAGTTCAGGTATGAATTCTACTCCCCCTCAGTCCATTAAGAAATTTATCAATAATTTAAGGGGAGGTAAGGCCCCGTGGCGAGAGAATCTGCGGAAATTAAGAGCTGGAAGGAAGAAGAACAAAGAGAAGGGAGATGATGCAAGCAACCATCTGTCAGCTGAGCTTGCATACTACCAACAGGACCTAGATGATCCAGGAGAAGGGCCAAGCATGAGCGGGCCCCACACTAATGGTCCTTGAGCGCAAATGGAGAAGTCGGCCTAGCGACTCTAAAATCTAGAGCATGTATATAAACTTTATGAATTTTGGGACTTTTTGAACTTTTTGGTTTTTGTTTTGGTTTTTTTTTTGGTTTAGAATACTTCATATGGATAGTCTTATTTTTGTGTGCAATCTAACACTTCTAGGTCGGCAAGCATATAAGGATTGCGAAAAGTGGAATAAGAAGTCCCTGAAAAACAGTCAGAATCGACGAAGGCCAAGTCGACAACGACAAGGAGGAGCAGCCCAGAAACTTGTCGATCTCGAGTAGGCCAACTCGATATCGACTAAGCCACTAGAAGCTCCTCGACTTCAGAAGCCACTGGACGCAGAAACCTCCTCGAGATCGAGTTACACTACTCGAGATCGACTAAGAAGATTTCCTCGACATGCCTGTTCTGCCCTCCTCGATGTGTTATCCTGTGAGTTCCTTCCTTTACTCTTGTTTTTATTTAATTTTATACAGTGGGGACACTGTATATTTTAAGTATGGGGTGGGGGAAGAGCTCATTATCATTACTATATGTTTTAGTCTTGCTTTTGGTTTTACATGGTGAAATTTTAATGTTATGCATTCATGTTTAAATTTTATGCATTTTAGTCTTTTGTCATACTTTAGTTTTTTTTTTTTAGCCACATATAAAAAATTAAAAAAATATATGGAAAATGTCGAAAATAAATAATAAAAAAATAAAAAATGCATTTTTAATTTTTGCATTGTCTCATTTTGTAAACCGTAACTTAGATGTCCTATGATGATAAATAATGATTGACTTGATCATATAAATCCTATGACATGTTTGGAAGGTTTAGCCTAAGTCCTCGAAATTGTTTTTATGTGGATTGTGAACTTGTGATGAAATTGAGCACATATGATCCTAAGCTAAAGGTTAAAATCAAACAAAAATTGTCCCAGTGAGAATTTTGGCCTTATAGGGAGAACATAAAAAAATCCCTCTGTTTTCTTGAGTGTATTTACTCTTCCTATACATCTCTAAATGTTGTGATAGTTATTCAAAGCTAATGCATTTATATGTTGATGTGAATGAGAATTAAATGATGGAGGCACCTTTTAAGCCAATTTTATCATCTCTTTACCTACCCTACATTATTCCTGCTTGAAGCCAGAACATTAGCCTGAGACTTTTATTATAAACTCCACAAAATTATCCTTAGCCGAATTGAGCCTGACCCCCATTTGAGAATTAAGACTTAGAGCTGGTTGAAATAATAGTTTGCGGAAGGAATGAGCTTGTGTTTCAATTCAAGCAAGAAGGATTTTTGAGTTTATTAAGATATGGGTTGGTTTTATATTTTTATCTTGCTATACATACTATGTAAAAGGATTTTTGGCTCACCTTATAAATGCACCATTAGTTTTATTTTATTTTCGTTTCAAAAAAAAATCGCATTTTTAAAAAAAAAAAAAAAAATTATCCTTGAGACTTTTAGATATAATTCCCTTATTTAGATTTAATTATGTTATGAAATTTATTTATCTTTAATGTTTTAGATATAGATTTAGATATAGATAGATGTTTCTATCATTGAGTAGCAAGGTTTAGAAGCCTATAAATAAAGCCCATGGGGCTGATTTCTAATGATTCAATTTCAGTAGGAGAAGAAGTAGTAGAGAGAGAAAGGGAGGCCGAGTGGAGCAAAGGAGCGAGAGCAAGTTGGCTTTGTTCGGGTTGTACTTTCTACAGTTTGGTTTAATGCAATTAGTTTCTTTTCATCAATCAATGTCTGAGGTTGCGATGAAGCGCGAGTAGTCCACCCACTTCTAGGGTTGGGGCGAGCCCGACGATAACCATGCGTGTTTGAGGTAAAGATCCGACTTTTATCATGTTTTGAGAATCTACTACTTGTTATGTGTTTATTACCCATCTAATGGATGTCCATGCTAACAACTTGGATTGTAAACATAAAATCAGTAGAGACAATTAGGGTTTCTTGAAAGAGTTGTCTAATTGTTGGAAAAGGCGAAAGCTTAGTCCTTTGATGCGATTCACATGATTATCTGTTTTATTTCTGCCTTATGCATGCTTAGTTATCGTTGTTGCAAACCCCAATCTTAGAAGTCCTTTTCATACAGTTTAGTTCGAATCCCCAAAGCCTTTACTTTATTTTCTTTCGTTTTCGTTTCTGTTTTCCTCGAGATCGACTAGCACTCCTCGATCTCGAGTTACTGATCTTTGACCCAGGTCGTTGTAGCTTCTGTGTGCAGGAACTCGACCAGAAGTTGTAGCTTCTGTGTGATCGTCGGCAACCCTACTCAATCGTCGGCAACCCTACTCGATCTCGAGTAACCCTTTGTCGAGATCGACCAACATCGCTGGGAGTTGCTGTTGCCGTGTTCGACTGTCCGATCTTCTGTCGAGTAACTGTACTCGAGATCTAGGACCCCGGTTGTCGACTTCTGTGAGATTTCTCTGCTGCCTAGGATCTGCTGACACGCTTCCTCGTGGATCGATCCTGACTTCCCGCTGCTACATCAGTAGGAGGTCTTGTAATTATTTGCGTGGGCAGAATCTGGTTTGATTTGTATTTTATATTTTAAACTCGATTTCCTCCTACAACAAGGGAATATCTTTGATATGCTGTAATGTCCTTCCCACCTTGATCTAAGCTTTCATGGGAAGAGTTTCGGGCGTGATTGATATAAGAGAGCCTTGTCTTCTATATTGAGTTCCTTCCGTAGGATATGTTTGTAATGCCAAGCCCTTGTCTTCTTCTTGTAGATCATTGCATTATCATAGGCATCTAGACACAATTCCTCCAGCTCTTGCAACTGAAGGTTCCTGAAGTCTCTCACTTCATTTATCGCCATATTGCAGTTCTTTACAATCTAGTATGCCTTATGCTGAAGTTCCACAAGAAGATGAAAAGCCTTCCCAAAAACAATTCAATAAGGAGACATACCAATGAGAGTCTTATAAGCCGTCCGATAGGCCCAAAGAGCGTCATTCAGCCTTAGACTCCAATCCTTCCTGTTAGGAGCCATTGTTTTCTCCAAAATGCTCTTAATCTCGCTATTTGATACTTCTGCTTGACCAATGGTCTGAGGATGATAAGCAGTAGACACTCTCTGCGTGACATGATACCTCTTTAGTAGAGCAGTGATGATCCTATTGCAGAAATGTGTCCCCCTATCGCTGACCAGAGCTTTAGCCACCCCAAATCTTGCGAAAATTGCGTCTTTTAGGAATTCTGCAACCACTTTGGAGTCATCAGTTCTGGTGGCCTTTTCCTCCACCCACTTGGAGAGATAGTCCACCGCAAGAAAAATATAGACATTCCCAAAAGAAATAGGAAAGGGACCCATAAAATCAATACCCCAAACATAAAAAATTTCACAGAATGTGATCTTAGTTTGTGGCATTTCATTTCGAGCTGATATGTTCCCAATCCTTTGGCATCTATCGTAAGATTTACAGAAAGCATTAGCATCCCTAAACAAGTGAGGCCAAAAGAAACCTGCTTCTAAAACTTTCCTATCAGTCTTTTGAGGACCAAAGTGGCCTCCACATTCATGAGCATGACAGAAAGTAAGGACAGATTGTACCTTATTGTCCCGAAGACACCTCCTAATTACCTGATCTGCATAATGTTTCCAAAGGTAGGGGTCATCCCAAACATAGAAGCGAGAATCATCTCGAATCTTGTCCTTATTAGCTTTCATGAAATTCGGTGGAAATTCTCCCGTGACAAAGAAATTCACCATATTGGCAAACCAAGGTCGAGGAGTATGGACACCCATCAATAATTTAGGAGCAGCGGGACTGACCTCGTCGGAACGAAGCAAAAAGGGTGAAAGGGGCGCCTGAATAGCATGCGGCGGCCGCGACATGGAAGTTGCGGCTGCGACACCCTCCGTTTCCGTAGCTTCTTGCAGCTGCACAGATAAAGTGTGAGTTAAATAAAATAATGTATCATCAGGGAACTCACCGTGAATGGGTCTTTGATCTTCCGGCTTGTCCTCTCCTTGGACAAGGCTGCTGAGGTGGTCCGCTACTAAGTTCTCTGCACCTTTCTTATCTTTTATTTCAATGTCAAATTCACTTAAAAGTAAAATCCAACGAATCAATCTAGGTTTCGCTTCTTTCTTAGTCAATAAATAGTGAATAGCAGCATGATCAGTGAAGACAATTACCTTAGCTCCTAGGAGATAGGAGCGGAACTTCTCCAGTGCAAAGACCACAACAAAGAGCTCTTTCTCAGTGGTTGAGTAATTCCTTTGCGCTCCATTCAGAGTCATGGAGGCATAGTAGATGACATGAGAGCTCATTCCTTCCTTTTGTCCCAAGACAACACCCACAACATATTCGCTAGCATCACACATAATCTCAAAAGGTTGAGACCATATGGGTGCTTGAATTATAGGAGCGCTAGTCAGGCGACCTTTTAGCTCATCAAATGATGCTCTACACATGTCATCAAACTCAAAAGCTACTTCCTTTTTTAGTAAATTACAAAGAGGTGCAGAAATCTTAGAAACATCCTTAATAAACCTGCGATGGAACCCTGCATGGCCTAAAAAGGAACGAATTTCGCGCACATTGGTGGGGTAAGGCAGAGACTGAATAACATCAATCTTAGCCTTGTCAACCTCAACACCCCTGCTAGACACAATATGACCCAAAACAATGCCTTGCTTAACCATAAAATGACACTTTTCAGAGTTAAGAACTAAGTTGGTGTCTACACACCGCTTAAACAAAAGTGACAAATGGTGTAAACAAGTATCAAAGTCATCTCCATGCACAGTGAAGTCATCCATAAATACCTCTATGAAGTGCTCTACATACTCAGAAAATATGCTTACCATACATTGTTAGAAGGTCCCAGGTTACATAACCCAAAAGGCATTCTACGATATGCAAAAGTGCCAAAGGGGCATGTAAATGTCGTTTTATCTTGATCCTCCGGTGCTATTGGTACCTGAAAATATCATGAGTAGCCATCTAAAAAACAATAAAAGGAGCGGCCGGCAAGGCACTCAAGCATTTGATCAATAAAGGGGAGGGGGAAGTGGTCCTTGCGAGTAACTGCATTCAATTTACGATAATCAATACATACTCTCCATCCAGTTTGTACCCTGCTAGGGACCAACTCACCATCCTGATTCTCAACAACAGTAATACCTCCCTTCTTAGGGACAACCTGAGTAGGACTCACCCATTTGCTGTCAGATATGGGAAATATCATACCTGCCTGAAGGAGCTTTAACACCTCCTTCTTTACCGATTCCATCATTGGTGGGTTGAGTCTCCGCTGAGGTTGTCTAGATGGCTTGGCATCATCCTCCAATAGTATCCTATGCATGCAGAGGGTAGGACTGATGCCCTTAATGTCTGCTATCGTCCATCCTAACGCCTCCTTGTTCTCCTTTAGAACATTCACCAATCGCTCCTCCTGTCCAAAGGTCAGTTTACTAGAAATAATGACAGGCAGAGTATCATTTTCACCAAGAAAAGCATATTTAAGGTGATTAGGAAGTTGTTTCAATTCAACATCAGGCGCTTGGATAGTGGATGGAAGAAGCTTTTCAGTAGGCATGGTCAGCTCGATGCGATCTCCCTTTGGTGGCACATAGGTGGGAGATCGATGGTCTAAAGCCCCTATAGCCTCCTGTAAGGTAGATGACAAGACATAATCTCTAGCAATTTCATCTATAGAAGCCTATAAAGTGACTTCCATCTCATCAACACACTCCAAATCAAAGCAATCTTGTGCCATAGTATTAATAATATCCACAAAGCACAGAGAAGGATCGTGAGAAGGAAATTTCATGGAATCATAAATATTATATTCAACTCTTTGACCATCAAATTCCATAGTAAGAGATCCTGAATAGTAGACCTGGGCAAACGCGGGCCGGCCCGCCCGACCCGTCCCGTCCCGCCCGCTAATATAGGCGGGCATGGACAAGGATAAAAGCTAGGGGTGTGCAGAAAAACCCGAAACCGAAAACACGACACGAAACCACGACAACACGACACGAAAAAACACGAAACCGAAAAGACACGACACGATAATGACACGATCCGAAAAAACACGGCTGTTAATGGTTCGTGTACGGTTCGGCAATATCACATTGTCGGATACCCGACACGAACCGTTTAAATTTTTTTTTTTAATTTTTAGATCTGCTGGTATAATACTTGTATAAAAAGTATCCTCTATGTAATAGAATGCTCTGCTAGCACAGTTGGTACATGGGATGCAGGAAACCTGGGCGCTAACCATCAGACCCGAGTTCGAACCTTGCTGCTGCATGTTTTTTATTCCCATTTTCCTGTGACAGCTACAGTAACTCTCGCTTATTTTTTTTTATCCTTGCGTTGCGGCGCTCTCCACACATACACAAATCCGACCCTAACCCTAACACAATCTCACACCCACAGGCCACATCGGCATTCTCAGAGTAGACACCCACATCGGCATTCTCAGTTCGCCATCGCACACGACGGCCGACGCACAGGCTCTCAATTATCAGTTCTCACAGGCGACAGATTGAGAATCTGCTGAACTCGACCCTCTCAAATCCGGCCCTAACCCTCTCAAATCCGACCCTCTCAGGCGCTCAACAGATCTGAAAAATAGACATCTCTCACCAAAACCATGGTAAGATATTCGAATCGAATTGGTTTGTTTTGCTCTTTCTTAAGCATTTCATGGCGATTTTATGATATTTGGGTTGTGAAATGTGAATCTGTGTGTGATTTGAGAGAGTTAGTTAAGGCTGTTTAAAATCTTTCGATTTCATGAGTATGTGCTCAGTTGCGAACTTGGTTTGTTTTGATTTTATACTGATTTCTTAGTTGAGTCTTCAAAATTTCGATGCTCATTGCTAAGTTGGGATATGGAATTGTGAATCAATAACTCCATTTACTCACTACAGTGACTGCGTTTTATATTTGTTGTTATACTGTTATGTTTATTACTTAAACTTATTACAACCTTCACTTTATTTATTTTGTAGGATTCTAATATGAAAAATGTTGAGGAAATCTTGAGTGATGATGAGTCTCTAAGTGGTGACACCATGACCGAACCTGAGATGGATGAATCTGAAGCTATAGAGCAATCAACTGCCAAATCGACTAAGCTCAAAGGTAAGAAGCTTAAAATTGAGAAATCTTCTTCTGGTGCTAGTAAGAGAAAGAAAACATCCAAATGTTGGTTGCATTTTACTATAATCCCGGATACAGAGCGTGCTAGTTGCATTTATTGTGGTGCTAATATTGGTTGTGCTCCTAGTAAAGGAACTGGTGCTCTAAATAATCACTACAAGAGATGCAAAAAGGCTCCAGAAAATGTTGATTTAAACCAAAAAAAATTACAACTTGCTGCTCAAACTGTAGTCGGTTCTGATGGTGCGGTGTCTTCCACTTGTGTTCCATCTTTGTGGCGATTTGACCAAGCTGATTGTAGAAAGGAGCTAGCTAGAATGAGCATTGTCGATGAGTTGCCTTTTGCATTTGTTGAGAAAGAGGGCTTTTGTAGGTTTTGCAAGAAACTGAATCCTGCATTTTCTGTGCCTTCACGTACTACTATAACTAGAGATTGATATTCTATTTATATTGAGGAGAAAAAGATGTTGAAAGTCATGTTGAGCAAGTTATCTTCTCGAGTGAGTCTTACGAACGATGCTTGGACTTCGGGTCAAAACTTGAGCTATATGTGTTTGACTGTGCATTTTATTGATCATGATTGGGTTTTGCATAAGAGGATTTTGAACTTTTGTCCTCTAGCGGGTCATTCTGGTCACCAGATTGGTAGGGTTGTTGAGAAATGTTTGATTGATTGGAATATTAAGAATGTTATGACTGTGACCGTGGATAATGCTAGTTCTAATGATTTGGCTATTGATTATTTGAAGAGGAGATTTGTTCATTGGGAATCTAGTCTTTTAGAAGGAAAATATGTGCACATGAGATTCGTTGCTCACATTCTAAATTTGGTTGTAAGAGATGGTTTGAAGGACTTGGACCCTTCAATTGCAAAGATTCGTGCTCTTGTGAGGTATGTGAGATCTTCTCCCGCGCGGTTAGAAAGGTTTAAGACTTGTGTAAAAGAGGAGAAAATAGAAAGTAAAAGTCTAGTTTGTTTGGATGTTGAGACAAGATGGAATTCCACTTATTTGATGCTAGAGTCTGCGGTGAAGTTTAAGAAGGCCTTTGCTAGCTTGCTAATGAAAGACCATGCTTGCTATAAAGAGATGACGAAGAAGGGTGGTGTTGGAGTTGCTAATGATGAAGATTGGAAGAGAGTGTCTACTTTCTTGCCTATTTTGAAGGTGTTTTATGATGGAACAGTCACTTTGTCTGGCTCTCGGTATGTGACTTGCAATTTGTGTGTGCAACATATGTTTGCTATTGGATTTTCAATTACCACTTTATGCAATGATGAAGATGAAGGCATTAGTCTAATGGCGAAACAAATGAAGATGAAGTATGATAAGTATTGGGGTGATGTTAGCAACATTAATCATCTATTATTCATCTCCGTACTTCTTGATCCTAGAAACAAGATGCTAGTAGTTGATTGGCTTATTACGAAGTGTTATGATGAGACGAAAGCCAAAATATTGGGAGGCTATGTCAAATTGCTTGTTGATGATTTGTTTAAGGTGTATGAGTCTTCAATGCCTCAAGCAAAGAAGAAATCAAAGTCTTCATCTTCTTCCGCTCCTAGCAATACAACCACTAGTTTTGATGAAAGCCGAAAAGGGAAACTCATGGATTTTACGGAGTTGTTTGCTTCAACCTTCCAAAGTGAAATGGGACATGTTGATTCCGGTTTGAAGAATGAGATGGAGAAGTATTTAGAAGAGGCACATGAGGGGATGTCCAACAATTTCAATGTTTTACATTGGTGGAGGGACAATCAAAGACGGTATCCTATTCTTTCGAAGATTGCTCGTGATGTGGTTGCTATACCGGTGACCACTGTTTCTTCTGAGTCGGATTTTAGTACCGGGGGACGCATTCTTGATTCTTTTCGTACTTCGTTAACCTCAAGAATGGTGGAAGCTCTTATTTGCACCCAAGATTGGCAACGTGGCACTAACTCTTCGGTAGTGATTGAAGAAAACTTGTTAGCATTGGAGGAACTAGAAGAAGGTATCTCTTTCTTATACTTGACTATATGAACTTCACTTTATTACTCTAATGTTGAGGAAATTCTCACATATGTTTTAAATTTAAAACTTATAGGAATGAAGGAGTTAAGTATTGAGCAACCTCAATTCATTATCGAGGAAGATTATGACTATAGCGTTTGATGTGTGGAATTCTAAAAAAAGGTAATTTGATTTTTTCTACTTACTAACATTATTGTTCATCTTCATCCTACATATTATCTCTTTTTAACTTCATATTTTCAACTTATGTATGAGATTTTGCTCCCGCGTTTAGAGATGGAATTTGTACTCATGTAGGTATGTTGTGTAGTGTGTTGTTGTTTGTAGTGCTGCGTTTTAAGGAGGTCGGGCTGCTAATGTTTTTGCCTTTTGGGACTTTTCGGTTGTGCTACGAACATTACTACTTCGTTTAGACTTTGGATCTTATGCATGGATTTATGTATGGATTTATTTATGGATTTATGTATGGATCAATGTATGGATTTATTTTATGTATGGTATGAACTTTATGTAATTGTATTTATGTTATTTTATTGTATTGTATGCACACAATTACACAAACACAGCACACACCCACTACATTACATACACAATTACATTTACAGTAGGTTCTCAAACTTACAATTTACACAAAGTACCAACAGGTGAACAGGCAACAATACACTGTACATGCTACAGTAAATGCCTCTAAAGCCAGAAAAAAAAAAAGAAGGAAAAAGTCTTAACCGTGTCGGATCGGATAACACGGGTATCCGACACGGAACCGTATACCTAACCGTGTCGGATACCCGGTTCCTGGCAGTTCGTGTACGGTTCGGCATACTGCTCTTAAACGGTTCCGGGTATCCGACACGGTTAACGGTTTCGTGTCGGATACCCGGTAACGCACACCCCTAATAAAAGCCCATGCGGGCTGCTAAGCCCGGCCCGTGCCCGCAGCGCGTACGGGATTGGGAAGACAAATGTACCCGTTACGGGCCGCTAGGCCCGTAACGGGTACCCACTATTTTTTATTTTTTAAATTATTATAAAATATATATTATATATATACTTTTTTTAAAATTACAGTATATAAATATGTTACTATATATGTATTTTTATCAGTATACATATATTATGTATCACAACATATATATACTTACAAATATATACTCAGTGTATGTATATACGGTAATACAACATATATATACTTACAAATATATACTCAGTGTATGTATATACGGTAATACGTATACAAATATATATAGATAGTGGCTGGTTTTTCAAAAAAAGATATACATATAGATAGTGTATACATATTACAGTGTATAGATACACATATATTACTGTACATTTATACAAAACATATATACTTAATTATAAATATCTTACAATGTATATATACATATATTAATGCGGGTACCCGCGGGTAGCCCACGTCCGCAATCCCGGACAGGCTTGGACACAACATCCAACCCATTAAGCGGGCTTAGCCCGGCCCGCGCCCGCGACACCGGGACAAAATCTTGGGTAAAACCCGTCCCAAGCCCGGCCCGTGCCCGCATTTGCCCAGGTCTACTGAATAGACATCTATCTTGGTCCTAGCAGTTTTCAGAAAAGTTATGCCCAACATAATAGGGCCTTCATTATTACCAGGACCCATGTCAATCACAAAGAATTAAGAAGGGAATATCAAGTTATCAACCATAACCAAGACATCTTCAACAATCCCTTTCGGGTAGATAGTAGATCGATCAGCAAGTTGAATTACTACCCAAGTATCATTCAGAGGTCCCAATCCCAAAGCATGATAAACATGAGAAGACAAAACATTGATAGATGCTCCTAGATCTAACATGGCCTTGTCAAATTTAGTATCAACTATCACACATGGAAGAGCAAACATACCAAGATCACTACACTTCTCGGGCATACGCTTTTGAAATACAGCAGTGACATGTTCGCTTACCTTCACCTTTTGCTTACCTTTTAGCTTCTGGTTCCGCTTGATAGTGCAAAGTTCCTTCAAGAATTTAGCATATCTAAGAATGCTTTTAATCAAATTAAGCAAAGGAATGTTTCCCTCACACTTACTGAATGTCTCAAAAATCTCCTTGTCGTTCTTGTACCTTCGTGTATCCTTCAAGGCCTCCGGGAAGGGTGGAACCAACTTTGGAGTCACCATAGGTAAGGAGGAAGAAGGAGGAGAAGAAGAAGAAGGAGAAAAGGGGGAAGAAGAAAGAAGTTGCGTACCTGGCTCAAAAGTGGCGGCGACCTCACTAGCGGCGGGCGCGACATTGTGATGCGGTCGCAGCACGATTGATTGGCCGCGGCCGCGGCCGCGGCATGGGTGTTGCGGGCGCCGCACAGTATGTGTTCCGTCTTCTTCTTCTATCACCTCTATCTCCTCGTCCATTATTTCCTCGTCGTCCTTTTGAGGTGTGACAATCAGTTCCTTGCCACTCCTAAGTGTTACATCACTGACATTTTCCGTAGTAGGGTTCTTGATGGTCTGTGATGGAAGCTTTCCTGAATTGTTTGCCTCCTTAGCACTTAAGATTTGAATGAGCTGACTCATTTGATTCTCAAGATTTGTCATCCGATCCGATTGCTGCTTCTCTTGATTTGCAATCCGCTCTGACTGTTACTTCTCATTCTTCAAGACCAATCGTGACTGTTTCTGTAGTGGATCCTCATTATCCTCATTCGATTGTTGCTGACCTCCCTGTCGAGGTTCATATTGTTGTTGTGGCCTTGCCTGTTGCCCCCCTTGCTGATTGAAAGAGCCTTGGTAGTTTCCATAGCCTTGCTGATAGCATCTGTTATAATTGTTATTGTTGAAATACCCAGAATTTCCAAAATTGCCTTGCCTAGGCCTTTGTTGAATGAAATTCCCAATGACATTCAAATCTACATTAGGATCTTGCAGGAGAAGGCACATGTCCATAGGGTGAGTGAATTGATTGCAAAGTCCACATACTTTCAATTGTTGAGGAGTTCTATCAGCTAACAATTGTTTGATCATCTCCTTCACCTCTGCCATGTCGGTCTGAAGTGCAGCCACAGGGACATCAACAGAGAGTACACCCCTAGCACGAGTACTCTTGTTGAACTGTCTAGAGCCCTCAGATAGCTCCTTAAACACATCCCAAGTTGCGACAGACGTCTTATTCAACATGTTTCCTCCACAAGCAGAATTCATTGTTTTGCGCTCTATATCACTCAGCCCATTGAATAGAAAGAGAACCAGATCCTTTTGAGAGTACCCATGGCATGGGCAGCTGGCGCAGAGTTTCTTGAAGCGCTCAAAGTACTCATGTATCGACTCCGTCGCGTACTGCTCAATGCTGCTGATTGACCATTTCAAGGCATTAAGCTTTGTTGCAGGGAAGTACATCTCTAGGAAGACTCTCTTCATCTCAGCCCAAGTAGAAATAGATCCAGGTGGTAGATAGAAGAACCACTCATTCACCTCATCCTTCAAAGAGAAGGGAAAAACTCTCAGCTTGATTTGATCTTCAGTTACGTTCTCTGGTTTCATCCCAACAACCAAAGTATGGAAGTCAGACAGATGCTGGTGGGGGTCCTCCCCACTCAACCCATGGAATTTGGGTAGAAGATGAACTACCCCAGACTTCAGCTCAAAATTGACTTCTTCCGCTAGAGCAGGGAATTGGATTGCCAGGGGTTGCTAGGCCAGATCAGGAGCAGAAAGCTCCTTAAGAGTGCAGTTTTCTTCGTTATCCATCTCTGTTGTAGTTTCTCCTTGATCTAAAGGGAGTTCGCGAAAGCGATCACGAGTTTCTCGCCTTAAAGAGGCAAGGGTCCTTTCAATCTCTGAATCAAACGGCAACAAAAAAGAATTAGTAGCACGGGTATGGACCATATAAGACGGTCCACACCAAGATCAACACTAAAAACACACTTAATAAAAAATTCTCAGGCAACGACGCCAAATTTGACGGAGGGAAAACCTGTCGTTGATCCGCCAAAGAAAACTCAAACCTATAGCTAGTATAGCAATAAGCAAGAGGTCGATCCACAGGAAAAGTTATAATTCAAGTGTCAATCAAAGTAACCAAATTGGGGGGATTTTATGTGTGAAAGTTCAGCCTTTTATCAAAGCGGATTGAAGCAAACAAAAGTAAATGATTTTAATTCAGACAATTAGGAGAAGCAATTCTACCTACAATTTTCCACTTTATTTGGTTGAAGCGATCCTTGTAACTCCTTCTCGTCCTATTAAGTTTCCTATGAATGCCCTTGTCCCGACCTAATATAGTTACTAGTCCAATCAGTTCTAGAAACCCTTCTCAATCGAACAGTCCATAAAGAAGGATTTAACTCAATTGATAGCTTTAAGTTCAGAGATTAACTAAGGTATTTTCAGTCCCTAAAGAGGGATTTAACAACACATACAACTTCCTACTTATTCAATTAGTTCAATCAGCCCTAAATGAACAAGTTTGCAACTTAGGTTAAGGTTCACAATCAGGAATCTACAAAACCTTAGCAATTGAATTGATCTAACTAGTTGACTAGACAAGATAGTACAAAACAATAAACAATCAAGCACAAAGAAGTTGAAACATTCAAATATAGGAAATAAGGAACGAGAATTAGAAACTCACAACCAATCCAAATAAAGCTTCAAATTGCAGGCAGAATAGATGGGTTTAGTTCCTCATGGAAGACATCGCTCAAATCTCTAAAGTGTTTGATGAACGTAAGAATAGAATAGAAGTCCTAGAAAAATAACTAAAATTGGCCTTATAAACAATCCCAAGTCGGCCATGGAACAAAACAGCGCCAAACGCAGCGTCTGGCGCTGACGACCCATGCTGCGGTCGCGGCATCAACAACTTTCTCCAACCCACAGCAACGATCCTTGCTGCGGCCGCGACATCCTGTTGCCGGCTCTTCTTACTTTAGCTTCGCAGGTGTCTCCACTTGTCTTGCTTCTCTTCCTTCCTCACTTCTTTCCAATGTTTCTTGTATTCCTCTTCAAGGTATTGCATCTCCCAATTGTGCTCCAATTCAATCTGCAAGATAAACACAAATTTGCGCAGAATTCGAACTCTTCTAGAATAATCACAAGATGCAATTTAGTAACGAAGTATGAAAGAAATGCAACCTAACTAAACTAAAAATGCCTATAATGCCTATCTAAGATATGCATTATCAGTGATGCCTAGAGCTGGAAATTCGGGTCATCCGGTCGGGTTCTGGTCGATCACATTCGGGTCGGGTCACTAATGAGTCAGGTCAACTCGGTCAAAATTTCTGTGTCGGGCTTGGTCGGGTCGAATTCGGTCAAAATGAAATTTAGATTGGTCGGGTTTCGGTCAAAATCGGGTTGGACCCATTTGGGTTTTTGGTCATAATCTGTCGGTCTCGTTCGGGTTTCGGGTCGGTCTTATTCAGGTTTCAAGTAGAATCGGGTCTACGTTTGTTTCAAACTTTTAATTCTTTAGGTTGAATTTGTTGAATCATGTTCGTTCGGGACTTTTGGGTTTTCAATTTGTGATTGTTATTTGTGTCTTTCAAAAAGTAATTTTCAAAAGAAATTTCACTACGTATATGATTCAAGTTATAATATCCTCATTGTACTCCTCTTTTATTAGTGAGAAATGAGAATTTTGAATTAAATTCAATCATTCATCATTAAATGAGTAAACGAGTAATGATTTACATCAAGCTATATCAATATACTATGAGTTGATGACTTTTGGAGGTTTGGGTAATCTAGTAAACCGACTCTTTTGTGAGTTAATCTTAAATACTGATAAAGTAAACAAATTATTGCCTATATGAAAATAACTAAACAAGATTACCTTAATCCTCATATATAAATTCATCTCCGATTATTTGATGAATTAGAATATTCGATGCATTTAAAGTATTCCCTTCATCCCTTATCAAATTTTGGAAAAAAAGGTAATATAAAATTACGAATACAAGTTATAAAACTATCATACATTCATAATTAATAATTTCATATTTTATTCATTACAAATTATTATCTTTTACGTCTAAATAAAGTTATGATTTTATATTTTATTCATTACAAATGATTTGATCGATCACTTTATTTTTGTTAAATAAATTATTACATAAGTACAATTTTATTTTTGTCTCGTCGAATTTTATTTTTGTTAATTAGATTATTCATTACAAAAAAAATTTCATAAACTATGAGGAAATGAAAATAAGAGGGAATGAAAATTTATTGTGAGGGAATAAATTTGAAGACGGATAGAATCAAATTTGAGGAGAGAATGAAGAAAATATAGGAAGGATGAAATGAAATTTATAAATTTGAGGAGGGAAGGGATAAAAATATAGGAGGGATGAAATTTGATGAGAGAATGAATGAAATTTATTGAGAGGGAATCAAATTTGAGGAGGGAAGAAATGAAATCTATTGAGAGGGAATGCACTTTATGCACTAATGGTTTTACGTTTTCATTTTGATCAATGAAAATTTTATTTTGTTTAGAAATAGCATTAACTATCAATAGATCGATATTGGATTATAGTAATTTTTTGTTTTATAGTATAAATGTATAATAGATATATATATATTCAAGGATATTCGGGTCGGATTAAGAGTCGGGTTGGGTTGAAATTCGGGTCGGGTCCGGGTTGAGTCGGATTTTTCTATATTCGGGTCAATTCGGGTTTCGTGTCTGTAACGGCCCGGGATTATGATTCTCGGGTTACGTTTCGAGGGATGAAACCCCTCGTTAGGATCTTGCACCCCGAGTACAGGTTAAAGGTTTGAAATTCTATCCTAACATTTTAAAGTGGGATTTCATACCCAAAATTCGAAGGGATCGTTGGAATCCCTAGGGAAGTCCCCTATACCTATCATAAGTCTAAGCGTGGAAAACCAACAGTCATACAAATAGTAGAATCAAGGTGTAATACAAGAGGGTGACACAGCAGAGTCGAGTCAAAACCAAATCAAAAAGCGTATTTATCGAAATTTAATATACAATGTTAGTGGAGTTAAACCATTTCTTTGAGATCGCCCAAGAGAGTTCCCACGTCACGGAAACAAGGAATAATCATGCTGCAAAACAACCTAAAAAAAATGTATGCGGGGCGGTGTCAGATCGAAACCCTACGCAATATAATCCCAAACCAGCAGACACATACACACGCTAGTCCTAATAAAGATGCTTCTAGGTGCAAGGCGGAATATTAACACACTAACATGCTCCTAAGATCAAGTGCATAAATATAATAAGGCCTTAGCACCGAATACCAAGTGGTATATCCCTCTCCTACCTCCACCCCCTTCCGATAGGGCGGAGACTGGCCAACTCGTGAATGCATTCATTCATAATCGGGCAGCACGCATGCCCAACCCGCTCCACAATAAAGCCCGCAGGCATCTCATAATATAAGGAAGTTCATGACTCGATTGACTCAGGACGGGACCCGATGAGACTAAGTCGTCTTATAACCCTAGCAATGACTCTAGTTACTTCACAGATAACGACCGTTCTATTTACAAAAGCAATGAGTAAACGAATGCTCAATCATGAGTGCAATCCTAGCAGGATACTACATGACATGCTTTATTATGAATGCAAGCACCTAGTATGCACATGACTACAAGCAGGGAGATCTCTTTTCGAATCTGAGTGAGCTCATATAGGAACTCACCTGGGAGTGCAGAACAACAAAAGGCAACAACTAGGTATACAGAAAGCCAACATGGCACAGAAGATCACCGAGGGTCGAGGTTTCGATGTTTGTCGGACCTGTTCGGAGGTCGCCGGAGGCTTGGGTGGTGCGTCGGAGGCGGAATCGGCACTCTCTTGGCTGGGAGTGTTGGACGAAAAACAGGGGAATGAGAGGGTGGGATCGACGTCGGCGGTCGGCTCCGGCCTTGGGCCGCTCCGGTTGGCTTCATTCCGTCATCTGTCGGAGGAGGAAAGTGGGAGTGCTAGGATTCGAGCTCAGAGGAGGAGAGATAATGAGTGTAGGCGGATTCGGATTTGAGCAGGACATGGGGCTCGGTGGGTGGTGACTGGCCGGCGGAAGCTGCTCGGAACAGGGGATGGTGGCGTCGGGTGTTGATGAAGAACACATATGGTGGTGCTCAAGGGGTTGCGAGAAGAACAGAGGAATAAGAGAAAAAAAAAGGTTTTTGGGTTTCAATGCAAAATGAGACGGGGGATGTTTCTTTTAGAGGGAATAGGAGAGATTGCAGTTCAAATGGAATCAAATGGCAGAGCCCGCAGAGAGTCTATCTGGGTGTTTGGCATGGGTTCTGTGGAATGGTTTGTGAGGTCTTGGATTCAAGTTAAAAAGAGGACAGTTGCAGTGTGATTCAAACAAGCCAAGGGAAAGAGTGGGGTGTTGCTTAGCCAAAAGAAGGGTGGAGCTGGAGGGCTAGGAAGGTGTAGCTGCTATAGCTGTTGGCTAAGGCAAGGGATGCCTGTCATTTGCTGATCGAAAATCAAGGGAGAGGGGAGAAAGACAGCAAGTTACCATTGGTCTCAAAAGCTCCCAAATTTAAAATAAATAAAATATTTCCGAATAGAATACCGCAATTCGAATGAATTTTTGTGTCCCGAGATGAAAGACGGATTCGATCTTTAAAATTAAAAATTGGGCCGGGATTCACTTTAAACTTATTTTTAATTTTCTTTTTTTTTTCAAAAATTAATATTTGAAAAATCCGAGCCTTTACATTCGGGTCAACATTAGTCGAGCTCGGTTTCGGGTTATGCATAACGCCAAATTTTCGGGTTCGATCGGGTTTGGTTTCGGGTGAGTCGGTCGGGTTTCTCGGGTCGGTTAAGAAATTGCCAGCTCTAGTGACGTCGAACAGATGATACAAGGGAGGCGGGAGGGGCAAGAGTCTAGAGAAAAATAGGGTTTAAAGGGCCAAGGACCTCTATGCAATTTCGGTATAATTATCTTGTCAATAATTTAGCCCTTATGAACAAGAATTTACTTATTAGCATGAACTTTAGGGGTAGTTGCGTTTAATAGCATGAACTTTCAAAATTTTAAAAATAATCACAACCTTTGGTTCTGGTTGCCATAAGTGGCACATCTATTGTTTTTTTTGAAATATCTATTAACATTCTTTGTAGGAAAAAAACATCCAGTTTTCATTTTTTTTTTAAAATGCCCATATTTCATTGTTAAAAATAATCCATTTTCATTTTTAATTTTAAAAAATATAATTAATTTTATAAAACACCACTTTCCTCCATTTTCATTTTTCTTAAAAGAACTAATTTTATTTTTTCCATAAACTTATTTTTTAAAAAAATAAATAAATAATAAGTAATGACTTTAAAATAAAAAATGTGTGTCTTAAAAAGATACCAATTAATATCACAGTTATATTTCTAAAAAAAATGATGTTTTTTGACAAATTGAAATTGAGTTTATAAACATGGAATTTTTTTTACAAAAAAAGAAGAAAATTGTGAGTGGGTTTAAAAAAACAATGGAAAAATGTGATTTTTTTTTTTGTAAATAAAATGTTAATAAGGGGTGTACTTTTAGTTGTGGTACTAACTACAACCACCCTTCAAAGTTGGTGATTATTATAGAATTTTTGAAAGTTGGTACCACCTAATACAACTACTCTTGAAATTCATGCTGTTTTGCACGATTTGCCCTTAAAAAAATTATGCACACTATAAGTACAAAGATTAATGTTTCCAAACTGAAAAAAGTTAATTAATGTTGGATGCTTTAATTTCTCTCTCTATATATATTTTCTGGTCAAACAAGGTGGATTATAAAATCGAATTAACAACAGCACCACCACACCTACAAACACGCTGCAATTATACGAGTCATGTGGGGTACAATTATATATATATTGAGTGATTTATAAGGGATAATTTAATAAAGTAAAATTAATTTTATTTTATATGAGATAATATAGTTAAACTTGGTGAATCTCCGGTTTAAGGTGAAGTTCGTCACTATAAATAGCAGTTGCTACTATCTCCCTGATGCACCCAACCCAACACACTAATTAGTAATTATCAATATATAGCGCGCGCGGTTTGATCGATCAGTCTAAACTCGAGACGACGATAATGGCTAAGCCACGCAGCTTCATCCTCAGCTGCTATGCTCTCTGCTTCCTTCTCATCATCCTCTCTAACCAGGGTTCGTACGTTCTCTTTAATTTAATTTCTTACAAACTTTTGCATGCAGCTGTTTTCATAAAATAGATCGAGTTAACAATTTCCATGCAGTTTAATTCCCATAAACTGCAATTGAAGTTGTAAAATGTATTTTTTATCGGCCGCGGTAAACTAGTTATAATTAATCTCTTCTTCTTAAAATTTAGGAAAAATGAAATTGAATATATACTACTCCTTTCCATTAATTATAGATAGTTGCACATATTTTAATAAAGCAAATAAAAATAAACAAAAATACACTTATACCTCTAATTATTACTATACTTTTCTACTTTATTGAAAACTACCACTAACACATACCTAATCATTATAAGGATAATTTTAGAAAGTGAACACCAAAATACACATATAAAGACATATTTTTCTTAACAAGATTTTACTCCTAAAACGACATATTTTTCTTAACAAGATTAATTTTACTTCTAAAACGACATATTTTTCTTGACGGAGGGAGTACTAAGTACCACCTTTAGCCTAAAATAATACTGCGAAAATCATACGGTTTCAAAATTCATATACAAAAATATTGGCCAAGAAAAAGAACCTATAAAATTGAAAAATTCTATAAAATATTTTCTTTTGGCCTATCGTCCATTATTTTATTTCTCTAAACTATACATAAATTTAAGGAAACTTTAAACAAAACCACCCGTTATATACATGTTTTTACATTTAACCACTCGTTAAATTTATTATTACAGAAAACCACCCACTAAAGATATTTCATTTACAAGTCACCACTCAAGCGTTGAGAAAACCTTAAAAAATGAAAAGACTAAAATACCCCTTAAAACCCTTTCGTTTTGAATCCTCTTTATCAACTTGTTACTCCGTATTTGCTAAATCAATTTGAATGAACAAAAGGGAAGGTGTTTAGCGTCACCATAGCAAGAGTGATCGATTTCGAGTGTGTAGTACCGTGTCAAATTTTGAACCTTATAAATGGTATGGACTGCTATTTTTAAGGGGGGTTTTACTCATTTCAATTTTTTTTAACGTTTCATCAATGCCTAGTTACACCTATAATGGGTGCGTGGTTTTCTATAATAATAAATTTAACAGATGGTTAAGTGTGTGAAAACATGTATATAATGGGTGATACGACTGATAAATTAAAGAATGTAATTGGTGGTGATGTTTGTACGTGCAACGTACTGCAGAGATGGCAAGGCCAGCGGAAGCGCTGAAGAAATGCTACAGTCAGAAGTGGAGAGGGACCTGCATTAGCGACTCCAACTGCGAGCGTACCTGCATGAAAAAGGAGCATGCCAAAGGCGGCGAATGCCAGTTTGATGGCAGCGGTCGTGCCTGCTTCTGTTACTTCTGATCGATCACTTCCTACCAACCTCTATTTATCCATCACTTTGATTAATACTTCCTCGTGTTGCTCCGTTCCTCTTCAATAATATGTCACGACTACATGTAACTTCGTGACAGATTGTGTATTACCAATCTTGTGTTTGTCGCGTCACACGTGTTGGTTTGATAACCATATGCATACTACTTGTTGCATACAGCCGTACTGTACCGTGTTTATGAAATAATAGACATGTGGTTTTTATATATACACACTACGTCCTGGTGCAACTCAGGCAACGGACATAAAGTCGTCGCCTGAATGTCTCTCACATCACTTGAGGATTCAGGCAACGGACATGTCGTTGCCTGAAACCCCGTTGCTTCAAGCCCGTGCCTCTGATCTACAGGTAACGAACTACCGTTTGTCCGTTGCCTGAGTAGTCTCAGGTGACGAACAAAGCGTCTGTTGCCTGAATATGATCAACGCCCTTAGAAATGGTTTAAGCCATTCAAGTGACGAGGAACGTTCGTGGCTTGAGTGTTGTAGCAACGAACATACTGTCATTGCCTGAGTCTTGAATAAGGTGTTTTCCATGTTGTAGCAATAATAATAATAATAATAATAATAATAATAATAATAATAATAATAAAGGCAATCTCGGTGTTATTTTTCAACATTTGTTCAAGTGACCACTTCCAACATGTTCGTTGCCCGAGTGTATTCAGGCGACGAACATTAAAAAATTCGTCGTTACTGAGTACTACTAATTTTTGGTCAACTTTTAATATTTGTTCAAGTGACCACTTCCAATATGTTTGTTGCCTGAATGTATTCAATTGACGAACATTGAAAAGTTTGTCGTTGCTTGAGTTCTACCAATTTTTGGTCAACTGTCAATATTTGTGCAAGTGACCACTTTTAATATGTACGTTGCTTGAGTGTATTCAAGCGACGAACATTGATGGTCGTTAGAAGTCAAGTGTTTGAGGGTCAAGTTATGTATTTATTCAGGCGACGATTTTTTCAATGTTCGTCGCTTGAATGTAGTTCAAGCGACGAACATTGGAATATGTTGGTCGCTACAATCCCATCCAAGGTGGAGGTTGTCTTGGGCCTGGTTGGAGTGACGGAGGTCTCACTGTCCGTCACCTGAACCTTTTTGTAGCCACGAACTGAAATATTTTCGTGGCCTAACATGCACCATGGCGTGGTGACATACTACTTATTGCATAAAGCACAAATCTTTAACAAAAACCTGCATTTTTTCTTCCACAAATTAGAAATCAAGACATCAAATTTGGCAAAAACTGCTTCGGATTTGAAGATAAACCAAGTCAAAATGTAACCATTTCATAACAAAATCATCCAATTTAACATGAAACTCAAACACACATTCAATTCCTCAAATCACGTCGTTCAAATCACTTTGCTATCCCCAAATTTCATACTGTAAACAGGAACGTACGATATCAACCATAAACCCTATCAACAAGATCTACCAAGCAAAAGCCCCAAAACACCCCCAACAGATCGATCCAATTGGCCTCCGAAACCATAGAGGGTCCTGCCTTGCCTCTTGAGAGCGTAGACAACGTCCATGGTGGTGACGGTCTTCCTCCGGGCGTGCTCGGTGTAGGTCACAACATTACGAATCACGTTCTCAAGGGAGATCTTGAGGATGCCTCTGGTTTAATTTCGTCGGAGATGAGACCACTGATCCTCTTGATACCTCCTCTCATCGCGAGCCTCCTAATGGCGGGCTTCGTGATCCTCTGGATGTTGTCTCTCAGCACCTTACGGTGTCGTTTCACTCCTCCCTTTCCCGATCCCTTCCCTCCCTTTCCACGGCCAGACATCCTTTGGAGGCTGAACGAAAAACAAAAACAAAAATCACCTTCATCCTTTTATTCATTTTCGATTATTAGATACAGTTTTTCGACTCTTTTCTGATGTAATTTTTACATACAAAGTAATATAAAATTATAAATGAAACTTATAAAAGCGTATAAGTAAAATAACCGTACCCTTACTCCTTCTAAATGAAGTTATGATTTCACATTTGTATTCATTTTAAATTATTCAATTGAATATTCATTATTTATACTTTGGAGTATAATAAATTAATATTAACTTATACACTTTTTTTGTGTGCTAATATTAACTTATACACTTATATAGTTATATACAAATATTATACACTTCTCAAATTATAATTTTTTGTATGATTTGTAATTATAATTTGGAGTATAATATTATACACTTATTAACTTACACTTTTTTTTATTAAGAAAAAATTCGGGCGAGCGAGCTCTACCCAGCGGCATCCTTTCGGATGAGGTCTAAAAGACCTAAATCATTGTGAATATCGACTCCTCATGCATAGTGGAAAAGGTATGCAACATTATCGGCCACTCTGTTGCCTAAACGGGGAACATGAAAGAAAGAAACTTCTTGCAATGTCGATAAAAGTAGTTTAACATCTGACATAATCAGTTCAATTTTCCAAGGACAATTAGATTTTTGGTTGAGGTGGTTTATGATTATACTAGAATCATCTTCAATGTGGATTTTGTCGATACGAAGTAGAATAGCGTGTTGGATTCCCAGTTTTAGAGCCAAAGTTTACCCATTTTTTGATAACATATTTGTATTGGGTGTCCTTTCCAATCCCGGATTATGGCTCCCGCCGAACTATCATTGTTTGTAATTGTAGATCCATCAAAATTAAGCTCGAGAGTTCCCTTCGGGGGTTTACACCATGTAACCTTACCATACTTATTTTTCTTCTTTGGGCGATTTGAGTTTTGTATGTGTAAAAGGAATTCATCATCTAGACTACACTCCCATTGAGATGTTTTACTCCAATTCTCCTTGTGAGTTTTAATAATACGTAATGAAGTATCTCTAAGCGGGATAGGGACCTGTCTAAACACGTGTTGATTCCTTATGTGCTAAGCTGATCACCAAGCAAAGGCAATCTCCACCTTAGCCGCAAAAGTAAGGTTGTTCCCAATGAAGGAAATGTTAGGTTTTATATCTCAAGAATGATTTGTCATACTGGATATTGTTGAGTTTATGCGAGAAGGAAGACGAAATAGAGAGTGCACATAGTGGCATTCTAACAAGAGGTGAACATCATCTTCGGCCGCACAATTGCACAGGCTACAAGTTGAAGGAACAGAGGTCCACGATAGGCTAGCCTAGAGGCAGTTGGGAGACCATCCTGGCAAACCTTCCACGAAATTTTTTTAACCTTAATTAGGTGGAGTATCAAAATTCCATATCCATGCATTATTGTCTTAGTTCAGAGAGGATTGGGATATGATTAGTTTGTATGCAATCGAAGTGATGAACTAATCCGCTCTATCAGACCACCAATATAGCAGGTCCTCAAAAGTAGAGACATGAAGAGGAATGTCCAATATTTCTTTGACAATGTCAACATGTAGCATATTGTTTAGTTTTTCCATCCACCATCTTCCACCGATAATGTAATCACTAACAGTTCCCCCCATGTTCCCAATCTGGGGGCAATCTTCCCTAGACTACAGATAAGAGTTTGTAATCCAATTATCCATCCAAAATTTGATAGATTTCCCTTTTTCAACTGTCCAAATAAGCCCTGGTTTGAATTTATCGATGAGAGTTGTCAGTTTGGCCCATTGCCAAGAGGAGTCACCACTTTTCTTATATTCAAGGTTGTTAACAGAGCGTAAATACTTGTGTTTAATCAGCGTAACCTAGATATTATCCGGTTCAACCAATATTTTCCATAGTAGTTTCATTTGAAGGGCTTCATTCATCTCTTTAGACTACCTGGGCCCTAATCCCCCATATTTCTTTTGTCTGCAAATCCTATCCCAGCAAATAAGCTGTCGGTGTTGAAGATCTTTATTCCAAAAGAACATTCTATTAATCTGGTTAAGCTCTTTATGTATCGAATCGGGTAACAGAAAGTTTTGCATTGTATACAACGGTTTAGCCAATAAGTTGGTATTAAATAGGATTGCATGTCCATGTTTTGATAAAGAATCGGCACGCCATTTGCTTAGTTGTTCTTTAGATTTACAAATGATGTCTTCAAAAGTATGTTTGTTTACTCTGTCATTGGGCAGCCAAGATATTTTTCTAACGAATTTTCATTTGTAATATTCAAGCGACTACTAAGCTCAGAGATTCTTGAGTTCGAAATACCTTTTGTAGCTTGAAAGCTTGATTTATGATAAATAACTTTTTATCCAGAAACTTTACAGTATGTATCAATTATTGATCTAACTTTTTGTCCTGCATCAACATTGCCTTTTGTGAAAATGATGATTTCATCAGCAAAGGAAAGGAAAAGGACCCAAGGGCCATTCCTTCCAAAAGAAAATCCAATTGGACTATCATCAAATTTTGTTTCTGTTGAGAGCTTTCGAGCTAGGATTTCAGCTCCTAGGATAAACAAAAAAAGGGATAGAGAATCCCCTAGGCAAAGACCTCGAGAGGGGAGGAACATATTAGTAGGGCCATTGTTTACTAACACTGAGAAGGAAACAATCGTTACGCATTCCATCACCCAAGTGATGAAAGTATTGTGGAACCCAAATTTTTCTAATTTTTTTTTTGTAAAGTTCCAATCAACTCTATTGTACGCTTTCTCCATATCTAGTTTTATCGCAACCCATCCCTCATGGCCCATACGCAACCTGAAGGAGTGAAAGATTTCGTGAGCTATCAAAACATTATCTTGAATAGCCATATTTGACACAAACGTACCATGTAAAAGGTGAATTAGTTTGCCAATAATTGTTTTGATTCTTTCTGTCAAAAATTTTGATATGATTTTATATAGTGTTGAATATAAACTGATTGGACAGTAGTGACTTGTAGTAGAAGGGCTGTCTCACTTCGGTAGTAGTGAAATAAACGTGTGGTTTATTTGTTTTAGAATTTTTGTGAAGTGGAAAAAACCTTTAACAACTCTAGTGATAGACACAAAAACAATAACTACTTTTTTTTTTTAAAATTCGGCTATAATTCCATCAAGACCGGGAGATTTATTACTCCCCCCGTTAAGAAAAAAATGTCGTTTTAGGAGTAAAATCTTGTTAAGAAAAACATGTCATTTTAGGTATTTTGGTCTTCACTTTCCAAAATTACCCCTGTAATGATTAGAGATTTGTTTGTTGTAGTTTTCAATAAAGTGGAAAAGTAAAGTAATCATTAGGGGTATAATTGTATTTTTATTTGCTTCTATTTGCTTTCTTAAAAAATGTGCAAATGTCTAAAATAACATGTTTTATCTCATTTTTAGACGGGTGTCGAATGAGAAATTCATTTTCCTCTGTAGTAATAGAGGGATGGATTAGATTAATCATTTCATTTAGAAGTCTATCATCGATAGGCTCTTTTTTTAATCTTTTTTTGAAATCATTTTTAATTTCATTTCTGGCATTTTCCTCTCCAACTATTAATGTACCTTCAACAGTAATTATGTTGCGTATTAGGTTCCTATGTACCTTTTGTAGTAATATGACGTGTTAGAGTTTGAAAGCTTAAGAGGCTTTGTTTTGGCTTTTTGATTCCAAAAAGTTTTCTGAAATAGGAGTAGTTTTTCCTTTTTTTCTAAGAAGGCAATGTTCTTTAATGTTGGTTCTATGTGTGTTATTTACTGATTCTGCTGATTGAATTTTAAGCAATTCGTTCTCCACCTCTTTCAATTGAAAAAATATGTTTCCAAAGGTGAACTTATTCCATTCATTTGCTTTTTTCTTTATTCCATTCCTTTGCTTTTTTCTTAAGAATTTTCTGTTTAAAAATAAGTTGAAACATAGTAGAACCTGGACAAGATGCTCTCCAGGATTGTTTGACAATGTTATGAAAATCCTTCTGTTGAAGCCAGATGTTCTCCAACGTGAAAGGTGGAGCTTTGAAAATTGTACTACTGTCGAGGAGTGTTATTGATATGTGATAGTGATTTGACGATGAAAAGTCCCCATTATTGGTAATTAGGTTGGAGAATTTAGGATTGATTTGGTGATGAACTAGAACTCGGTCCAATTTTTCACAAATATTGTTATCCTCATTATACGATTCTTTTTCTACGTGAATAGTGATGTGAGCCTAATTTTCCATGTTGTATATTTACTTTTATATCAATTTCTGTAAGAATTTCATGCATTTGGGCTAGAATAGTACATATTCTATGTAGTTTACACTTATGTGCCAAATTATGGAGTCTACACTAGTTTCTGTTGAATTTCACAGAAATCAAGGCATTTGACAGCAATTCGGAGAAAGGATGAAAAGCTCGAAGTCAACTGCAGAAAGTCCAAGGTCAAGGAGCAGCTGAACCAGGACAAATCGAACAGAGGACGAGGAAGAAAAGCACTCGACACAACTGATCGATATCGACCACTTCTAGTCGATATCGAGTACTTTCGTAGTAAAAATCCAGAAGTCGAGCAGAGTTCACTCGAGGAGCCCAGTTCTAATTGACGTCGAGTAAGCCTAGTCTATTTTGAGTACATGTCGACTGTCCAGAAGCTAGCTGAGCTCTAGTGCAACCCAGGAGGAAAAGATCGTACTCGATGTCGAGTACATCTTGTCAATGTCGAGTACCACCCGTCAGCAGTCCAAGTCCGAATCGAGTGGACTCCGAGTTGATTAGCTTACTTCTACACCAAGGCACGTGAATTCTATCAATATCAAGTGAAGATTTATCAAGATGGAAGGGATCTATCCACATTAGTCCTAGTTTCCTAATAGATTTATTTCCTTTATCATTAAAGTTTTATCTTATGTTTTTAGATAGAAAGTTTAGATATAGATATAGTTGTTCTATCCAAGATTAGCTAGGTAGGACACTATAAATAAGGCTTTAAGGGTTGGTTTTTAGGATCATCGTAGACAAGTCACAAGGTAATACATAGTGAGTAGGAGAGGGAGAGAGAGAGAGAGAGAGAGAGAGAGAGAGAGAGAGAGAGAGAGAGAGAGTTTAGAGCCAAGAGGAGTTGTATTTGGCGAGAGCGGAATTGGCTTCGATCGGTTGTAAGATTTATTTTAGTTTATTAATGCAATTTAGTTTTCTTTTATTATTAATGAGTTTCCCTATGATGAAGAGCGAGTACTCCACCTACTTCTAGGGTCAGGGTGAGCCCAGCGATAGCCATCCATGTTTGAGTTAAAGATTCGACCTTTATTGTGCTTTGATCATCCACTATCTTCACTATGTTTTTTACCTAATTAATAGAGATTCAGGTTAACAACTTGGATTGTAAACATAAAATTGGTAGATACAATTGGGGTTTCTTGAAAGAGTTGTCTAATTGTTGGAAAAGGCGAAAGCTTGATCCTTTGATGTGATTGCATGATTATCTCTCTTTAACTTGCCTTATGCATAATCGGTTATCGTTGTTGCAAACCCTGATTTTGGAAGTTTTCTTTCATATATTTGCTTATCTCGAAATCTGCAAACTGTAGTTTTCTTTACGTTTCTGCGCACCTACTCGGCTTCGACTAATCTAGTCGACGTCGACCACTAATACTCGATCAAGCAAGATGGCTTCTCGTTTGTGTTTCTGCAGGTACTCGACTACGACAAGAGCACTCGACTTCGACCAGACCTACTCAACGTCGAGGAGTCCTAGTCGACGTCGACTACTTCCCAGTGCCTTCTGCTTGCTCGAATTCGGATGTGCCTGACCCCTGTCAACTACACCTACTCGAGGTCAAGTACTATGGAGTCGACTTCTATTCGTGAGATTCGCCTGGTACCTGAGATCTGCTGACATGCTTCCTCGATGATCGATTCTGACTTTCTTTTGCTGCATCGGGAGGAAGTCTTGTAATTATTTGCGTGGGCACGAATCTAGTTTTATTTATATTATTATTTATTGAACTCGATTTCCTCCTACAACAAATTGGCGCCGTTGCCGGTGAAGCAATCATTCGCGCCTTAGGTAGTTAGATTTCACGTTTTCCTTTAGTTTTCTTTTGTAGGTGTATACGCCGTTCTAGTCAACCACCTGAATTTGACGCTTTAGACGATCCGGAACGCCTTCTTCACATCCACTCTAAATTAAAAAGAGTCATGGCGACTGCGGAAACACAAGCAAAGATGATCGAGGGGCTTCAAAGGGAACTAGCAGCCAACAATGCTGCTCTCACCGATGAGAGAGCACGCACTGAACGGGAAGCAAAACTGAGGAGGCAGGCGGAAGCTGAGCTTGCCTTATATCCAACTACTGTAAAGGATTACATGCACCCGACTCTGATAGTCCCTGAATTGGCTATTCTAGTCCCTTCTATTGACTTTGAAATTCGCACTGCCTTCCTTACTGTAATTAAAAATAATGCTTTTCAAGGGAGATATGCCCTCTCGCTCATATTACTACTTTTGCTGATATGTGCCAAACTATTGCTGAAGTCGCAACTCTTGAATACGTAAGAATGAAAGTTGTTCGTTGGTCTCTTGCAGGTCCAGCATTGAAGTGGCTAGAAGGACTACGAGCGCGATCCCTTACATCATGGGCAGAGGTTAAGAATGCGTTCCTCAAAAAATTATTTCCTCCTGCCAAGACAGCGCTCCTCCGACAGAAGATTACAACTTTCAAACAAAAGCCTGGGGAGCCGCTAGCACGAGCATGAGATCGATACGAGGATTTGCTGCGATCCTGCCCCACTCATTGGCAACCACCATATGTAATTCAGGAGATTTTCTATAATTCTCTTGATTTACCCAGCAAGGAAAGGATCAATCAATTTACTCAATATGAGTATTTGACACAAACACCAACCGAGGCATGGGCATCTATCGAAAGGCTAACCAACTTCGACAACACCAATGAGGCTCCTACGAATTACGACGACAACAACTATGCGAGGCCAGCCCCATCAATGCCTCTTTATGAGCCTTCTAAGGAGATTGATCCTGATGTCAAAGAGCAGTTCTACAAAGATCAAAATCGCAAGCTCCTCAAGCAAGTCAAATTTCTATCTGTCAACCAGCCTTGCATTGAATGCGCGTCACATCGGCACACCACCCTAGAGTGCCCACATACGGAGCAAGTTAGGCTAGCAGAAACTCACGAGAGGTAGCTTACGCGGGGGGACCCAATCGCAATATGGGTGACCATTGGTTCTATCAACCACAATGGAACCAAGGTGCCCCTAGGAACTCCCCACCATGCAGAGCTACAGGACATCTAGAAAGGGACCAGTGACGAGAGGGTTTCTCGACCAAATAAATTTGTAGTCAAGACCCCGTTATAGGATAGTGGATTCAGGTTCATCCTCAGGAGAGAAGTTAGTGGTTCTAGGTTTAGTGTGTTTTGGGTTCAAAGATAGCGGGAAAAGGGTGTACGGTTGCTGTCGATGTCGAGGAGAATTGGTCGATGTCGAGGGATGGATAGGGAATGGTGGTTGGTGTCGGGTAAAATTTATGCAGATTGTAAATAAAGAAATAAAGTAATAAAGGTGCAAACTTCCAAGGTTAGGGATCACCGCAACAATAATCAAACACACAAAAGATAAGATAGAATAGTTATGTACGTAATCACATCAAAGGAGCAAGATTTCGCCTCTTTCAACAATCAGATAATCCTTTTAAGTAACCCTAATTGTATCTACCAATTTTTTTTGTTTATAATTCAAGTTGTTAACATGAATCTCTATTATTTCGAGTAAGCAATAAACATATAAAAGGCAGTGGATGATCAAAACATAATAAATATCAAAACTTTACCTCAAGTGTGCATGACTATCATCGGGCTCACCCCGACCCTAGAAGGGGGAAATTAGAAAGCAAACATGATGAAAGAAAATAACTTTAACATTAAACTAAATCTAAAACTTACAAAACCTTCCAAACGTTCCTCCTCCTCTCTCTCTCCTCCTCCTTGCGCCCGAAGACGACTTGGCTTGAATGTCTAAAAATCAGCCCCCTAGGGCTTTATTTATAGTGCTCCATCTAGCTAATCTAGGAAAAGAATATCTATCTATATCTAAACTTTCTATCTAATAACATTAAGATAAATCTTGTAAATAAAATAATTATAACTAAAAGGAAACTAGGACTAATGTGGATATATCCTTCTTGACTTGATAGATCTTGATGTGAATGGATAGAATTTCACATATCTTCTCTTGCAAGCAATTCTATCTTCTTGTATCCAACTCGATCTCGGACTCGGACTTGACTGGTTTTTCCTCGACGTCGACCAAACTCATCGAAGTCGAGTAGAATTTTTCCTCCGGGGTTGTACTTGAGCTCGGCTAGGATCTGGGCTTGTCCACTTTACTCGACATAGACCACCCAAGGTTCGCTCCTCGAGTGGTCTGGTGCTCGTTCTCCACTTCTGGGAGGCAAGTCGACCAAAAGGTTGCTCGACGTTGACCAGTTTGGTCGACGTCAACTAGTTCTGTGCGCTTTCAGCATTCTCTGTTCTTTAAACGCACTTTCCCGAGTCCTCGTTCGTCTGATTGACGCATATGAGCATGCGTTGGAAAGCTCTTTTCGAGGGATACAACTCTCATGAAGACACCAAAGGTTGATTCGGAATGATGAATGGAGAAAAATGGGCTTTTCTCGAGCTGCACCATCCTTAGCTTCTTCATGACTTTCCTTTAAGCTCCAAAGTGCGTCCAATTTCTGTGAAATATAACAAAAACTTGTGTAGACCTCCATATATTGCAAATAAACATAAACTACACATATTCTATATTATTCTAACCCCAATGTATGAAATGCATGCAGAAATCGGTACAAAAGTAAGTGTAAAACATGGCAAAATAGGCTCACATCAACCAGTAGAAAGATGACCTACAAATGGTCCTCGAAGAGATGAGGAGGAACCAGGCACAAAAACACTAATCCAACAGTGCCATCCAAACTCAACTCCACAGCCTCAATACACGTTTTAGGGAGATGGACATCTGGAAAAAGAACATGGAGACCCAAATGGGTCAACTCGCGCAACAAATCCCAAGACCATCCGGAAAGCTCCCTGGGCATACAGATCCAAATCCCAAGGGGCAATCCGGACAAGTCGTTGCCGTAAAGTTGAGGAGCGGGCACCAACTACGCGAGCCAGAGATTGAAGCAAAGAAAGGCAAAGCTGAAAATCTACTCGACGTCGACCAGTAGCTAGTCGATATCGATGAGAAACAACTCGACATCGACAACACCCTACTTGACGTCGACCAGTCACTCAACGGAGAAACTTTTGCTCAACAACAGCACTCGACGTCGACTACTGACGTGCTTGGACCCGGGCTCGAGCAGACCGGCGACGAGAGTTCCGAGAATTCGGGAAGTTGTTGGCAGTTCTGGAGCAGAAGATCAATCGGAAAAGAATGCCAATTTCCTGTCGATCGGCTTGGCTCCTTGGGACGTCCGAGTACTACTTTTGTAGATCTTGAAGTCACGGTCGCGGATTGTGGCAGATCTCGTCAATCGCAGGTCAGACGAAGCGGGAAATCGCGTTTTACCGAGACGTCGCCTGTGTAGAGGCGATTCCGAACGGGGTTGTTTGAGAGGGATTAAAAGGGCTTTTTGGAGTGACGTTTTGGGGGTGACTTGAGGGTGATAATGGGGCTGTGGAAGGCCTTAGAATGGTGGTAAAGAAGGGGATGGGGTTGAGGGATATGTGATGCAAGAGCGCTCTCGGCCTCGCACTCCGAGCTCTCTCCAACACTCGATCTTCCACACTCTCGGCCTCGCACTCCGAGTGTTTCCGACCCTTTGATTCTGTCTTCTCTCACTAAGGAATCTCCTTCAGCCTCTCACCGAAGGTTTTGTTCCCGACCTCTCACCTAAGAACGAGATTCTTAACCCGAATCACTGGAAGCTAAAAGGCTCACTTTTTTCTCAAATTCAACTTCTCCTCAAAAATGTTCTTACATCCCTTTATATAGGAAACATATTTAATCTATGAAAAATAAAATAAATTAAAATAAATTGATAAACTAATGACGGATAATACGAAAGGGTTTCCGAGATTTATGACGGAGAGATGGACAACCATAATGGCGAAAAACAAATGGCCTTGGTTGCCATCAAAGAGATTGAAGGTCGGAAATCCCTAAAGCCCCGTCATTTAATCCGTCCTTATTGAATTCATTCCGTCTTCATTTATTGCATTTCCGACAAGCTGCCTTGTTTTTGGACTGCTCCAAAGATGCTAGATTTCGTCCATCTTTCAAGCTTATTTGATGATTGCATCCTTCAATAACGTTGTAGCCACTTAAAATATCTTTCCAACAAGTGCTCATTGGCTTCAATCGGAATTTTATACAGCTAGAACGAGTCATAATACCGAGGTGTCGCCAAATAGTCTTCACAAATGAAAGTTGATGTTCTGCTCCGAAGACAAACCCTTGTTGGAAAAAAGAGTCAAGCTCATGGGCGACTACAATCACATCATCCTCCTCCCCTTGAAAAGGATTCGTCCTCGAATTCGTGATGGAAACGAGCGACTTCTTCGAACATGCTTCTTCTTCCTTGAACGGATCTTGAATCCCTTCTTCTTCTTCAATCGTGAAAGGCAAGGAAGACGGAATGAAAGAAGTTGAATCTAACCACTTACTTGACATGGAATTCAGAAAGCTAGGCATGTCGGTTGGCATTCGTTTCTCCTTCATGAAAAGCCCAACCTGGGGAATTTGGATGACTTCGTCATCTTTCTTAAGCTCAGGGTTGACCTTCGCAATCTCAATATGGACATCCTTGGACTTGCCTTCTTCAATCTCAAGTGCTTCCCCCATGAAGGTAAAGGATGTCGTCTTTGAAGAGGGACATGGGGCTGTTGTGGGCTTCGATAGCGTCGACCCCAATGTGTTGACGACTTTTCACATTTCTCGTACTTGTTGAATTGAGTCTTCCGCGAGCTTGCGGATCTCTTCCCCAGGTGGTTCAACCTTCTTCTTATGCCGAGCCTCATCCTCTCGAGCCTTTCTCCTTCGATGTCTCCTACGGAGCTCTTGATCAACTACATCATATGTCGCTTTATCCATGTCACTCCAATGAAGATACCCATCAACATAGGCTCGAATAGCCCATCGGATGTACTCTTCGGACAAAAGCTTAGAACTCGTCTTCTGAAACATGTTGACCCGAAAGCTTGAGGAAGCCTTGTCGTTGCTCTAATACCACTTGACGTGTTCAGACCCGGGCTCGAGCAAAAGGACCGGCGACGAGAGTTCCGAGAAGTCGGGAAGTTGTTGGCAGTTCTGGAGCAGCAGATCAGTCGGAAAAGAATGCCAATTTCCCATCGATTGGCTTGGCTTCTTGGGACGTGCGAGTACTACTTTATTGTGCTTTGATCATCCACTATCTTCACTATGTTTATTACCTAATTAATAGAGATTCAGGTTAACCACTTGGATTGTAAACATAAAATTGGTAGATACAATTAGGGTTTCTTTCATATATTTTCTTATCTAGAAATCTGCAAACTTTTGTTTTCGTTACGTTTTTGTGCACCTACTCGACTTCGACTAATCTAGTCGACGTCGACCACTAATACTCGATCAAGCAAGATCACTACTCGTTTGTGTTTTTGCAGGTACTCGACTACGAAAAGAGCACTCGACTTCGACCAGACCTACTCGACGTCGAGGAGTCCTAATCTACGTGGAATACTTCCCAGTGCCTTCTGTTTGCTCGAATTAGACTGTGCCTGACACACGTCGACTACACCTAGTCGAGGTCGAGTGCTCTGGAGTTGACTTCTGTTCGTGAGATTCGCCTGCTACCTGAGATCCGCTGACATGCTTCCTCGAGGATCGATCCTGACTTCCTTTTGATGCATCAGGAGGAAGTCTTGTAATTATTTGCGTGGGCACGAATCTGGTTTTATTTATATTATTATTTATTGAACTATATTTCCTCCTACAACAAATAGGTTCCCGAAAGTAGGAAGATCCATGAGTGAAAAATCATTTTTGAATTTTAGAAGTCTAGTAAAACGAGATGAACGGGACTCAGCTCCTCCTTGTCCACTACATAAAATTGCATTTAGACCTCCTAACACCATGAGAAAGACGAATCATTCACAATTGAAGTTAGTGTTTCCTAGAACGGGTTTTTCTCCAGAGGGACAGGAGGGGCATACACAAATAAAAGGAGAGGCATAAACCTATCATTCCACAGAAATAATTTCATTTGATAATTCGTAGTAGAAGGCGACCAGATAGCCTTATCAAAGCCTGCGTTTTTCCAAAAGTTTAAGAATGGATTCAGATTTAGTCTCCGCTAGTGCCATCATATGAATATGTTCATTTTTGCACAAAGTATTAACTTCAGTCCAAAAAGTTTTTTTTCCTTATGCCTCTACAATTCCAACAAATGATCTTCATTTATAACAATCAGTGATATAAGGACGAGAATTAAGATTCCTCATATCGAAATGCGATTTTACAATTAATCCGTTTTGGGAATATAATTTGATTGTGAAAGGTTTTTCTAATGACTTATTAATAACACTTTATTTTTTTATCGGGCCAAATCAAAACGGCATTTTCACCAATAGGGAAATGAGTATGGCTCATGGCCATAGGTTTGAGCCGTAGTAACATGAAGCTACTTTGCGGGCGGTTGAGTTGAAGGGTTTTTTTTTCCATGTAGCAATGCAGATTTGAAACATGAGAACTGCATCCATTTTGTTCCATAATTACCAATCAAAGTAATTACAAGGCAATTACATTTACTAGACAATATAGGCTTGTTCAAAGGATAAGATTGAAAGGTCATGAAGGAATCGATCGGAAGAAAGCCAGTCATGCGAGCTTTGAGTATAGCAGTGTTACAAGGCTTAAAAATTTCAAGTTCGATCACTAAATTATCAAAATTGTAGCAAGGCATGAGTAAATGTGCAATAAACGAAACAGCGGCTAGAAGAGCTTTGGTTATTTGTACCCTTAGGTGGTTTTGATATATATTGACACATAGCTTAAAGAGTGAAAACGAACTACATCCTTCAGCGTATGGGAGCCTAATACATTTGTTAGAATCTTTGTTTGGCTGGGACGAGTCTATACCGGTGCAACTAAGGATCGACGAGCACCACTATAGCTCATGTATTATCCAATCTAATGCAGCCCACCACGAAAGATGAATAACCAAAGGTGAGTCACCAGGTGATGTCCACTAAAGTGACCATGCTTTTATATACATTTTAGCTCCTTATTTTATATACTTTGCATATTTCGGGCTGGGAATATGTTGAATTTATGTAATATATGCTTATTTTTAAGAACTGGAGATCTACATAAATTTTGGTTTAATATTACAGAATTTGGAGCCATTCTGGGATGAAACCAAGAAGAGAAAAAGAAAGCTGCATTTTACTCGACTTCGAGCAAGTTTCCTCGACTTCGACTACACCAGAGAGACGAACCAAGTCGAGAAACAAAGGAGAAGACAACTCGAGCAGGACTCAACTCGATCTCGACTTGCTTCCTCGAAGTCGACCAATACCAAGAGGCAACATGAGCTCGAGGAAGAGAAAGCCAGCCGGGGAGCCGAGGAGCCAAGTCGAGCTCGAGGATTTTACTCGATGTCGACCAAATTTGTCGATGTCGACCAAACCTAGAAGAATGCCCGAGCTCGAGAAGAGAAGAGGCAACTCGAGAAGACAAAGCGAAGGCGAGATCGAGCAACCAACTCGATGTCGACCAAGTTGGTCGAAGTCGACCAAAAACTTCCTGGGCCGCGAGTCGACTGGGCTAATCCGAGTACGAGTTGGTTGCTTGGACACGAAGCAAGGCCGAATCTATCCTATTTTGTCAAGATCTGTCCATGGAAGAGGGATTTACCTACCACATGAAGACATGAAGATATTTAGATATTTAATTATTTCCTTTTAGATAAATGTCCCTTTTTATTAAGTTTTATCTTTATATATTAGATAGATACCAGGCTGTTGCTGTGAAGGACCGCCATGCTGATAGTTGGGCCCTTGCTGGAAATACTGATGTGGGTGTGGCCAGGCCCGTTGTTCCAGTCTGTTAAAGTGCTCCCTCATTTCTGTCCTCGTTGCGTCATGACTCTCTCTCATTTCTGTCCTCATCGCGTCATGGCTTAATGTTAGGTTGGTCATCTGTTCCCGGAGGAATGCCAACTCTGCGAACACTATATCGGATAGTCCGCCAGAATGATGCTGCCGCTGGGAGTGATAGGAGTGCTGGGAATGGAGCTGCTGTGGGGACTAGGGATGATGGGAGTGCTGAGAGTGGTGGGAGGCATGGACACTGTCTGCCTCATCGTCGTCATCATCCTCGTCCATGTCTACTGTGTAAATAGGCTCATCTCTCAGTGTCGGGTCGGCAGTCGGGTTAATGGTGGGGTGATACTCCATCCCTGTCCAGGTGGTGTACCAGTTGCGGAATCTGTAAGGGTTCATCAGCTCCTGCCGAATAGCTGTGTTGTGGGTGTAGTGGACCCAAGTGTTGTTGCGGCGAGCTATGATACGTCCCCGCTGTAGGGACCCGATGTCGATCCTCATTACTGGCCATGAAGAGTATGCCGCGATTGGGACACCCAGGCGGCGAGCCAGAATAGCCACCATACACCCATCATATATTGCTCCTGTGAGGTCTCTCTGGCGGGAAATGCAGTGCCGGAGCCAAGCGTGGGTGAGTGGTAATGGGTCAGACAAGAATAGCATCCGTCTGAGGCACTCGAGCTCCGGCTGGACAGGTTGGCTGAGCTCTGGCCGGGCCCATATAGTGCTACCCAGAATCCTAAGGATGGTAGCAAATAGAGGGTTGGCAATGCAGGAGGTGCGGGTGGTCTCCTTAGACGGATGTAGAACCCCAGTCAAATATCGCCACATCTCCGCTATGTCGCGGATGTTGAATGGCTCGGTGTTGTGGGGAAATTTGAATGCCTCGCCGATCTCTTGTAAAGTTCTGGTGTAGGGAACGTTGCCTAGCTGGAAATGGACTCGTTGTTCTGAGGCCTGCGAGTTAGGTACCCGGCGGAGAGTAGCCAGGAATTCCCTAGTCAGGACCGGGTAATGAACATCCAGTGGCTGTAATAAGCGTTCTGCATCGAGCCACCCAAATGCCTGCTCCAGCCAGTAATGCATACCCAGCTGTTCCATGGAAGACTGGTCATACCAACCGGCATTTTCAGCCCGTCCTGCAATATCCCAGGCGAAAGCTAACTTGTCCGCGTCCGGAATATGTAAGGGGTCCATTCCTGCCATATATAAATACCCCGTATAAGATAACCACTTCAAATAAAATAACCCCATACTTAGTTCATGAACTATCCTAATGATGTACCAAATAAGTATATGGAAGCTTATATTATCAAATAATTAAATTATTCATATAAAGAAACAATAAAGTGACATATATATGAATGTTAATTAAAAAACCACAAAATTCATGAAATTTCCATATATAGCATGTTATTGGTCTATGAATTTCATGAATCCCTTTTGATAATATAAATGAACTAAGTATGGAGAATATGGAATCATATATAGAATCAGCCCACCAAAAATAAATATTACCAAAAATAGCAACCCTAATCATAAATAACAATTTCCACACAAATTTTCCAACCCTAAACATTCAACACATAACTCAAGATCCAATCCCTACCTAGGTTCTCAAAAATATATAGATCTGAAATTTAGAGAGAAAAGAGGGAGAAATCATACCTTGAATTAAAATAGAGTGTAGGAACTGTAATTAGAGTAAAATTAGGGGGCTGTGTTCGGAATTTCGCAAAGAGAGCTTGGTGGTGGCGCTGGGTTTCAGATCTGGGCGCGATGGTGGCCGGAAATCCAGCAAGGTGGCCGGAATCAGGGAGATGGAGGCCGGATGTGGCGGTAGCGAGGCGGATCTGGGCTTAGGAGGCCGGGAATCCAGCTAGGTGGCCGGAATCAGGGAGATGGAGGCCGGATGTGGCGGTAGCCAGGCGGATCTGGGCTTAGGAGGCCGGGAATCCAGCAAGGTGGCCGGAATCAGGAAGATGGAGGCCGGAACTGAGGTGTGGAGGTGATCGGCGAAGCGGATCTGGGCAGCAGCAAGAAAGGGGAGGAGGCGAGGCTGTCGACAGTGCTGCTAGGTGGTTGGAGGGGCGAGATCCGGCTGATCGGCGAGGGAGATCCGGGAAGCCGGAGGTTTGGATTCGGCTTGGACCGGGAACAACGGAGGGAACCTTGGCACTGCTGGGTGGTTGGCGGCGCTAGTGGGCGCCCGGTCTCGGCTTGGTGGACTCGGATCTAGACTCGAGGAAAGCCGGCTTGGGGACAGCGAGAGCTCGAGGAGGGGGGGGAGCGAGAGGAGGAAGGTGAAGATGGAGGTTGTGTCGGCTAGGTCTTTTTGTCGAGGTCGAGTAAGCGGAAGGAAGGGGAAGGCTTCCAACAAGGTAAGGAGTTTATATATATAAAAATATTCCGAAAAAAAAAATTAAGTGAGAATTAAATAGAATAACAATCTAGAAAAATCTGAAAAAAATTATCTATTTATTCTAATAATTTTTTTTATTACTTTTATTATTTTTTATTACTAGAAAGAAATAAAACTTACTTGAAACCTCCCACTTACCTGTGTAGCTTACTCGATTTAGACGAACCTAACTGATATAGATTCCTCTTGAATGCCTGAATGTAACCATGAGAAGAGATTATGCACGAGTTTTAAGAAAATGAAAATAGGAAAGAAAATAAAGAAAAATAGGAAAGAGTAAGAAAAGCGGGTTGCCTCCCGGAAGCGCTAAGGTTTAAGTCGTTAGCTCGACCTACTTCCCCGTTTTAGGCTTTGACTAATGCCAGGGTGGCGCGAATTTCCTCTTCTGGGTCTTCTTTGTCATAGTATTTCTTGACCCTGTGCCCATTTACTTTAAATGTGGTGCTGTCAGTGCCAATTAACTCTACTGCTTCATGAGGGTATATGTGGTGAACCAAGAAAGGTCCACTCCATCTTGTCCTTAGCTTTCCTGGAAATAGACGCAGTCTAGAATTATATAAAAGCACTTTGTCACCTACCTCATATATTTTTGGCACCAGTTTCTTATCGTGCCATCTCTTGGTGCGCTCCTTGTAGATCTCAACATTCTCATAGGCTTTTAAGCGCAACTCCTCCAACTCCTGTAAATCAATAAAGCTTTTCTTACCTGCCTCATAGAGATCCATGTTGAGCTCCTTGACAGCCCACATTGCCTTATGCTCCAGTTCGACAGGTAAATGGCAAGACTTGCCATAAACTAAGTTGTAAGGAGTTGTTCTCAGCGGTGTTTTGTAAGCTGTCCTATAAGCCCATAGCGCATCATCAAGCTTAGATGACCAATCCTTCCTAGAGCGAGAGACTGTTTTCTCCAAGATGGCCTTGATTTGACGATTAGAGACTTCCACTTGACCACTGGTTTGGGGATGATAAGGTGTTGCTACCCTGTGTGTCACCCCATACTTAGCCAAAAGAGCCTCAAATCCTCTCTCGATAAAATGTGAGCCACCGTCTGAAATAAGAACTCTAGGAACACCAAAGCGAGGAAATATGTTAGTTTTAACAAACTTTGAAACTACCTTCGCGTCGTTGGTCCTAGTTGCAACAACCTCAACCCATTTAGAGACATAGTCAACCGCCACAAGGATGTATTTGTAAGGTCCTGAAGCAGGGAATGGTCCCATGAAGTCAATTCCCCATACATCAAATAGCTCGACCTCCAAAATTACTGTGAGTGGTATCTCATTCCTCCAAGTAATGTTGCCTGATTTTTGGCACTCATCGCATGAAGTGACATAAGCCTGCACATCCCTGAAAAGATTAGGCCAGTAAAAACCACATTGAAGTACCTTAGATGCAGTTTTGAAGCCCTTGGCATGTCCGCCTGTAGGGAGAGTATGGCAATGGCGAATGACACTTTCCACCTCCTCCTCCGGTATACAACGTCTGAAAATATGGTCCTTCCCTTGTTTAAATATGTAAGGATCATCCCAATAGTATTGTTTGACGTCGTGGAGGAATTTCTTCTTTCCCTGTGAGGATAGTCCTGACGGAATCTCATTTCCTACAAGGTAGTTAGCAAAATCCGCATACCAGGGTACCTTTGGTCCTTTTATAGCATATATATCATGAATAGGACTAGTAGGAGGTGTAAAGAAGAAATCGTTACTGGAATCTAATCGAAGAACCTCACCTGAAATCTCACCTGGAGCTAGTCGATATCGAGAAGAGCTACTCAACATAGAGGAGGCTGCAATGTCGACTGGTGAAGGGTACGACTTTTGGTGGTCGACCGTACTCGATCTCGACGAGGGCTCGTCGATCTCGAGTACAGCTGTGGTGTCTGCCTGTGCTGTGCTCGGTTCCTGGTGCTCCTCGACCTTGGCCCTTGTCGATCTCGATGAAGATGTACTCGAGATCGAGTAGCCCTGCAGTTCCAAACCATGCAAAGAAGAATGATCAACGGATAACTCACCTGTTTTGGTCGAGATCGAGGAGGTTTCGTCGATGTCGAGGAAGACAGTGTCAGTCTGCATTAGGTGCTCGTCTGGGCGAGAGTCTTTGATTGGTATGGCGTCCTGGGCTTCCTCTAGCATGTCTTTGGGGAGCCTGGATAGGTGATCGGCGACTGAATTCTCTATGCCCTTCTTGTCCCTTAGCTCCACATCAAATTCTTGAAGTAAGAGCACCCATCGTAGCAACCTTGGTTTTGCATCCTTCTTTGTCATTAAATATCGAAGAGCAGCATGGTCAGTATGAACAATAACTTTAGAACCAACAAGATAGGAACGAAATTTTTCAAAAGCAAAAACCACAGCAAAAAATTCCTTCTCTGTTGTGGTGTACTTAGCCTGAACCACATCCAGAGTCTTGCTTGCATAGTAGATGACATGCAGTTTCTTGTCCTTCCGTTGTCCTAGAACTGCTCCCACAGCATAATCGCTGGCATCACACATGATCTCAAATGGTAGTGACCAATCCGGCGATTGAATGATTGGGGCTGAGATAAGAGCTTCTTTTAACCTGTTGAAAGCTTCAAGACATTCGCTAGAAAATACAAACTTAACATCCTTCATAAGCAGGTTAGTTAATGGTTTGGCAATTTTAGAAAAATCTTAAATGAACCTTCTATAAAAACCAGCATGACCAAGAAAACTCCTTATCTCTTTAATGGAAGAAGGTGGGGGCAATTTCTCTACTAACTCAATTTTTGCTCTGTCCACCTCAATTCCTTTGTTGGATACTTTGTGGCCAAGCACAATCCCTTCCTTTACCAAAAAGTGGCATTTTTCCCAGTTAAGAACCAAATTTGTCTCTTCACACCGCTTGAGTACCCTGCGTAAGTTAGAGAGACAAATATCGAAAGTAGTGCCATAAACTGAGAAATCATCCATGAATACCTCCACTATGTCCTCAATCATGTCGGAGAAGATGGCCATCATGCACCTCTGAAAAGTAGCAGGGGCATTGCAAAGGCCAAAGGGCATCCTCCTATATGCGAAAGTTGCATAAGGGCAAGTGAAAGTGGTCTTTTCTTGATCATCGGGATGAATGGGAACCTGCCAAAAGCTAGAATATCCATCCAGGTAACAAAAGTAATCATGTTCAGCTAACCTTTTGAGTACCTGGTCAATGAAGGGGAGTGGAAAATGATCCTTCCTGGTGGCGGTGTTGAGCTTTCTGTAATCTATGCACATCCGCCAGCTGGTAGTGATCCTTTTAGGAACAAGCTCTCCCTTCTCATTCTCCTCGACGGTCATTCCACCCTTCTTAGGAACAACATGAACAGGGCTAACCCACTTGATGTCGGAGATTGGATAAATGATTCCTGCATCCAGCATGCGATGGATCTCCTTCTTGACAACCTCCTTCATGTTGGGGTTAAGCTTCCTTTGATGCTCAATTGTTGCCCTATGATCATCTTCCAACAGAATTCTATGCATACAAGTAATGGCTGAAATATCTTTTATGTCCTCTAGGGAATAGCCAATGGCCTTCCTATGAGTGCGGAGGACATCTACTAGCCTGTTTACTTCCTGTGGGTTTAATGAAGCATTTATAATTACAGGAAAAGTAGAGTTAGGACCAAGAAATTCATACCTAAGGGTAACAGGTAAGGGTTTCAGCACTGGAGAAGGGCCCTGTGGAATCAAGATAGGCTCAACTTCCTCCGTCTTCATGATCTCCCATAAGTAATCCGTCTCAATCCTCATAGAAGAAGCACCTAAATCAGCTACAGGAGTTGGCGTCGACCAGGCATACATCGATGACAATGCTGAATTGGACATAGGACTGTACTGCTGCAAGAAGCTACTCGACAATGGGTTAGAAAGATCAAAATCGACCAAAAAATAAGAACTTACCTTGAATACAGGACTGGTCGATCTCGAGTTGGGCTCCTCGATCTCGAGGAGGATCGTCGAGTTAGCATCGTCGGCTTCTGGTGTTTCTGCAGGGGACAAGGTAGTCGATATCGATGGTGACTGGTCGATATCGAGTAGGTTTAGAAGACTTGCAGTTTCTGGATGGCTGGTGTTTGTCGATCTCGAGTAGGGTTCGTCGAGATCGAGGAGCTCAGTGGAGGTCGACTTGATCTGTTTGGCGTCGGGTGAGTCGTTCAGCTCCGCCGATAATGCGTCGTCGAAGATTTCCTCCTCGCTTAATTCTGCTGCAGCCATCTCCTCCTCTACTAGTACAGATTCTGCCTTACCTTCTTCTTGGATCAAGAGTTGTTCTGCAGGTTCATCACAGGAGATAAAATTAAATTTTGAATATATAGCTTTAATTTCCATTACCTCTTCTGTGTCTGGGTTGAAGAAGTATTCAATAATCTCATCTCCGATGGTGAATGTAAGGATTCCTCTTTTCACTCCAATGTTGGCATCAACAGTTGCCAAGAAAGGTCGCCCTAGGATGATTGGGCAAGCTGGATCCTCTGCCATTTCTACTACAAGAAAATCTGTAGGGACAATGAATCTACCAACTTTAACAGGAACATTATCAACAATACCTGTAGGGATTACCACGGTGTTGTTGGCCATGTAGAGTTTGGCATCAATTGGTTCCAGGGCACCTATCTTCACCTTCGACCAGATGGATAGGGGCATGATGCCGACACTTTCTCCTAGGTCACACATTGCTTTAAATCTATGACGACCAAGTCCAACAGTGATAGCAAACTTACCTGGGTCAGGTCGTTTCTCAGGGAAATCCATCTTTTTGCACTCCTTAGCAATCTCAGTCATCGATTGCTTGTTGCTGAGAATCTCCTTGAGGATCTTGACGTAGGCAGGCATCTCATGTAATGCTTCTGTAAAAGGAATAGTAACGTTCAGACTCTGAAGCAATTTCACAAAACGCTGAAACTTACCGTCTGTTGGATCTCTTTGGTTTTTGGAAGGGAATGGGAGCGTCTTTTTAGTTTTCTGAGTCAGAACAGCTTTCGGAGGTGGTGAGGACTCATCGACGTTGGCCTGCTCTTTCTCGATCTCGACAACGGTCTCGTCGATCTCGACGTAGGTCTCGTCGATCTCGAGTTGGGTAGTCGACTTCGGCTCGCCTGGCTATGCAGCTGCGTCCGAGCTCCTTTTCTCCTCTGTGTCGAGAAGGGCTTTGTCGATGTCGACTAGACTCTTGTCGATGTCGACGACAGTTTTGTCCTTCCTTTCTCCGTTTTCTGGCTCGTGCAGTTTGTGACCGCTCCGCAACTCTACAGCAGCTACATGTGTGTGCTGCCCCTTGGGATTTGGTTTTGTATGTCCTGGGAGTTGCCCGGATGGTTGTGGAATCTGCGCCGCGAACTGACCCATCTGAGTCTCGATGTTTCTCTTCCAGATGTCTAGCTCCCCAAATTTTGCACTCATATTCTGGAACTAATTGTTGATGGTGCCTTGATTCCGGCGCATCTCCTCAAGGATGAGTTGTAAATCATCCTTCTTCTAATCCCTTTCTGGATGTCCTGGAGCTCTGAAAGGCTGGGGGTTCCTAGGACGACCTTGGTTCCGTTGAGGTTGATAGAACCTTTGGTCCCCCATATAGCGATTGGGACCCCCTGCGTAAGCTACCTCTTCATGAATTTCTGCCATCCTGACTTGCTCTGTATGCAGGCACTCAGTAGTGGTGTGCCGTTGTGAACCACATTCGATGCAGGGTTGGTTGACAGAGAGATACTTGACTTGTTTGAGGAGCTTGCGATTCTGATCTCTATAGTACTTCTCCTTGACATCAGGGTCTATCTCCTTAGATGGCTCATAGAAAGGCATGGATGGGGCTGGTCTGGCATAGGCGTTCTCATCATAGTTTGTAGGAGCCCCATATTTGTTGTCGTAGTTAGTGAGCATGTCTAGCACACCCCATGCGTCGATTGGTGGCATCGTCAGATACTCATAGCGAGTATAATGGTTGATCCTGTCCTTAGTGACTTGATCAAGAGAGTTGAAGAAGATCTCCTGAATGACGTAGGGTGGTTGTCCATGAGTGGGGCAAGATCGCAATAGTTCTTTGTAGCGTTCCCATGCCTTTGCAAGCGGTTCCCCTTGCTTCTGTTTGAAGGCGGTGATTTTCTAGCGGAGAAGTGTTGTTTTGGCGGGTGGGAAGTATTTGTTCAGAAACTCTTGCTCTACTTGGGCCCATGTTGTGAGTGATCTTGGTTTCAGCATCTCAAGCCACTTTAGTGCGGGTCCAGCGATAGACCAGCGGAAAGCTTTCATCTTGACATATTCCAGAGTTGTACCTTCAGCAAGAGTACGGCACATTTCATGAAAATTGGTAATATGTTCAAGAGGACACTCATTAAATCTTCCATGAAAAGCATTGTTTTTAAGTTCTATAAGAAATTGAGTGCGAATTTCAAAAGAGTTATCAGGGATTAGAATCGCCGATTCAGGCACGACGAGAGTGGGATGCATATAATCCCCTGCAGTGGTTGGGAACTGGGCAAGCTCAGCTTCTGCTTGCTCCCTTGCTGCTTTCTCAGTGGCGATAGCAGCATCTTTAGCGGCTAGTTCCCTTGTAAGCCTTGCGATCAGTTGCTCTTGTGTTTCAGCGGCCGCCATGATCCTTTTGAGTTTAGAGTGGATGTGTAGGTAACGCTCTGGTTCGTCTAAGGCGTCAAACTCAGGTGGTAGACCAGAACGGCGCATACACCTGTATAATAACTCAAAGCAGATGTGAGATTTACTACCTAAGGCGCGAATGATAGCTTCCCCGGCAACGGCGCCAATTTGTTGTAAGAGGAAATCGAGAATGCAAAACAGTAAGCAGATAAAGTAAAGCAAACCGATCAAATCCCAGCAAACAATGTTCAAGACTCCCTCCAATGTAGTAAGAGAAAGTCAGGTTCGAATCCTCGAGGAAGCTGGTCAGCGGATCCTAGGCAATGGTAAAATCTCACAGACAGAAGTCGACAACAGGAGCTAGATCTCGACTAGGGTTAGTCGACAGGAGATCAGGCTAGTCGAACAGCGTAGCAGTCGTAGGCAGAGGCTACTCGATGTCGACGAGGAGCTACTCGATGTCGAGTACAGTCTTTGTCGACTTCGGGTTGGGCTCGTCGAGTTCATGCACAAGTAAGCTACAACGATCTGGGATCGGGAATCAGTAGTCGAGATTGACCAGGCTTGGTCGAGATCGACGAGGGCAGAAAAGTAAAAACAAAAGCAGTTTCGGTTTCTGTAACTCTATGAATTTAGAAAACTTCCAAGATTAGGGTTTGCGACAACGATTACCATGCAAGCGGAATATACATCACAAAAGGCGGTAACTTCATCGATAAAGGAAAAGACTTTCACCTAATCCGACAAGTAGGAATATAAATCTCGCGATAAATAATGCTAATTGCATCTATTCCTTTTCATAATTAGCATTTATAATCTTTCGAATAAAAATCCTAATTACTACCCAAGTTTCACAACATGAGTTCTTTAATTTCTCAATCAAAGATGAAGCACATAGGGAATAGACTAAAATATCGACAAAATACCTCCTTTTGTAATCGCTAATCCACCGACATGGCTCTCGTTGGGCTCACCCCAACCCCAGAAGTAGGTGGACTACTCGCGCCTCATCGCAATCGCAGACATTGAATTAAAAGAAATAACTTGCATTAACTAAATTCAAAGCCTTTACAATCCCGGCAATCAACTTTCGTAAACTGCCAAAACCTTAAAACCTTCAAACTCCTAAATCTCTATGTATAACTGTATCTCTGAAATTGAATGAATCTAAAATCAGCCCCATGGGCTTTATTTATAGCCTTCTATTCCTTGCTACTCAAGGATAGAATATCTATATCTATATCTAAAACTATATCTAAGACTTTAAAGATAAATAAAAGCAACAAAGAAATTAAATCTAAAAGGGAAATAATATCTAAAGTGTCTCAAGTGGATAAAACTCTCTTCTTCATGATAGATGTTGCTAATTCGGATAGACTAGGCTATCCTCTGCTCCAAGGACTCCAACTCCGAGTAGGACTGCATCAATGCGTCACGCGGCTTTGGGAACCTTCGTCGATCTCGAGTACGACGTACTCGATCTCGAGTAGGAAAGTCATCGACTGGGCCTGGCTTGTCGTCTCGGCTAGCAGGTCCTCGACGTGGCTCGGTCATGACTCCTGGCCTTAGTCGATCTCGAGGAGAGCTCCTCGATCTCGACGAGTGTTGTGCTTATCAACTTGGTCTTCCGAGGTTGTCGAGCAACCCTTCTCGACATGCTCGGATGTGGGCTTGTCGACATCGATGACGCTCCTCGATCTCGACGACAACGGATCATCGACTAGGCCAGCTTAGTGTTGTCGAGTGGCCTCTTGTCGACATGCTCGGACACAGGCTTCTGGGCTTCCTCGATCTCAACAAGGGTCTTGTCGATCTCGAGTAGATCATGGCTTGGCCTGGTGTTGTCGAGCAGCATCTCTTCGATATGGCTATATGGTCTGGCACTTGTCGACATCGATGAGATCTTAGTCGAGATCGAGTAAACTTGCTGATTCCGTCTTTGCTTCTTGGTTTTCTCCCGAAATGTTTCCATATTCTGAAATATTAAACAGAAATTTATGTAGATCTCCATTTCTAACAAATAAGCATATACTACATAAATTCGACATATTCCCAACCCAAAATATGCAAAAATGTAAAGAATATGGAACTAAAATATGCGTAAAAACATGGCTACTTTGGAGACATCAATCTATCCATGGAAGAGGGATTTACCTACCACATGAAGATATTTAGATATTTAATTATTTCCTTTTAGATAAATGTCCCTTTTTATTAAGTTTTATCTTTAAATATTAGATAGATACTTTCTTCCTTGATTAGAAAGGATTGAAAGCCTATAAATAAAGCCTATAGGGTTGATTTTTATTCATTCAATTTCAGAAGGAGAAGTAAGTAGAGAGTAGAGAAAGAGAGAGAGGCTGAGTGAAGCAAGGAGAGCGAAAGTGATCTGGCTTTGTTCGGTTTGTACTTTCTTCATTTTGGTTTAATGCAAGTTTCTTTTCCATCAATGATGTCTGCGATTGCAATGAAGAGCGAGTACTCCACCCACTTCTAGGGTTGGGGCGAGCCCGATGATAGCCATGCGTGTTTGAGGTAAAGATCCGACCTTTGTTATGTTTTGAGCATCGACTACCTTTTATGTGTTTATTACCTATTTAATAGAGATCCATGCTAACAACTTGGATTGTAAACATAAAATCGGTAGATACAATTAGGGTTTCTTGAAAGCATTTCTTAATTGTTGGAAAAGGCGAAAGCTTGATCCTTCGATGCGATTTGCATAATTATCGTTATATATCTTGCCTTATCCATGTTGGTTATCGTTGTTGCAAACCCCGATCTTGGAAGTTTTCTTTTACATGGTTTATTCCAAATTCTGCAAAGCCTTGTTCTTTATTTTAATTCGTTTAAGTTTCTGTTCTCCTCGACTTCGACCAAAGCTTGGTCGACGTCGACTACTCACCCTCGATCAAGCAGATCGTTGTTGCTTGTGTCTCTACAGGTTACTCGAAGTCGACAAGTCTACTCGACTACGACCAGAGTTTACTCGACGTCGAGTTGCTTACTCGAAGTCGATCAACACCATTGGTTGTTGCTTGCTCGGATTCGACTTGCCTGGCCCCTGTCGACTACCACCTAGTCGAGGTTGAGTACACTGTGGTCGATCACCATCCGTGAGATTCTTCTGCTGCCTGAGATCCGCTGACACGCTTCCTCGAGGATCAATCCTGACTTCCCACTACTATATCGGGAGGAAGTCTTGTAATTATTTGCGTGGGCACGAACCTGGTTTGATCTATTTTACTATATTTTAAACTCGATTTCCTCCCTAGAACACCAAGGTCCACAGGGAGCCAACTACCAAGCACTCACAGTTAGTGATGTGCATGTAGGGCTGTTATATGAGTTGAATAGATCGAGCTCGACCGATTGACTCGAAAAAAGCTAGACTGGAGCTCGTTCACTTACCTATACAAATCGAGCCTAAACCTGATTTTAACCTTGGTTGAAAGCTCGGCTCGTTCGATTTAGGCTCGAATAGCTCGAATTCTATTGAATTTCTAAAATTTTCTTTAAGTTAATATGTTATGACCAATTAAAACTACTTAAAGCTCAAAAAAAGCTCGGTTGGAGTTTGTTTACTAAAATAAGCCAAGCTTGAACAAAATAGAAAGCTCATTTAAAAATTGGGCTCGGTTTGGCTCGAGCTCGTTTAACAAATGAACAAGTGTGAACATGCCAAGCCCGGCTCGTTTGGCTCGAATAACACCCCTATGTGCCTGTTTTTAGTCATATTTTTTCTATATGTTTTAGTATTACTTTGAGTCCGTTTCATAAGTTTTGCATTGGGATTAATGTCTTTTGCATAAGTTCTCATATTTCATGAGAAATAGATGTCTTCACTAGCTTTTGTGTATTTTACAGGATTTTGGAAGCTATTTTTTAAGAAACTTTCAAGAGAGAAAATGAGCAGAAGAGAATTTGGAGCTCATAGAAAAACAAACGGAAATAATTAGAGTTATAAAGAAGAAGATACGGGTGTTTGAAGATGTCCAAGATGAAACACCGTCATACCGACCCTGTACCGACCCCCCCCCCCCCCCCGGGTTGGTACCGAGGCCAATTTTGGACAAGCGAGACAAGAGGAACCAACTGTGCGTTGTACCGAGGCTGAAGGGGGTCGGTACCGTGGTCCCACACATCGGTATGGGTCCCCGCGAAGCCAATTCATCTGAAATTAATTATTTTTACCCCTTTTCTTTGCACACTTTTTGAAGCGATTTCTTCGGCGAAAGTTGGAGAACGTTTTGTGAGGCTTTTGAGACGCTTTGTTGACATTATTCTCATGTTTTTATGCCATATAAGTTTCTGATTTTTATTTATTTCATGAATTTTCCAATGTCTACAATTAATATGCGTGAGTAGTCACCTTTTCTAGGGTTGGGGTGATCCCAATGATAGTTATGTGTGCAAATTTGCTATGAATTGTTGAATTGATTGGTTTTATGTATTCTTATGTGCTAAGTACTCAATGAAAATTGGGGAAATTCTTTTTTGCAATTGAATTGAAAGATTGAATTGAAAATTAGATAGTAATTGGGGTTTTGAAGCGCAAGCTTTAAATAACCTAATTAAGATTGTTAGTAGAGTTTATCAATATGATGAACCGCCAAGACAAAGGAGTGAACAACAGTTACACACAATGGCTTTCTAGAAAGGTGTAAACAGCGCAGAGACAAAAGCTATCAAAGAAGGTTTTTAACACAATATTCAAAGTAACGATGGCCATAACTTATGATCAAATAAGCATATACTTGATCAAAATACATAAGAAATAGCATAAAATAATTAATTGTACATTGGTCTTACCAATAAAAATCTTGGGTCAAAGTCTTTGACCCAAGCCAACATAACACACGCCACCAAGATGAAGAGAAGGCTTAGACAAGCCATTATCGATCAAGATTTTACAACCCAAACAAACTATATTTACAACAAAAGGGTAACACATCATACCCCAATTTCGAAGAAATCAGTGAGGTGGTGAAATCATCATCGATCACAAAGTGGAGTCTCCACCTTGATTGTAAGACCTTGAGATACTAACTTACATGTTGTTTTTTATAGGTAATGAAAGACAAAACAGAAGGTCTGGTTTCCAGGCCTTGAAACCATGTCTAAAATGTTTGGTCGTCTAAAATGTTTGGTCGTACATTATATTTCGATTATGTTGATTTGTTAAAATGCAGGGATTGCTTTAATTTGGGCCAAGATTACTCATGGGCCTTTCATTGGGTCATAAGGAAATCATCTTGGATCAACTGTAATCAAATTTATATATATATATATATATATATATATATATATATATATATATATATATATATATATACATACATACATACATACATACATACACACACATGTGTTCTCCTAACTTATATTATGTGGAAAGATTCCTTGAAATTTATTTCAGGATAGTTGAGAAAGCTATATAAGGACAAGAGGCAATCTCAGCTCCATTAGATCTTCCAAGAGTATATGCATAATCATGGAGAAGAGATTGCATGCCATGAAGATGGAAAGAATTCATTTTGAAGGAATTCAAACAGCTTTCCCTCCCTATCCTTGAAGGAGAACGACTATATATATATATAGACGAGTGCAAGAAGATGATGGATAACCGAGCAAGCATTCATTCTAAAGCGATCAAGTCTTCTTAAGCATCTGTCACTCCAGTTTATCTCTTACGTTCTCATAAAGTACTAGCGTGTTTCATTTTTTAGAGTTGAGGGAAACACAAGTGCTTATTGTACAAGTCATTCATTTTACTCTAAGAGTATCATATACTTGATCTAAGACACACTCCGGTGTACGGTGAAAGCTTTTATTTCGCTTGTAAGGTTGAGTTCTAGAATAGAAGCGGTGAGGCTTTGTATAGAAGAACGGTAGTTCTTCTAGGAAGTTCTAGGCTCAAGTAGTGAAATAAGAAGTGGTTTGAATCCTACGGGTTGGATAACCCTAGGCGGGGACGTAGGCCAAGTTCGTGCCGAACCTCGTTAACAATTCGTGTGTTCATCTATTTATTCCGTGTTTATTTTATATCGCTTGATTTTTACCTTGTCAAGGTTTGATATTCATATCAAGGTCTTGACAAGTTGTTTTGAAAATCCTTAAAGGTTTTGTTTTGCAAAAATCGGGCATACTCTATTCATCCCACCCCCCTTCTAGAGTATTATGCATCGTCTTATAGACTCTTCAATTAGTATCAGAGCTTGGGTCACTATTTGATCCAACAATCTTGTGAGTTTTATCATGTCTAGCATAAGTGATGCAGGATTTGCCCAAGGGAACTCAACTAACCGACCTCCTCTATTATGTGGCAATAACTTTGTTCAATGGAGATCTTTGATGCAGATGTTCATCATTGATCAAGATCTAGAGTTGTGGGATTTAGTCAAGAAGGGACCACGTATTCCAAAGAAGACTGACGCTGCTGGAAAAGAAGTTGAGAAATATGAAGACGAATAAACTCAAACAGATTTGGAGAATGTCGCAAATTATTTTAAAGCAATGAATTTGTTATATTGTGAACTTGATGCTAATGAATTTAACCGTGTTTCTTCTTGCAAGAGTGCCAAGGAGATTTGGGAAAAGTTGATGGTTACTTATGAAGGAACTACCCAAGTCAAGAAGAACAAGATCAACATCTTTCTTCGATAATATGAGCTCTTCAAGATGAATCCTGATGAATCAGTGAAGGAAATGTTTACGAGATTCACTCAAATTGTGAATAACCTGGATTCTCTTAAGAAGACCCTCTCTATTACTGAGAAGGTAAGGAAGGTTCTTACGAGCCTCCTGAAAACCAAATATGGTCCTAAGGTTACTGCAATTGAGGAAGCTCAAGACCTTACAATACTGTCATTGGATGACTTAGTTGGAAAACTCATTACACATGAAAGTGGAGAACTTCCCTCAACAACGAAGAATCTTGCCCTCAAAGAAAAGAAGGAAGAAGCACAAACCGACGATGATGAAAGTGATGATGAGAATGATCCTTTTGCTCTTATAACTCAAAGATTAGCACGAATCCTAAAGATGAAAAAGTAGTTCTCTAATCGAGACAACCCTGGATCATCTAAGTTCAAAGGTAAGTCCTCTAACTCATCCAAAAAGCCGAAAGTACTAACATGCTTTGAATGTGGTGAAACAGATCATCTTGTGAAGAAATGTCCTATAAAAAAAGAAATAAATTCAAGAGGAATGAGCAAGGAAAGAAAGATATGCTATCCACTTGGAGTGACTCAGATTCTTCAAGTGACTCGGACATGGAATGAGATCAGGCAAACCTTTGTCTAATGGTTGAGCATGAGGAAACCAGAAGTCAAGACCTTGAGGAAGTGGTAAGAAGCTTGATGTTCAATCCTCTTGATATTCTATCTGAGGTCTTAAAGAATATGATTTCTAATGAAGAGGCTTACAACAGTGAAATCAACATCTTAAAGGAAAAACTAAAAGATCAACAGAAATGCATAAGTGAAATGTCGCTGTAAATGAAAAAACTTCAAGCTTCTCAGTTGCCTCTTGACATCAAAGTCAAGACCTTGACATTAGAGAATTCTGATCTTAAGCAAAACCTCTCTTCTCTAAAGATTTAATATGATGATTTAGAGAAAGAGAAGGTTAAGCTGACAAACAAGTGCAAAGACCAGCATGCATCACTCATACAATTCACGAGATCTAAGGTCAATCTCAATAAGATGTTAGGTGAACAACAACTCTCAATTAATAGAAGTGGTATTGGCTACAATAAAAATTTTCCAAAGAAACCTAGTACCACTTTTGTTAAAGAAAAAGGAAACGGGCGTTCACCTACCTGTTTTTACTGTTGTAAGAAAGGGCATGTAAAGGAAACTTGTCCATATAGATGAAGGGATCCTCACATCATTAGAAATACATTTCTCGTGCGCTTGAACGAACACATAAGACAAGTTTAGGTTCCTAAACGGACTAGGCTACCCAACATGGTCTATCCTCATTATGAATCTAAATATATTTATTGGTCTAGCCGAAAGGGTTGATGTTTGTCTTGCATGATATAACCAAGACCAAGGAGCCAAAGTGGATTATGGACAGTAGATGCTCCCGGCATATGAGTGGGAAGAAATCTATATTCCATGATCTAAATGAGCAAACCACTGGAACAATTACTCTTTGTGATAAAGGGAAGTGCAATATTATCGGTAAAGGTAACATCGATAGTAATTCCAAAAGTTGCATTAAAGATGTATATCTTGTTGACGGGCTAAAATACAATATTCTAACTGCCTCTCAGTTGTGTGATAAGGGCATCAAAGTTGGATTTGACGGGCATAAGTGTGAAGTCAGAAATGAAGAGACAGGAACGTATCTCAAGTGTCTCAAGGACCTTGATAACGGCATAAAAGTTGGATCTGATCATTACAGCTTACAAGCACAATAATACATATGTCGTAAATGCTAATCAAATTGCAGGAACGTATCTCAAGTGTCTCAAGGACCTTGATAGAAGACCCAAGTCTTTAGCATAGAAGGCTAGTTCGTGTGAGCATGCATACCCACAACAAACTAAAGTCAAGAGACCTTGTAAGAGGATTGCATAACCTAAACTTCAAGAGTGAGGAATTGTGTAACGCATGCACAAGAGGTATATAAACACGTGGCTCATTTAAACCCAAAAAGGTTGTAAGTTCCTCTCGTCCTCTTGAACTATTACATGTGGATTTGTGTGGTACTATGCGTGTCAAAACTCCAAAGGGTAAACAATACATCCTAGTTATCATTGATGATTTAACTCGTTTTACATGGATTTCTTTTCTTAGACAAAAATCAGAGGCTTTGTTCGAGTTTTCTAAACTTTATAAGGAGTTACAAACCTTGAAAAACATACCAATTGTCTCCATTCGGAGCGATCATGGTAGAGAATTTGATCAACTTATATTCGATTTGTTTTGTACTAAATATGATATTTCACACAATTTTTCAGCTCCTAGAACTCCTCAACAAAATGGGGTTGTGGAACGAAGCACCGTAGAGGACATGTTTAGGACAATGCTTTTAGTAAATGGTTTTTCTAAAATATTATTGGTTCGAGGTTGTGAATACGACTAACTATATTTTGAATTGTTGTTTGATTCGTCTCATTTTAAAGAAAACTTCTTACGAGCTTTTCAAATGAAGAAAGCCTAATATTTCCTATTTTAAACCTTTCGTATGTACTTGCTTTGTTCATAATAATGGCAAAGATAACCTTGGGAATTTTGATGCTCGTAACGATGAAGGAATATTTCTTGGTTATTCTTCTAATAGGAAAGCTTATAGAATTTATAACAATCGCACAAAAATTGTTGAGGAGAGTATCCATGTGGTATTTGACGAAAGCAATAATGGTGTGGTGGGTGAAAGTTTTGCAGATCTCAATCTAAATTACCATGATTCTGATTGAGAAGAAGAAGATAAATCTGAAAACAAGAAGGACCTAGAACGCAACATGCAAGAGCAAATCCAAGATACAAACGAGCTATCTCACGACCTTGAGAAGAAACTACAGAGCCTGGATGTGAGCAACACAAGAAATGAGGAACCTAGCTCCAACACTGTCTCTTAAGACCTTGAGAAGAGACCCAATGCTGTCATAAATGATCAAGGCTGAAAGTAACGAAAGTTCAAGCACGCTTCATCACATTCAGCTCAGGATATCATATCAGATCCAATGTCCGGTATCCAAAATCGATCTAGATTAAAGAATCTATGCCCTTTCTCTACTTTTGTCTCTCTTGTAGAACCAAAGACACCGGCCAAAGCACTCAAGGACTCAGATTGGATTACTGCTATGCAAAGCAAACTAAATGAGTTTGAAAGAAACAAGGTTTGGACTCTCCAACCAAGGCCAAAACACCAATTAGTCATTGGAACTCGGTGGGTGTTTAGGAACAAACTTGATGAAGTGGGTAAGATCTTTCGAAACAAGGCAAGACTGGTGGCTCAAGGCTACAACCAAGAAGAAGGTATAGAGTACGAGGAGACTTTCGCTCCCGTAGCAAGGTTACAAGTTATACACATATTACTCGCTTTTGCTTATTATATGGGCATCAAATTATTTCAAATGGATGTCAAATGTGCATTTCTAAACGGGTTCTTGAAAGAAGAAGTTTATGTTGCTCGACCTCCTGGTTTCGAAAGTGAAGAATTTCCTAATCATGTTTATAAATTGGACAAAGCTCTTTCACTTACCTAAACAAATCGAACCTGAACCTGATTTTAAGCTCGGTTGAAAGCCCGACTCGTTCGATTTAGGCTCGAATAGCTCGAATTCTATTGAATTTCTAAAATTTTCTTTAAGTTAATATGTTATGACCAAGTAAAACTACTTAAAGCTCAAAAAAAGCTCGGTTGGAGCTCATTCATTTACTAAAATAAGCCAAGCTTGAACAAAATAGAAAGCTCGTTTAAAAATTGGGCTCGGCTTGGCTCGAGCTCGTTTAACAAATGAACAAGCTTGAACATGCCAAGCTCGACTCGTTTGGCTCGAATAACACCCCTATTTGCCTGTTTTTAGTCATATTTTTTCTATATGTTTTAGTATTACTTTGAGTCCTTTTCATAAGTTTTGCATTGGGATTAATGTCTTTTGCATAAGTTCTCATATTTCATGAGAAATAGATGTCTTCACTAGCTTTTATGTATTTTACAGGATTTTGGAAGCTATTTTTGAAGAAACTTTCAAGAGAGAAAATGAGTGGAAGAGAATTTGGAGCTCATAGAAAAACAAACGGAAATAATTAGAGTTATAAAGAAGAAGATACGGGTGTTTGAAGATGTCCGAGATGAAACACCATCATACCGACCCTGTACCGACCCCCCCCCCCCCCCCCTCCGGCTGGTACCGAGGCCAATTTTGGACAAGCGAGACAAGAGGAACCAACTGTGCGTTGTACCGAGGCTGAAGGGGTTCGGTACCGTGGTCCCACACATCGGTATGGGTCCCCGCGAAGCCAATTCATCCGAAATTAATTATTCTTACCCCTTTTCTTTGCACACGTTTAGAGAGAGTTTCTGAGCGGATTTGAGAGCTTTTTGAAGCGATTTCTTCGGCGAAAGTTGGAGAACGTTTTGTGAGGCTTTTGAGACGCTTTGTTGACATTATTCTCATGTTTTTATGCCATATAAGTTTCTGATTTTTATTTATTTCATGAATTTTCCAATGTCTACAATTAATATGCGTGAGTAGTCACCTTTTATAGGGTTGGGGTGATCCCAACGATAGTTATGTGTGCAAATTTGCTATGAATTGTTGAATTGATTGGTTTTATCTATTCTTATGTGCTAAGTACTCAATGAAAATTGGGGAAATTCTTTTTTGCAATTGAATTGAAAGATTGAATTGAAAATTAGATAGTAATTGGGGTTTTGAAGCGCAAGCTTTAAATAACCTAATTAAGATTGTTAGTAGAGTTTATCAATATGGTGAACCGCCAAGAGAAAGGAGTGAACAACAGTTACACACAATGGCTTTCTAGAAAGGTGTAAACAGCGCAGAGCCAAAAGCTATCAAAGAAGGTTTTTAACACAATATTCAAAGTAACGATGGCCATAACTTATGATCAAATAAGCATATACTTGATCAAAATACATAAGAAATAGCATAAAATAATTAATTGTACATTGGTCTTACCAATACAAGTCTTGGGTCAAAGTCTTTGACCCAAGCCAACATAACACACGCCACCAAGATGAAGAGAAGGCTTAGACAAGCCATTATCGATCAAGATTTTACAACCCAAACAAACTGTATTTACAACAAAAGGGTAACACATCATACGCCAATTTCGCAGAAATCAGTGAGGTGATGAAATCATCATCGATCACAAAGGGGAGACTCCACCTTGATTGTAAGACCTTGAGATACTAACTTATATGTTGTTTTTTATAGGTAATGAAAGACAAAACAGAAGGTCTGGTTTCCAGGCCTTGAAACCATGTCTAAATTGTTTGGTCGTACATTATATTTCGATTATGTTGATTTGTTAAAATGCAGGGATTGCTCTAATTTAGGCCAAGATTACTCATGGGCCTTTCATTGGGTCATAAGGAAATCATCTTGGATCAACTGTAATCAAATTTATATATATATATACACATATAGATACATACATACGTACATACATACATACATACGTACATACATACATACATACATACATACATACATACATACATACATACATACATACATACATACACACATACATACATACACATGTGTTCTCCTAACTTATATTATGTGGAAAGATTCTTTGAAATTTATTTCAGGATAGTTGAGAAAGCTATATAAGGACAAGAGGCAATCTCAGCTCCATTAGATCTTCCAAGAGTATATGCATAATCATGGAGAAGATTGCATGCCATGGAGTTGGAAAGAATTCATTTTGAAGGAATTCAAACGGCTTTCCCTCCCTATGCTTGAAGGAGAACGACTATATATATATAGACGAGTGCAAGAAGATGATGGATAACCGAGCAAGCATTCATTCTAAAGCGATCAAGTCTTCTTAAGCATCTGTCACTCCAGTTTATCTCTTACGTTCTCATAAAAGACTAGCGTGTTTCATTTTTTAGAGTTGAGGGAAACACAAGTGCTTATTGTACAAGTCATTCATTTTACTCTAAGAGTATCATATACTCGATCTAAGACACACTCCGGTGTGTGGTGAAAGCTTTTATTTCGCTTGTAAGGTTGAGAGCTAGAATAGAAGCGGTGATGCTTTGTATAGGAGAACGGTAGTTCTACTAGGAAGTTCTAGGCTCAAGTAGTGAAATAAGAAGTGGTTTGAATCCTACGGGTTGGATAACCCTAGGCGGGGACGTAGGCCAAGTTCGTGCCAAACCTCGTTAACAATTCGTGTGTTCATCTATTTATTCCGTGTTTATTTTATATCGCTTGATTTTTACCTTGTCAAGGTTTTATATTCATATCAAGGTCTTGACAAGTTGTTTTGAAAATCCTTAAAGGTTTTGTTTTGCAAAAATCGGGCATACTCTATTCATCCCACCCCCCTTCTAGAGTATTATGCATCGTCTTATAGACTCTTCAATTAGTATCAGAGCTTGGGTCACTATTTGATCTAACAATCTTGTGAGTTTTATCATGTCTAGCATAGGTGATGGAGGATTTTCCCAAGGGAAATCAACTAACCGACCTCCTCTATTATGTGGCAATAACTTTGTTCAATGGAGATCTTTGATGCAGATGTTCATCAATGATCAAGATCTAGAGCGGTGGGATTTAGTCAAGAAGGGACCACGTATTCCAAAGAAGACTGACGCTGCGGGAAAAGAAGTCGAGAAGCATGAAGACGAATATACTCAAACAGATTTGGAGAATGTCGCAAATTATTTTAAAGCAATGAATTTGTTATATTGTGAACTTGATGCTAATGAATTTAACCGTGTTTCTTCTTGCAAGAGTGCCAAGGAGATTTGGGAAAAGTTGGTGGTTACTTATGAAGGAACTAGCCAAGTCAAGGAGAACAAGATCAACATCTTTCTTCGACAATATGAGCTCTTCAAGATGAATCCTGATGAATCAATGAAGGAAATGTTTACGAGATTCACTCAAATTGTGAATAACCTGGATTCTCTTGAGAAGACCCTCTCTAATACTGAGAAGGTAAGGAAGGTTCTTAAGAGCCTCCTGAAAACCAAATGGGGTCCTAAGGTTACTGCAATTGAGGAAGCTTAAGACCTTACCATACTGTCATTGGATGACTTACTTGGAAAACTCATTACACATGAAAGTGGAGAACTTCCCTCAACAACGAAGAATCTTGCCCTCAAAGAAAAGAAGGAAGAAGCACAAACCGACGATGATGAAAGTGATGATGAGAATGATCCTTTTGCTCTTATAACTCAAGGATTAGCACGAATCCTGAAGATGAAAAAGTAGTTCTCTAATCGAGACAACCCTGGATCATCTAAGTTCAAAGGTAAGTCCTCTAACTCATCCAAAAAGCTGAAAGTACTAACATGCTTTGAATGTGGTGAAACAGATCATCTTGTGAAGAAATGTCCTATAAAAAAAGAAATAAATTCAAGAGGAATGAGCAAGAAAAGAAAGATATGCTATCCACTTGGAGTGACTCAGATTCTTCAAGTGACTCGGACATGGAATGAGATCAGGCAAACCTTTGTCTAATGGTTGAGCATGAGGAAACCAGAAGTCAAGACCTTGAGGAAGTGGTAAGAAGCTTGATGTTCAGTCCTCTTGATATTCTATCTGAGTACTTAAACAATATGATTTCTAATGAAGAGGCTTACAACAGTGAAATCAACATCTTAAAGGAAAAACTAAAAGATCAATATAAATGCATAAGTGAAATGTCGCTGTAAATGAAAAAACTTCAAGCTTCTCAGTTGGCTCTTGACATCAAAGTCAAGACCTTGACATCAGAGAATTCTGATCTTAAGCAAAACCTCTCTTCTCTAAAGATTTAATATGATGATTTAGAGAAAGAGAAGGTTAAGCTGACAAACAAGTGCAAAGACCAGCATGCATCACTCATACAATTCACGAGATCTAAGGCCAATCTCAATAAGATGTTAGGTGAACAACAAGTCTCAATTAATAGAAGTGGTATTGGATACAATAAAAATTTTCCAAAGAAACCTAGTACCACTTTTGTTAAAGAAAAAGGAAACGGGCGTTCACCTACCTGTTTTTACTGCTGTAAGAAAGGGCATGTAAAGGAAACTTGTCCATATATACGAAGGGATCCTCACATCATTAGAAATACATTTCTCATGCGCTTGAACGAACAGATAAGACAAGTTTAGGTTCCTAAACGGACCAGGCTACCCAACATGGTCTATCCTCATTATGAATCTAAATATATTTAGTGGTCTAGCCGAAAGGGTTGATGTTTGTCTTGCATGAGATCACCAAGACCAAGGAGCCAAAGTGGATTATGGACAGTAAATGCTCTCGGCATATGAGTGGGAAGAAATCTATATTCCATGATCTAAATGAGCAAACCACTGGAACAATTACTCTTTGTGATAAAGGGAAGTGCAATATTATCGGTAAAGGTAACATCGAAAGTAATTGCAAAAGTTGCATTAAAGATGTATATCTTGTTGACGGGCTAAAATACAATATTCTAACTGCCTCTCAGTTGTGTGATAAGGGCATCAAAGTTGGATTTGACGGGCATAAGTGTGAAGTCAGAAATGAAGAGACAGGAACATATCTCAAGTGTCTCAAGGACCTTGATAACGGCATCAAAGTTGGATCTGATCATTACTGCTTACAAGCACAATAATACATATGTCGTAAATGCTAATCGAATTGCAGGAACGTATCTCAAGTGTCTCAAGGACCTTGATAGAAGACCCAAGTCTTTAGCATAGAAGGCTAGTTCGTGTGAGCATGCATACCCAAAACAAACTAAAGTCAAGAGACCTTGTAAGAGGATTGCATAACCTAAACTTCAAGAGTGAGGAATTGTGTAACGCATGCACAAGAGGTATATAAACACGTGGCTCATTTAAACCCAAAAAGGTTGTAAGTTCCTCTCGTCCTCTTGAACTATTACATGTGGATTTGTGTGGTCCTATGCGTGTCAAAACTCCAAAGGGTAAACAATACATCCTAGTTATCATTGATGATTTCTCTCGTTTTACATGGATTTCTTTTCTTAGAGAAAAATCAGAGGCTTTGTTCGAGTTTTCTAAACTTTATAAGGAGTTACAAACCTTGAAAAACATACCAATTGTCTCCATTAGGAGCGATCATGGTAGAGAATTTGATCAACTTATATTCGATTTGTTTTGTACTAAATATGGTATTTCACACAATTTTTCAGCTCCTAGAACTCCTCAACAAAATGGGGTTGTGGAACGAAGCACCGTAGAGGACATGTTTAGGACAATGCTTTTAGTAAATGGTTTTTCTAAAATATTATTGGTTCGAGGTTGTGAATACGACTAACTATATTTTGAATTGTTGTTTGATTCGTCTCATTTTAAAGAAAACTCCTTACGAGCTTTTCAAATGAAGAAAGCCTAATATTTCCTATTTTAAACCTTTTGGATGTACTTGCTTTGTTCATAATAATGGCAAAGATAACCTTGGGAATTTTGATACTCGTAACGATGAAGGTATATTTCTTGGTTATTCTTCTAATAGCAAAGCTATCAAAGAAGGTTTTTAACACAATATTCAAAGTAACGATGGCCATAACTTATGATCAAATAAGCATATACTTGATCAAAATACATAAGAAATAGCATAAAATAATTAATTTTACATTGGTCTTACCAATACAAGTCTTGGGTCAAAGTCTTTGACCCAAGCCAACATAACACACGCCACCAAGATGAAGAGAAGGCTTAGACAAGCCATTATCGATCAAGATTTTACAACCCAAACAAACTGTATTTACAACAAAAGGGTAACACATCATACGCCAATTTCGCAGAAATCAGTGAGGTGGTGAAATCATCATCGATCACAAAGTGGAGACTCCACTTTGATTGTAAAACCTTGAGATACTAACTTACATGTTGTTTTTTATAGGTAATGAAAGACAAAACAGAAGGTCTGGTTTCAAGGCCTTGAAACCATGTCTAAAATGTTTGGTCGTCTAAAATGTTTGGTCGTACATTATATTTCGATTATGTTGATTTGTTAAAATGCATGGATTGCTTTAATTTGGGCCAAGATTACTCATGGGCCTTTCATTGGGTCATAAGGAAATCATAATGAAAGACAAAACAGAAGTATCGAGGTATGATTGGTTCAATCTTCTACCTTACTTCTAGTAGACCTGATATCATGTTTAGTGTGTGTATGTGTGCTAGGTTCCAAGATGATCCTAAAGAATCTCATCTCATTTCCGTGAAGAGAATTTTCAGATACTTAAATGGAACTCAAGACCTTGGTCTATGGTATCCTAACCAGAGTAATTTTCATCTCACGGGCTATTCAGATGCAGATTTTGTAGGATATAAGGTGGACAGGAAAAGCACTTCAGGGTCTTGCCAACTGCTCCTAGGTTCATCCTTGGCACTCAAAGAAACAAAACTCAATTGCATTATCCACTGCTGAAGTCAAGTACATAGCAGCGGGAGCTTGTTGCTTACAAATTCTGTGGATATCTCAGTAACTCCGAGATCTTGGTATTGACCAAAAAGGTATTCCTATCAAATGTGACAATACCAGTGCTATTTAAATTACTAAAAACCTTGTGCAACACTCAAGAACTAAGCACATTAATCTGACACATCACTTCATTTGAGATCATGTGAAGAAAGGCGATGTATCTATATCTTTTATGTCTACTGAATTACAATTGGCTGATATTTTCACTAAATCTCTGCCTGAAGATCATTTCAACTTTATTAGATTGGAACTTGGTATGCTCAACAAGGAAGCACTTTCGTAGGGGGGGGTAACCACTCCCTTATGAAGTGTAAAATTCGGCTGGTATTTCAAGGCCTTGAAATCATAAGGTCTTGATATAATCAACACTGAATAATATTATAATGGATCAAAATTCTATTAATATCTTCTTAGGTATGTGACATAATATTTTAATATCTTTTTTAAAAATCTGGTATTAAAATTATCCTTTACTCTATCCTATTTTAATTTGATTCGATTTTCCTATTTTCAAAATTGTGTGCTTTCTTGGTTTTGGAAAAATCAAAATGATTTTCTTTCCTTCATTTTTTAAAACTGGTGAGTGGATTAATTGAATCTGTACTTTCAAGATTTAGGGGGGGGGGGGGGGGGGGGGACGATTTGGTTTACAAAATTTTACCTTTATAACCCTCTTCCCCCCTATCAAACTAGTTCACTTTTTTCACTCCTTCTCTCGCTCTCTCTATGGTGCACTCTCACTGATTTCAAAACTCGCCAAACCCTTTCCATGTCTCCCAAGCGCCCCTCTGCATCTCTCACTCCCTCTACTCGCCAAACCCTTTCCATCTCTCACTCCCCTCTCTAAATCAATAAAGCTTTTCTTACCTGCCTCATAGAGATCCATGTTGAGCTCCTTGACAGCCCACATTGCCTTATGCTCCAGTTCGACAGGTAAATGGCAAGACTTGCCATAAACTAAGTTGTAAGGAGTTGTTCTCAGCGGTGTTTTGTAAGCTGTCCTATAAGCCCATAGCGCATCATCAAGCTTAGATGACCAATCCTTCCTAGAGCGAGAGACTGTTTTCTCCAAGATGGCCTTGATTTGACGATTAAAGACTTCCACTTGACCACTGGTTTGGGGATGATAAGGTGTTGCTACCCTGTGTATCACCCCATACTTAGCCAAAAGAGCCTCAAATCCTCTCTCGATAAAATGTGAGCCACCGTCTGAAATAAGAACTCTAGGAACACCAAAGCGAGGAAATATGTTAGTTTTAACAAACTTTGAAACTACCTTCGCGTCGTTGGTCCTAGTTGCAACAACCTCAACCCATTTAGAGACATAGTCAACCGCCACAAGGATGTATTTGTAAGGTCCTGAAGCAGGGAATGGTCCCATGAAGTCAATTCCCCATACATCAAATAGCTCGACCTCCAAAATTACTGTGAGTGGTATCTCATTCCTCCAAGTAATGTTGCCTGATTTTTGGCACTCATCGCATGAAGTGACATAAGCCTGCACATCCCTGAAAAGATTAGGCCAGTAAAAACCACATTGAAGTACCTTAGATGCAGTTTTGAAGCCCTTGGCATGTCCGCCTGTAGGGAGAGTATGGCAATGGCGAATGACACTTTCCACCTCCTCCTCCGGTATACAACGTCTGAAAATATGGTCCTTCCCTTGTTTAAATATGTAAGGATCATCCCAATAGTATTGTTTGACGTCGTGGAGGAATTTCTTCTTTCCCTGTGAGGATAGTCCTGACGGAATCTCATTTCCTACAAGGTAGTTAGCAAAATCCGCATACCAGGGTACCTTTGGTCCTTTTATAGAATATATATCATGAATAGGACTAGTAGGAGGTGTAAAGAAGAAATCGTTACTGGAATCTAATCGAAGAACCTCACCTGAAATCTCACCTGGAGCTAGTCGATATCGAGAAGAGCTACTCAACATAGAGGAGGCTGCAATGTCGACTGGTGAAGGGTACGACTTTTGGTGGTCGACCGTACTCGATCTCGACGAGGGCTCGTCGATCTCGAGTACAGCTGTGGTGTCTGCCTGTGCTGTGCTCGGTTCCTGGTGCTCCTCGACCTTGGCCCTTGTCGATCTCGATGAAGATGTACTCGAGATCGAGTAGCCCTGCAGTTCCAAACCATGCAAAGAAGAATGATCAACGGATAACTCACCTGTTTTGGTCGAGATCGAGGAGGTTTCGTCGATGTCGAGGAAGACAGTGTCAGTCTGCATTAGGTGCTCGTCTGGGCGAGAGTCTTTGATTGGTATGGCGTCCTGGGCTTCCTCTAGCATGTCTTTGGGGAGCCTGGATAGGTGATCGGCGACTGAATTCTCTATGCCCTTCTTGTCCCTTAGCTCCACATCAAATTCTTGAAGTAAGAGCACCCATCGTAGCAACCTTGGTTTTGCATCCTTCTTTGTCATTAAATATCGAAGAGCAGCATGGTCAGTATGAACAATAACTTTAGAACCAACAAGATAGGAACGAAATTTTTCAAAAGCAAAAACCACAGCAAAAAATTCCTTCTCTGTTGTGGTGTACTTAGCCTGAACCACATCCAGAGTCTTGCTTGCATAGTAGATGACATGCAGTTTCTTGTCCTTCCGTTGTCCTAGAACTGCTCCCACAGCATAATCGCTGGCATCACACATGATCTCAAATGGTAGTGACCAATCCGGCGATTGAATGATTGGGGCTGAGATAAGAGCTTCTTTTAACCTGTTGAAAGCTTCAAGACATTTGCTAGAAAATACAAACTTAACATCCTTCATAAGCAGGTTAGTTAGTGGTTTGGCAATTTTAGAAAAATCTTGAATGAACCTTCTATAAAAACCAGCATGACCAAGAAAACTCCTTATCTCTTTAACGGAAGAAGGTGGGGGCAATTTCTCTACTAACTCAATTTTTGCTCTGTCCACCTCAATTCCTTTGTTGGATACTTTGTGGCCAAGCACGATCCCTTCCTTTACCATAAAGTGGCATTTTTCCCAGTTAAGAACCAAATTTGTCTCTTCACACCGCTTGAGTACCCTGCGTAAGTTAGAGAGACAAATATCTAAAGTAGTGCCATAAACTGAGAAATCATCCATGAATACCTCCACTATGTCCTCAATCATGTCGGAACAAGCCTCGAACCAGCCGATGGAAGATAGATGATAGAGATGGATTCCAGTAGAATATTTTTGGTATTTTTGTGATAATGATAAAACTCAAATTTGGGGGAAAATTGATGCAGGAGCACCCGAAGCACCCGCCTTACCAGTCGGACCAGTGACTCGGAGTCAAGCCAAACTGATCGTTGAAAAACTCGCCAGGGGCCGACGCCGCGCTTGCTGGGAGCGGAGGTTGCCGCAGGTGCCACCAAGAGCCGGTAACTCTCCTTGCAACAGCTTCGTGATTAGTAATTGTGTTTGGTTAATGATTTGTCGATCAAGAGCAAGGTAAGGGATCATGATGGTGAAGTGCCGATGAACATAGAACACAAAAGCCTTTTTGGGATTGATAATCGAGAACCCTTTAATCCGATAAAGGGGTTTCTCAATTCTATTCAATCTGATTTAATTCAATAGAACTACAATGTTTAAATAGGAAAGCTATGAACCAATTCTATCATGCAAGATAGAGTTTTGGTTTCTTAAAGATAGAATTTTAATCCTAAAGATAAAAATAAACCTAAGAAGATATAATTCTAAAACTTAGGGAACAAGATATATCTAGAGGAGATATAATCTTGTACATTATTAATCTAATTGCATAAAATAATAATTAATAAAAATAATAAACTAATTTGAAGACTAGAACCGGCCCACACATTTAAGCTACTCGACATGGGCCTCAAGAGCACTCGGCATGGGCCAAGGCTCACTCGATATGCATCTTGAATCTTCTTTCATGGTGGCGCCTTCTTCTTCCTCTTGAGGAGGAGACTCTTTGCCATCAATGGCCCTCGAATCAGTCTTGAGAGTTCGCCTGGATCAAGATCATTGTTGGACCCACATCATTCTCCCCTTCTTATCTTTGATTCGTCCTTGAATCGAGTCATTGAAGAGCAAAGGGGAAGGATCAACAATAAAAAAATAGCTTCCATGAGATTCAGCTTGAGATGGCGCCAGCAGAATTTGAGGCAAAGGAACCTAAAAAACAACACCTGTCATAGCGATCATTGAGCAACCAAAAGGAACAATATTAAAAGGCTCAATAACCCTATGAACTCCAGAATTCTCAACATAAGGGACATGCTCAAGAGGTACAATAGCTAACTCAAGAGAAGTGTCCCCAACGTCATCATCGTTGTCGTCAGAAGCAACCACAGCATCTAGCGCAGCATTGCAGTCCACTTGCAGAGCAGTTTCGGGTGCCTTAACAGAGGAGTCTTGCCGCGTGTCACCCACCGTTGGAAAGCTCGTTGAGTCATCTTCGCAATAAGACTTAGTTGACTCAATTCCGAGGTCGGAGTCAACGGAAATCTGTGAAACAAGTTTGACGCGTTGTGCTGAATCTGGGCCCACGAATGTGATCTCATCATGGGTTGAGGGCGCGACTGAATCAGGAGGGATAGATGGGATGGCCGCGGGTGCAGCCTGATTGGTTTTTGTGCTGCAGTGCGCTTCCCGTCTTGCAGCAGCCTCCTTCTGGGCTTTGTATTGGCGTTATCGTACCTGTTCCTTCAAAACAGCTTGAGGAGATAAGTGTAGGAGGGTGAAGCTCCTCACAACAAACTTAAAAGCAAAGTTATTTAAGCGACCATTATAAATAACTTTCCGATCATTTACCCAAGGTTGGCCTAAAAGAATATGACAACAATCCATTTTAACGACATCACACAACACTTGATCACAATAATTACCCATTTGGAACGAAACCAAGCATTGTCTAGGAACAAGAGGGTCAGAGTTACCGTCCGTGATACCGTTATAACTATCGTGTTGCAGTGGAGGTGCAGTTGCTAGATGGAGGTACTCGACCACCTTTTCATTGATCAAGTTACAAGAGCTCTGTTCATCGACGATGACCGAGAGTGTGGATGTCTGAACCACACACTTGGTGTGAAAGGTGTGCTCCATTTGATCAGCAGTCAGCGCTTCCTGAAATGGAAGTACACGTCGTTTGGTTTTGTTGAACAGGGTCGTGAAATCAGCACATTCTTGCGCCATTACGATGGCTCGACGATTTTCAGCATCTGCCAGCTCCTTGCGCATAGCCAGGGTAGAGGCTTGGACTACAGAGTTAATAATATACTGCATATCAGAAGCAGAAATGCCAGTAGGTGGGGTAGGGGAAGGGTTGGGGTCGCTATCGTTCGACATGTTCCTACAATATCAGAAGAGCAACAAGTAAACGAAGCAAAGACCAAAAACCAAGTAATGCAAGCTCTAGTCATTCCTAAGAGTGATTCAAGTTTTAGAAATCAAAGAGCGAGAAAACAAGGCACAATATTCAAGCAATTCCCCTGGACACAGAATTTTGCAATATTGAAGACAGCAAGTCAAAATCAAATTGCAAATTAAATCAGCCACAAGTCGGATATCAAGGATAGCAAGTATAAACAAGCGGCTTAATGTGGATATAAAAAGAACTACAATGTGATGCTTGAATAATATGAATGTGTAATAATTGACAATAGCAATCACAAGGGCAATCAAGTGCACACACTCCGTCAACTATTATCTGACGGTTGCAACACGGTTCAGAAAAAGATGGGTGTGACCAAGGCTCCAGTGTCGGCACAGCACAAAATCACACAAGTAGGGTTCTTTTGTAATGCTTAAAACCGATTAGATCATCTAACATGTAGCAAGAAAAGAATCAACAAAGGAAGAGTTACTAACTCAACAATGTAATGTATGCTAAACTTTTCTTTCTTTTTTTTTTTTTTTGAATGCTCTCGGCTTTTTCTTTTTCTTTTTTTTTTTTGGCTATGAAATAGCTGCTGTAAATAGGAACCGACAATAAGAGAAAAAAAATAAAAATAAAAATAACAAGCTACGATGATCTAAAAGTAAGCAAAAATAAAGAAAATAGGGAAAATAGGCTAGAAACTGGAGAAATTAGGGTTCTTTAGTGGTGCAAGTTCATATAATGCTTTTAATCCAAGAATCACAGTCATAGGCATGATATGTAGCAACTAGGAATAAAAGATCACAACTTGCAGTCAAGAACTCAATATCTTTGAAATTAAAGATCCACACAAAGAATAACAAAAATAAAGTGCCAATTTTGATGGGTGAATAATAAAGATTTAACTTTTATGCAGCGTTTATGGTGAAAAATAGGCACGAAAAATAAATCACTCAAATAAGAAATCAAGAGAGTAAAGAACTTGCATTAACCTGAAATCCGATACCACTTGATACGTTTGGGATACCCGATCTTTCGCCTGTGGGCTCAAGATCAAGAACCACGCCGTATATTTGCCCGATCTTGCAATGCTCTTCCAATATCTCCTGATTACAATTGAATTAATCTAGTTAATAAACTAATTCAAAGCCACAATTGTTAACTTAAAGAAATTGCAAATAACCTAACTAAACTTAAACTAAACAAAAGAAACAGTGTTAAGTTAAGCAAATTTAAACTAATTAAACTCAAGCTTAAAGCGACTAAAGAAAGAAAGCTGCTGGTGCGAGGTCTGGCGCGCGCTTGCGGGATGCGACCGAGCACACAGGAGAGAGCTCCTCAGAGTGTGCGGACGCGGATCGGTGCCGGCTTGCTGATGGCGAATGGGGGCGATCGAGTGCGGGACAGCGAGAGCGAGCATGCGCGAGATCGAGACAGCGAGACGCCGCGGAGCAAGGCGCTGGGTTGCGAGAGCAAAGACTAGCGAGGTCGAGAGCGTGCTGGGGATGCAGGAGCGCGGGCACGCAAGGGGCCGACGCCGCGCTCGCTGGGAGCGGAGGTTGCCGCAGGTGCCACCAAGAGCCGGTAACTCTCCTTGCAACGGCTTCGTGATTAGTAATTGTGTTTGGTTGATGATTTGTCGATCAAGAGCAAGGTAAGGGATGATGATGGTGAAGTGCCGATGAAGATAGAACACAAAAGCCTTTTGGGGATTGATAATCGAGAACCCTTTAATCCGATAAAGGGGTTTCTCAATTCTATTCAATCTGATTTAATTCAATAGAACTACAATGTTTAAATAGGAAAGCTATGAACCAATTCTATCATGCAAGATAGAGTTTTGGTTTCTTAAAGATAGAATTTTAATCCTAAAGATAAAAATAAACCTAAGAAGATATAATTCTAAAACTTAGGGAACAAGATATATCTAGAGGATATATAATCTTGTACATTATTAATCTAATTGCATAAAATAATAATTAATAAAAATAATAAACTAATTTGAAGACTAGAACCGGCCCACACATTTAAGCTACTCGACATGGGCCTCAAGAGCACTCGGCCTGGGCCAAGGCCCACTCGATATGCATCTTGAATCTTCTTCCATGGTGGCGCCTTCTTCTTCCTCTTAAGGAGGAGACTCTTTGCCATCAATGGCCCTCGAATCAGTCTTGAGAGTTCGCCTGGATCAAGATCATTGTTGGACCCACAGAAGGTCATCTTGATATGCATCATATAGGCACCCCATCCCTAGGCTAGATGATATGCTTGATGAATTATATGGTGCTACTTTATTTTCTAAAATTGATTTGAGAAGGGATTACCATCAAATTCGGATGAGAGAGAGGGGTGAGTGGAAAACAGCTTTTAAGACTAAACGTGGTTTATATGAATGGTTAGTTATGCCTTTTGGTTTAACTAATGCGCCTAGTACTTTTTTGAGATTGATGAACCATGTTCTTAGAAAGCTAATTGGAAAATTTGTTGTTGTATAGTTTAATGATATTCTTATTTACATCAAATCCGTAGAAGATCATGAAACTCACTTGAGGGAAGTTCTCTCAACTCTTCGTGTTGAGCACTTGTTTATTAATTTGAAGAAATGTGAGTTTTGTTTTAATAGTGTCACTTTCCTTGGTTTTGTAGTTAGTTCAAGAGGGCTTCAAGTCGACCAAGGGAAGATTAAGGCCATCCGGGAGTGGCCAACACCTACAAGTGTTGGCGAGGTGAGGAGTTTCCATGGCTTGGCGATGTTCTATCGGTGCTTCGTCAAGGATTTCAGCACCATCGTCGCGCCATTGACGGAGTTGACCAAGAAGGGTCAACACTTCATTTAGGGAGCTCCCCAAGAGAAGGCCTTTACCACCCTTAAGGCCAAGCTGACGCATGCTCCGCTGCTGGTTTTGCCGGATTTCAACCGACCTTTTGAAGTTGAGTGCGATGCAAGCGGAATTGGAATTGGAGGAGTTCTCATGCAAGAAGGTAATCCTATTGCCTTCTTTCCTGAAAAATTGAAGGGTGCTTGTCTTAATTACTCTACTTATGATAAGGAGTTGTATGCTTTTTTTAGAGTTCTTAAGACATTGTCTCACTACCTTTGGCCTAGAGAATTTGTGCTTAGAATTGATCATGAGTCCTTGAGGTACTTTAGGAGTCAAGATAAGTTGGATCGTAGGCATGGTAGGTGGATGGAATTTATAGATACCTTCCCATATGTGATTCAATATAAGAAGGGAAAGGACAATGTAGTGGCCGATGCTTTATCTAGGCGCCATAGCTTATTGACTACATTAGATTCTCGGGTTTTAGGCTTTGTCTATATATTAAGGATATATATGTAAATTACATTGATTTTGGGGAGACCTATAGGACATGTAAATCAAAAGTTTCATTAGATAAATTATATTTGTTTGATGGTTTTTTATTTCGGGTTGATAAGGTTTGCATTCCTAGATGTTCTTTGAGGTTACTTCTTGTGGAGGAAAGCCATAGAGGTGGTTTATGGGACATTTTGGGAGGGATAAAACCTATCATACATTACACATTCACTTCGATTGGCCTCACATGCTTAAGGATGTCAAAAATTTTGTGAAAAGGTTCTTAGATTTTTTGAGGGCCAAGTCTAAGTTGAAGCCACATGGTTTATATACCCCTTTGTCGGTTCCTAGTGCTCCTTGGGAAGATATTAGCATGGATTTTATAGTAGGTTTGCCAAGGACTAAGAAGGGCAGAGATTCGATATTTGTGGTTGTAGACAGATTCTCTAAGATGGCTCATTTTATTTCTTGCCATAAAACAGATGACGCTTCTAATGTTGCTAGTCTTTTCTTTCGTGAAGTCGTTAGGTTGCATGGTTTGCCAAAGACTATTGTGAGTGATAGGGATACTAAGTTTATAAGCCACTTTTGGAGGACTCTTTGGGCTAAGCTAGGTACTAAGTTGCTATTTTCTACTTATAGTCATCCTCCAACAGATGGCCAAACGGAGGTTACTAATCGTACCCTAGGCACCATTCTTAAAGCTGTCATTAAGAAGAATTTGAAGTCTTGGGAAGATGCATTGCCACATGTAGAATTTGCATGTAATAGGGCTTTGCATTCCTCAACTGGGTATACTCCTTTTGAATGTGTTTATGGTCTTAATCCGCTAACCCCTTTTGATCTTACTCCATATCCTATGAGAGAAAAAGAAAACTTTGAAGCAGGTAAGCAAATTGAGTTCATTAAGGAGCTCCATGAGAGGACCAAGCAACGCCTTGAGGAAAAGGCCACTAGTACGGCGTCTACCAAGAACAAAGGGCGTAAGAAGGTGATCTTTGAGGAAGGAGACCTCGTATGGGTGCACATAAGGAAGGACCGCTTCCCGGATCAGCGGAAGTCTAAATTGTCGCCTCGTGGTGATGGACCTTTCAAGGTTTTGAAGAAGGTGGGCGACAATCCTTATCAGCTTGAGCTTCCCGACGACTATGGAGTCAGCTCGACATTCAATGTCACGCACTACTAGAATACTACAATTAGACATCATGTAATTTAAGTCTGTCAAAAAAGCAACCGATGTTAAATTAGCCTATTAAATCAAATAATAAATTTGTGATGCTAAAAAAACATAAGACAACAGTTGAATTATTTGACAGATGTTAAATGGTTAATTTTATAAAAAAATTAAAACGCGCGCCCGATGAAATTTTCTAAACTTAGAATTTTTTTAAACCCCCGCCTACCCTTATTAGTGAAAACAGGAGCTATTCCCAACTCTGTCTCAGACCTCTCCTTTCTCCCAACTCAAGTCTCAGACTTCGCCTGGATGTCACCACTGCCCCTACCCCCGCCGCCATCACCACCGCCCCTACACCCGCCACCACCGCCGCCGCCTCCTACAGATCTGAGATCTCTTTCCTCCGAAACAACAAACCTCACCACTCTCCCTCTCTCTCTCTCAAACAAACCTCCGAAACCACAAACCTCACAACTCCTGACCTCTCTATGTCCTTCTTATTGACGCCAGCAAGGAAGAACCAAACCAGATCTGTCGAGATGAAGGCCGCTATTTTGACGCCGATGTTGGAGCTCGTCCCTTCCCCTTCCTCAGATCTTAGTTGATTCGTCGGTAGGGGTGTGCATGATTCGGCCCAAACCGAATTTTTGGGCCGAACCAACACAAACCGAACCGAACCTAACCGAACCGAAGTTTTTCGATTCGGCTTTCGGTCCGAGAATTTTTATTTTTCGGTTTCGGTTCGGTTTGTGTTAAACCGATTTTTTTTAATATTCTACTATATATATTTATACAATACTTTTTATACACTACATAAATACAATATACATATATTGGTGTATATACATATATACACTATACAGTGTATATACACATTTTTTTTTTGTGTGTAGTGTGTAGTGTGTATATATACACATATATACCGTGTATATACACACATATATATGCTAATACATATATTTTTTGTATGCTCGGTTTGTGTTAAATCGATTTTTTTTAAGAGAATTTTTTTTTAAATTTTTTTTTATGAAAATTCGGTTCAACTGTGTTAAAACCGAACCGAACACAAACCAAACCGGCAAATAACCGAACCGAACCTAATGCTTTCGGTTCGGCTTTCGGTTTTGAAATTCTGAGATTTTCGATTTCGGTTCGGTTCGGTTCGGCCCGGTTCGGTTAGGTTTTGGGCAAATGCACACCCCTATTCGTCGGTGTTCTCCTCGCCAGTCGCCACTTCCATCGTTCTTCGTGATACCTCTCGGTGAAATTCAGGTAACCCATGTGAATCCCTCTCCTTTCAATTTGCGAGCCATGTAACTTGATTTGAACTTCGATTAGGGTTTCATATGGGGGCTTACTGTTAGGGTTCAAATTGGGATGTTTCTAATTTTCTATTGGAGTTCAAATTGGGATGTTTCATCTAGGGAGTTAATGTTGTAGTTCGATTAGGGTTTGAGCACAATGTCATGCACATTGCACTGATTTTTTAAATGGTGACCCTTCGATCAGCTTGAAGATAATAAGCACACAAATCAAGTGTCTGGGTCTAGATGGACCAAAGGTGTTGTTTAGACATCATAGTTATAATTTATTCCTTGTTTTATTTCCTTTTTCCTGTTCTCAAGAGTGTACATTAATGCAAAGTATCAGTTTATGGGCTAATGCAAAGTATTAGTTTTTTCAAAACTAAAGGTAAATGAATGCTTATATGAGTATGGGATTGTCTTGGGCAGAGCCAAAGGATTAATTAATTTGAATGTATTCTTGTGGTCTTTGATCAGTTCACTGTCTTCTTAAACATTTTTGTACTTTACATAATTTGTAGTGCTAGTGCTTGATGATCTCTTCATTCTTCCCTTTTACTTGAATCATGTTGTAGAGTCGGGAGTTTATAATTTGGAGTGCTAGTGCTTGATGTTTTGCCTTGTGGTCTCTGATGTGCCTTTCTTTTTACAAGAGTATGGTTTCAAGGTATGCCTTCTTTTTTTTGACATACTCATGGCTCTTGATAAGTTCTACATCTTTACTTGCAACTCTCATCCATGTTTTGTGTTTCTAAACTGATGTTTAGTTGTCCTCTGACGAATGTAAAAGTAGTTCTTCTGGTAAAGACCATCTAACCAATCTTAAGTCACAGTTAAATGTGTAGGTAATTTTTATCAGCCTAGCTTTATGTCTGGTTAGGAGAGCATTGTGTCTTTTAGCTTGACAAGCTCAACAATTGTTTGGTATTCTAATCGCTGAGACATAATTTTCCTTTTCACCTTTTCAGGAGGATTTCAGCGAGTTTTCAAACATCTATGAATTTGTTTTCCTCATATTCCGTGAAAATGGTCAGAAGAATTATTTTAAGTGTTACTGCTCTACATTATTTTTCTGACAAGAAAGTTTCCAACTGAGAATGATCAACTTGTTCTGATGGTAAGTATTAATACTATTCCTCAGCTGTAAGCATGGATATTGCTACAGGGAGACTAATCCTATCTTGGAGGTTTTGGTTATTGTTATTTCTGATGGAGAATTACATTCTGCAAATTCTTTAAATTAAAACCATGGCTAGTTCTTAATAAAATAAAATAATATGGCTATTTATGAGGTTCTTGTGAGTAGTTGAACTTGCCTTGCTAATTATATCATCAATTGTGCTTAAATTAACACAACATATTCCTTGTTTCTCTATAAATAATAAACTATAAAGAACTGCCTTTGATAATAGTTTATTCTTTCTTACTCGGATGAATATTCCTTCTAGAAGAATCAAAAGATACTTGGGGTCAAGTTTTATCCTTCAGTTGTTGTGTACATGAAGATCTACAAGGGTATATATGATCCTCCAAGTAGGTGGTTTTCTGTTCAAGCTTCTACTTTGGCTGGTGCAGATGTTCCGGTTTGTTCTTTTTTTTTTTCTATTTTCTGTTTTGGAGAAATCATGGAGAGATTGCTTTGCTTGCAGGTCCTGGGCCGGTATTAATTGATGAATTTGGGGAGCATATCCATAGATAGAATGTACCATATTTTTTCCCAAGGTTGTGTTTAGGGTTATTTTTTTGCTTTTCATATGTAACTTGGCCAATCCTCAAATTGTCAATCAATAGATAATGGTGTAAAAGCAGATATTCAATAATGTAACCATTTTTGTTGCTGTGTTTTCTTCCCCTAGATGTATTGGATCAAGTCGCTGCAATACTCATGGCATGGTATGTAGGTAATGTAGTTGTTCGGATTCAGAGAGCCAACTATTCACATGGATGTCTTACAAGGCAAATCAACCATTCTTCCCTTTTACTTAAACCATTCTTCCCTTGTACTTATATGGCATGTTAAGGTAACTGATAGGGTGATGATATGATAACATGGATGTCTTACAAGGCTAATCAACCATTTGCCAAATAAATACAAATCCAGTTGAACATTATAAGTAATTTCAACATTTGCAAGGGGTCATGACGTTAGGAAAACATTATTTTAGTGAAATTAGTTGTTCATGGCACATTTTTAGAGAATCTTTTCCCTCTTTCTATTTTTTATTCTGAGATTCCATGTGTTTTTGTTTATATACCTTAAATTTGATGCGGTGAGATTGATGCAAATAGAGCTTGGAGGTGCTTATGCCGATCTTCTGAATGAAAAAGAGAAGAATTCCCTGGATTCTATGATGGCATATGTTGATAGAACACTTGACTTTCGTACCAAGGATTTGGAGAATAGGGATTTTAAGCTGGTCTGTTTCTCATCTCTTCCAAAAACATTTTTTTTTACTTCATCAACGAGCCACCTTGTTGATATCCCTCATTTGCATTTCAGCCACTCATATTCACTTGGTATTTATTCTTCCTAATGTAGGTCACTAACATTTTAGGTGGCACAATTAGATGGAAGAGATATCTTGATTATGAAATCCATTCATTATGCTGTGATGAGAGCACATTTAGAACCTTGGAGCCTCTTCTCTTACATGTATTTTCTCCTTATGCATCTCTTACTCCAACTTCAATATAAAGCACTAGTTTCAGTTTTTTTTTTTTTTTGGCTTTTTAACTTTGCTTTAACACAACCTACTCTAATGTGAGGTATGAAATATAATCAAGGGCCAATTTTAAGGGAATTTGTAAATTGACAGTTAAGATCCTCCTGCCCCCTTCTTTCCAGCCCATCTGTTGTTGTCAGTCTTTCTACGTGGACTACGGGAAGGTAGTAAGCTTATGTGATCGGTGTATATTTTTTAACTAATTCCAGGTGTTAAAGCAGGTATTGGCGATGTTGAGGCTGCAATTGATTATTTGTTAGCTGAGAGTGGATTTGAAGATGCTTTCTCAAAAGAGTGTTGATTGTATGGAAAATTAGATTAAATGCTTTTATCCTATATCCATCATCCATGTGAATAGAGTGAGATTTTAGTACTTTTACTTTGTGGAATTCAAGTTGCTGGAATTGATTTATAAACTCTATTAGTATGAGGCCACTATATCATTTTAGGGCTATTACGCTGTTCTTTTGATGACTTAAGCTTTCAAATTGGCCTTTGTAAGTTGTTAATTGTATGTATATTGTATGTTTATAAGTTAATCAAAGTACCGATCCTTTCATTTCCATGAGAAAAATTGTCTTATATCGAGCAAATAGTGATGCGTATCATACTTAAAAACATCGGATTATAAATGAAAAATAGAGTGATTGCATACATTTGAAATCAAATTATTATATAAAAAAAGATGTCGATATCATTATAGACATCATCCTATTAACCTAAATCAATGTGTAACACATGTTTTTACATTAAATGCTAACAAAAACTGATATATATTAACAACAATAACATCGTTCTAAAAATAAAAAACGATGTATACATCATATTAATACATCAGCTATGTACTAATGTCATGCGATAGATTATTTTAAAACAATAAAAAATCACAAATTATCTATATGAAATTACTATATACCCAATCAATATAATAAAAAAGATGTCTATTTGGTTTTAATATATTGATTATTTAAAAAATTGTGATGTAAATGTAAAATTTAGGCTTAGTGTCAAAATCTTCAAAATCTTATAAATTAAAAATCATGGATATATATCAACAAGTGAATATGTCATAAACAAAACTAAGGGGTTGATTTATATCTATATTTAAAATAAAACAGATGTTTTAACTAAGAAAAGACATCAGCTTAAAACCGATGTGAAAAGTTTGGATCTCTTACTACACCCACAAAGAGATCGGAATTTTTTTTTAAAGACATCGGTTGATAACAGATGTCTAATTGCATTTTTCTAGTAGTGACTTACTTAAGCCCCTATCCGATGGGAGAAGACGAAGCGGATTCGAGGTCGAAACCTTCCCAAGAAGGGGAGGATGATGCAAGAGCACCCGAAGCACCCGCCTTACCAGTCGGACCAGTGCCTCAGAGTAAAGCCAAACTGATCGCTGGCAAACTCATCAGCTTGGTATGCTACATGGGGAGACGAGCCAACACGCCGAGTGTTGAAGACCTAGGGTCAGGCCCTAAGGCAATACTTGTTAGCGGATCAGAAGGCCCGCCGTCGATTCCAGGGGGCGTGACGGATTTTGAATATGAAGGATGTTAAGGAAACTTTATTTATATCTATTATTTAGTGTTTTAAGATTTTAGTTGGTATTCTATTATTTTAGGAAAATTGATATATCTTTTATTTTAGATAGAATCTAGAAGGTTATTTAAAGAAGAACTCTTTGTCATTGAAAGGGACGTTCAATATTATTCAGAAGCTTTTGCTCAAACCCTAAGTGAAGTTCCTCTTGCGTTCTTGCTCGTACGATTGCGATTTCAATCCATTTGTGCCGATTTGTCTCTCTGGTTATCTTTCTTGCGGAGTAGGTGATCCAAGGAGAAAGTTCACGTCCTCTTGATCAGAGATGGGCTTGAATCAAGTTGTAGAAGGAGGTCTTTTGCTCAGGGACTTGTGCCGACGAGTGGTTTAATCTCTTAGGTATAAGTATTACGGCCAACTGATTGCCTTTGAACCCCATATCTTTACGTTCACTGAATCTGTCGTATTTTTAACATCGGTTTTTGTCCGAAATCTGATGTCTTTGAGTCTTCTGTCATCAGTCCGAAATCCAACCGACGTCTAATCTTCTATTTGTGTTTGTTTTCGGAAGCCTTCGTTGGAACGATCACACAACCCCGCATAAAAAAAACTGAATTTTATAGGATAGGTGAACAAAAACATGTGGATATGACTCACCACAAGTTCTTGAACAAAGATCAAGTACAAACGGATATTACGCACCGAAAATACAAGATCGGGCCTTCGATATGACTCACGAAGGAGATGAAGTTTTTAAGCTTCAAACTAAGGATATAATCCTGGTTTTAGATGATAAATTTTGTCCCCCTAATGGCTACAAGGGGTTAATAATATAGAGGAAGTTTGTGGACAACTTGTGCATGCTTGGGATAAAGGTGGCTTGCATTAAATGCAATCTTGGAAGTTGTTCTCTGCACAAAAGCACCAGCTGCATGTGGGATGTATTCCTTGATGTCTTCTCTTCTCAATGTGCCTTTAAATGCATGAGAGTTTGAATTTGGATCAGATTTGTCTCCATAATCAATAGCGAGAACCGAGGCATTTCCAGGCTTCTTGGGCTAAGGGTTGCAATCTTCAATTTGTTGTAAGCTTGTGAATGTTTGACCTTGATCTTCATAGTTTATTGAAATGGTTATAAGTACTTGAAGAAGATCGTCTTGAAGACGTCTTGCCCAAGCTCAAGTGATGGAACCGGGAGGCCGCTCATTTGATGTGTCATTTGGACCTTCGGTAGGTCTTGCTTCTTGATTGAGCATAGGTGTGATCACATCATCCTCCCTTCTCTTAAAAGGATTCAACCTCTAATCAGACCCGTCATCTTGTTCATCATCACCTACAACAAAAGGAGACAAGTCAGCAACATTGAACACATCATGAACATCATACTCAACGGGAAGCTCAATTTTGTAGGCATTGTTGTTGATCCTTTCAAGCACTTGAAATGGGCCATCTTCTCTTGGCTTCAGCTTGGAATTTCTCAATGTAGAAAATCGATCTTTTCTAAAGTGAATCCATAGAACATCACCCGGTTCAAAGATGACTTCCTTTCTTCCTTTGTTAGCTTGATGCACATATTGGCCAGTCATCTTTTCAAGTTGCAAACGAGTGAACTCGTGTAAACTCTTGATGTGCTCAGCTTAGGTTGCTCCTTCAACACTTTCTTGATTTTTCATGGAGTGGGAAACCAAGTCAAGAGAAGTGATAGGATTCTTGCCATACACAACTTCAAATGGTGTCTTCTTGGTGGCCGAGTGAACTGACCTATTGTAGGCAAATTCAACAAAAGCAAGACATTCTTCCCACCTACGAAGGTTATTTTTCAACAAAGATCGAAGCAAAGCACCAAGAGTTCTATTCACAACTTTAGTTTGTCGGTCCGTTTGAGGATGACAAGATGTAGAGAAAAGCAACTTAGTTCCGTGTTTAGACCAAAGTGTTTTCCAAAAACAATAAGAAACTTAGCATCACGAATAGAGACAATGGTCTTAGGAATTCCATGAAATCTAACAACTTCTTTAAAGAACAAATCATCCACATGAGAGGCATTGTCGGTTTTATTACATGCATCGAAATGAGCCATTTTGGAAAACCAGTCAACCACAACAAAAATAGAGTCTCTCCCCCTTTTGGAACGAGGAAGTCCCAATACAAAGTCCATAGAAATGTCTTCCCAAGGAGCATCAGGAATAGGCAGGGGAGTATACAATCCATGGGGATTCAGTTTCGGCTTAGCACTTAAACAAGTAGTACATGCATCACAAAACTTCTCTACATCCCTATGCATGTGAGGCCAAAAGAAGTTCTCCTTCAAAGTATTCAAGGTTTTGGTAACACGAAAATGTCCCATTAAACCACCTCCGTGACCCTCATGAACAAGCAATCTAGGAATAGAACTACTAGGGATGCATAACTTTTCACACTTAAAGAGATAACCATCGTGCATGTAAAACTGATAACTACTACCCTTATCCATGCAAATGTGATAGAGTTCACCAAAATCAGCATCATTAGCATATAATTCACGCATGAAAGCAAAGCCCAACATCTTAGCATCTAGGGTAGAGATAAGAGAATACCTCCTTGAGAGTGCATCAGCCACTACATTGTCTTTTCCCTTCTTGTACTCGGTCACATATGGGAAAACTTCTATGAACTCAACCCACCTAGGCACCTAGCATTTCTCCTGTGTAAAGATCGGAATTTAATTAATATTTAGAAAATATCCGTAAGATAATCCGAGTATTATCCTCCCTTATAATCATAACATTCCAGAAAAATTTAAAATTTTTATGCATGTCATTGCACGTATTTAATTATGGAAATATATCTCCGAGCCACCTTTTCTCGTCTTTTACGAACTTATCGGATTTTAACGCGTCTCGGGCTCGAAATTACGTTGTGAGATGGCTAGGTTAGCCGCCCCATCCTCCCACTTGGCCAAAAAGTTTCACCCGCTCCCTTTGAATAAGAGGCCAACCTAGCTAGGCCTAGCTACCCTTGTCCCCCTTGTGTTTCCTATGGCTAGCCACTTGATGGCTTGACTAAATGAGCCCCTTGCCTCCTCCTTCTCTTTATAAACTGACCCCAGCAGCTCAAGGAATCTATCCACACAAGCCCTAGCCGGTACTCCCCTTGAAAACCCAAAGAACCCCCCCCCCCCTCCTCTATTGTAGGTCCTTTTTGGACACCTTGTACCAAAACTTGCATATCTCCCTCAATATTGATCCAATTGGAGAAAAGTTGGTGGCTATGGCTTCGTCTTGAACCTAGATTTCCATACATATCTCGAAAACAAGAATCCAAGTTCGTTTTCTCAGCCAAAAACGTGCATCTTTAAGGCTGCAGAAAGTGTTTCTTGAGAGACTTGAGTTCTTGACTGGTTTTCTTGGTAAGCTCAATCCTTTTCTTTCTAAACTGAGTTCTAACTTCTCTTATGACCCCTCTTCTTCATTTTCAAGAAAATTCCTAACCCATTTGTATGGGGTTTTTGCCAAATATGAACAAGGTGTTTGGAAGGTCCCAAAGGTCTCGGAAGTTGTCTCAAGTCCGTTCTTGGTATCCTCGCTAGGTAATCCCTCATCCGCCTTCCCCCTCTCTAGGAATAGATCTTGTGTGCTTGGAAAGGGCTTAATAAGTGGAGCCGGTGTTTTTGTTGCGTTTTGTAGCAAAAACGTCAAAAAATAAAATGGATATATATGTCTCTGTAATTTGGACTTTATTTCCAATCCAACGATCTGATTCGGCTGAAATCTTAATATGATGTTCATGGAAAGTTATCTAACTGCCCAAAAAAATTGAGGGTGATCCAACGGTTGGATCAAGGGTTATTATAATTTTAGTAACCAATGTTTATAATGACTCGATTAAAAAACTTGGTTAAGGGAATGCTAAGAATATGGTTAAGTATATGATGGCATAACCGAAACTTATAGCATATAAAATAAGGAAATGAAGTATACCCATAACTTGGCTTATGATCCGATAAGAAGAAAATCGATTATGTGATAATACGATATACATTATAACTGGTTAAGTCCGGATCACTTAACCGAAGTACATAATCTGTAGAATCGTGAACCTCATGTAGATGTATGTTGATTATTAGGTTGGGCACCATGCATTAGAATATCACCTAATGAAAGCTTAATGAAATGACTAGGTTCTCGTTGATTGGATCATTGGTTGCGCATTTTATTGCTTGCTTATTTTTTGGACTCCAGGTAAGTCCCCTGGACTTACTCATGATGGATTTATGTGATACTCTTTGTCTTATCGAGAGTCTTCATGCATCACACGACCTAGTAACATGTTTAGGAATATAAACCGGCAATATGACGTAGGATGAACTTAGTAAATCAAACAATTCATATGTATGTTATATATCTATGGTAGGACGGCCGTCAAAATCTGAATAGATGACTTATACTAGATGGAACAAGAATGAAATGATGAAATACTTATGATGAGAAAGAATGAGTATGTTTGAGAATGATGAGTACGTTTGAGAAGATATTATGATATGATGGTGATGATGATTATGATTACGATGATGATACGGGCCCTTGTGTGTTTATTTCGCATTTATATATATCTATACACTTGCTTATATGTTACATTTTAACATTCATGTAGTTTAATTATCCCTCTTTATATGGAATTGAGTGTGCATATTTCCGATGATTGACCCCGACTTATTTCTTCTTTTTAGATTCAGGTACCCCTTACCCGATATGACTTACTTATGTGGATGGTTGTCGGGGCGGACCTTTTGGGACGATTAGAGTGAGTGAGGAATGACTTACACACTCTTTACTTTCTCACTTACTTTGATTTGGTTTTGACCCGGCTATGCCGCGACGACTTTGATGTACGTTATCTCCGTACTTTATATTTCCAACTTGAAAATCATTTACACGATAGTACCTAGGACGGGTAAACGCCGCCAATGGGCGCGCGCATTTCTAGGGGTTTGAAATCCCCACTTTCGAATACCATCGCTTCTGCTTAAGACAAATAACTTAACTAAATAACTCGTACTCGGTCGTAAGATCTAAAGCTCACGGAAGAATTCAAAACTTTTCTCTAACGTTCCCCGAATAACCGGATCATCCGAACCTTATAAATCCTCTAATTGGATTTATGGAGGCATATTCGGATATCCATACTTTTGGATCGTTACATCTTGTTTAGTTTGCTTTGGCCTCTTAAGAAATTGAGTGCCTCATAATCAGAATGGATGACAAACTCCTTAGACAAGAGGTAGTGTTGCCATGTTTTGAGCACACGAACAAGAGCATACAAATCCTTGTCATAGGTAGGATAGTTCAACTCAGCGCCACTCAATTTTTCACTAAAAAAAGGCAAGGGGGCGCCCTTCTTGCATCAACACTCCTCCAAGGCCAATCCCGGATGCATCACACTCTATCTCAAAAGTCTTCGAGAAATCTAGTAAGACCAACAGAGGGGCATGGGTTAGTTTCTCCTTGGGAATTTCAAAAGCTTGTTCTTGTGGTTTATTCCATGTGAATGGAACATTCTTCTTGGTGAGCTCGGTCAAGGGAGAAGCCAATGTGCTGAAATCCCTTACAAATCTGCGGTAGAACCCCGCTAACCCTAGAAAACTCCTCACTTGAGTCATGGTCGTGGGAGTAGGCCACTCTTGGATGGCCTTAACATTCTCTTCATGAACCTTCAATCATGCCTTGCATACAATAAAGCCAAAGAAAACAACATAATCCGAGCAAAAATGTCATTTCTTGAAGTTAGCATATAATTTTTGTTCCCTTAAAACTCCTAAGATCAGCCTAAGATGCTCAACATGCTCATGTAATGTGCGGCTATAAATCAGAATGTCATCAAAGTAAACCACCACAAATTTACCTAGGAAAGCTCTAAGAACGTGGTTCATTAAGTGCATAAACATGCTAGGAGCATTAGTTAATCCAAAAGGCATTACTAACCACTCATACAAACCATATTTTGTCTTGAAGGTTGTTTGCCATTCTTCTCCTTTCTTCATTCGGATCTTGTGGTAGCCACTCTTCAAATCAATCTTAGAAAACATGTTGGATCCATGAAGTTCATCAAGCATATCATCTAGGCGTGGAATGGGGTGTCTATACTTGATAGTGATGTTGTTGATGGCTCAACAATCAACACACATACGCTATCATCCATCTTTCTTAGGCACAAGGATGATGGGGACTGCACATGGACTTAGGCTCTCACGCACATAGCCTTTCTCCATAAGTTCTTGCACTTGTTTTTGAAGCTTCTTTGTCTCTGTTGGATTAGTGCGGTACGCAGCCCTATTAGGTAGTGTTGCTCCAGGAATGAAGTCAATTTGGCGCTCTATTCCCCTTAATGGTGGAAGACCATTGGGAATTTCTTCTTGAAACAAATCTTCAAATTCCTGCAACAAAGTAGAAACAAGTGGAGGTAGATCATTCAAATCTTAAGAAACAAACAAATTATCTTTGAAAAGCACAAGAAAACATGTTTTACTCCCCTGAATTGCAATCTCCACTTCCTTTACCTTAGCTAGGAGAATTTGGTGAGAAATAGCCATGTTTGAACCAATGGCTAGCCTTTTCTTTTTCTTTCTTCTCTCCAAGTTAGCTACATGGTCAACTACAATCTCATGAGGGGCCATAGGATGAAGTGTGATTTTCTTACCGTCCATTTGGAATGTGTGCCCATTGGTGACTCCATTGTGGATGACACCACGATCATATTGCCATGGTCTCCCTAAAAGAAGGTGACACGCTGTCATGGAAAAAACATCACAAAGGATCTGATGTGATCCTCGACGATGGTAGCTTGGTCGATGAACCTGGAGGAGAATATGACACCGTTTCTGGATCTTGGAGGGATGAACATGTGATCCTAGCCTTGACAAGGCAGCCTCAGAAGCTCTTACCTTGGACAACATCATATTTCCGAAAGAAGAAGACATCAAAGTCTTATAACTTGATGAACCGACATCTGCTCGCTATTTTGGCTCTAACTGGAATTGTGTTTGTCCGAAGAAGACGCAAGAGGACTCGTTGGAAAGCTGATTTCGAGGGCTATGACATTGTTGAAGACGTCTCCCACCAGTTCTACTCCGAAGATGGTCAAACATCTCGTTCCTTGTAGCAACTCTAAGCTAAATGAAATTTGAAGTCCTTTTTTTATCCCACACAAATTAAAAACACATGGGGATGCCAATAAACTCCTATATATGTGTAAACTCTTTTTCATTTGAAAACAAGTTGAAATTTGAGAAAAAGTAAGCCTTATAGCTTCCAGTGATTCGGGTTAAGAATCTCGTTCTTAGGTGAGAGGCCGGGAACAAAACCTTCGGTGAGAGGCTGAAGGAGATTCCTTAGTGAGAGACGACGGAATCAAAGGGTCGGAAACACTCGGAGTGTGAGGCCGAGAGTGTGGAAGATCGAGTGTTGGAGAGAGCTCGGAGTGCGAGGCCGAGAGCGATCTTGCATCACATATCCCTCAACCCCATACCCCTTCTTTACCACCATTCTAAGGCCTTCCACAGCCCCATTATCACCCTCAATCCTACCCAAAACGTCACTCCCAAAACAGCCCTCAATACCTCTCAAACGAACCCAATTTCGGAATCGTCTCTGCACAGGCGACATCTCGGTAAAACGCGATTTCCCGCTTCATCTGACATCCGATTGATGAGATCTGCCCCAATCCGCGACCGCGACTTCAAGATCTACAAAAGTAGTACTTGTACGTTTCCAGTAGCCTAGCTAATCGACGGGAAATCGGAATTCTTTGCCGACTGATCTGCTGCTCCAGAACTGCCAACAACTTCCCGACTTCTCGGAACTCTTGTCGCCGGTCCTTTTGCTCGAGCCCGGGTCCGAGCTCATCAGGATCTCATATTTATACCCTCAAATTGCAAATGCAATCATGGCTTACTTGCACTACTAGAATTCTGCTATTTAATATCGGTTCATTAACATCGGTCAGAAAAACCTGCCATGTTAAACTATTTTTTAACATCGGTTTCTAAATTTGTGATATAAATAAAAGTATATACATCGTCGTATTTATTTGACCGATGTTAAATATGTGTTTTAAAAAAAAAATTAGAAGGCGCGGAACTAGACTAATTCATTTGAAGATCTGCTCAAACAAATATCTGAACGATTTTAGAAGGCGGTACTTTCTTCTTTCTTCATTGTTCATTTGCAATGTCATAGCCCTTGCTGAGTGCTCGAAAGTTGCTCATTAAGCTTATTTGTGCTTGCTATTGTGTGTGGTGTTCGTTGGGTGTTATTGATCATTCTGTCACGAGTGCCACTACTAGTTTGCTTTTGTTCAAGGGTTGATTTCAGGTGGTTGGTTTCTATTGTTGGTGCTAGTTGCCGCTAGCGATTATTCATGTTCTTGAGTGTCTTGCCCCTGGACTGGGAAAAGGAGAATTGAGAGTGTTGCCTACTGCAACAGAAAAAGGAGAGGTGAGAGCAACACTGAGTAGTGTTGGAAAAGGTGAGTGAGAGGAGAGAACCATCCAGAGTAAAGAGCGGAGAGCCAAACACCGAGGAGATCTATTATTACTAACTGCTATTATATCTTCTGTTTGCTGATTTTGTAGGTTCTGGAGTCTCATTCTTTTCTGGAATACATTATAGTGAGGCAAACACTTTAAACACACGAGCGGAGTGTGTGAGAGCGTGTGAGCGTCCACCAAAGTGAGAGAGAGATTTCCATTTTCTCTAACTTGCCTTGTTTGCTTGTTTTGTATGATGTCGCATCATTTAGGCCAACCTTGTATGGTGAATGGTGGAGGAGGTACCACTACGATGAAGGCGCTAGCAACCCGGATTGGACGAATGGAGGATGATGTGGCTGAGATCCTACGACGCCTGCCTCCTACACCAAAGAACAAGGTTAGTGACGTCAACATAAATAATGATTCTTATCAATTGGGACGAGACCGAAAAGGACATAGTGGAAGTCATCATGTGCACCATAAGCCTCGACGTGAGTCATCTACATGCTTTGAGAGGACTCCTTCTAGAGAGCACCACCGAGCTAGGCATGGAAAAGAGTTTGACATTCAGACATCATTGCTGCGAATTGAGAAGCTAAGACAGGGTCCTCGCTCTCCTAATGATTACTACAAAGATCTTCATGCTCTACTGCAATGTTCCGGGACAAGGTATGATGAGGCTTATATACTTGCTAAGTTTCTTGCAGGGCTTAATTCGGATGTGGCAGAATTTGTCTTGCGCTTTCGTCATACCCATGTTATTGATGCTTTGAACCATGCTACTCATGTCTATGATAAAGTTCTTAAGAAGACTATCGTGGCCCCTCCTTCTCGACATTGCTCTAGTCGAGATAGTACCACCAAGCAACCTTGTGGCCTTAATTCACAACGAACAAAGACATTGTTGGCTACCGCTATGAATTTTGTCCATATGGCCCCAACGATCCCTACAACACATGTTGTTACACCCAAGTCTAGTGGTGTTTATGAGAACCGCCCACCTAGCTCAAAATTGGAGGCCATCAACCCCCTTGTAAAGGAGGATGGGCTAGAGATTACACCACACCTTGCTGGAGAGTTATATAAAGCTACAAGGAAGAGGGAGATGGACACTTATTCCCCCGTAGAGAGACAACTCTTACCTAAGGTCGACAATTCTTGCGACAGACGAGATGTTATACAGGGGAGTCGAGTTTGTGTACTTATTATATTTCCTAGTGATTTATTTTTGTTGTCCTCATCTTATATGGCTAATTTGGTTGCTAGCGAATATTGCATGCGAGACAAGGAAAATGCTTGGAAGGTTGTAGAGCCACTGAAGCTAGTTTTAGGGCCCTCAAAGGACCTTGGGAATCAACTAGTCACTCGTTTGCAGGATGTTAGCAGAGTTACCCAGCGGAGTGGTGTTTCTTACTCTTTTAGTGATGTTTTGATTTGTCAAATGTTCTTTGTTGCTTCTTCTATGAGTTTTCTTGGGATTCATGCAGGTACATGTTTGCTAGGCGACCCACCGGATTCGAGGTCGAATCCTTTTAAAGGGGGGGGAGGATGATGTGATCCTCGACGATGGTAGCTTGGTCGATGAACCTGGAGGAGAATATGACACCGTTTCTGGATCTTGGAGGGATGAACATGTGATCCTAGCCTTGACAAGGCAGCCTCAGAAGCTCTTACCTTGGACAACATCATATTTCCGGAAGAAGAAGACATCAAAGTCTTATAACTTGATGAACCGACATCTGCTCGCTATTTTGGCTCTAACTGGAGTTGTGTTTGTCCGAAGAAGACGCAAGAGGACTCGTTGGAAAGCTGATTTCGAGGGCTATGACATTGTTGAAGACGTCTCCCACCAGTTCTACTCCGAAGATGGTCAAACATCTCGTTCCTTGTAGCAACTCTAAGCTGAACGAAATTTGAAGTCCTTTTTTTATCCCACACAAATTAAAAACACATGGGGATGCCAATAAACTCCTATATATGTGTAAACTCTTTTTCATTTGAAAACAAGTTGAAATTTGAGAAAAAGTAAGCCTTATAGCTTCCAGTGATTCGGGTTAAGAATCTCGTTCTTAGGTGAGAGGCCGGGAACAAAACCTTCGGTGAGAGGCTGAAGGAGATTCCTTAGTGAGAGACGACGGAATCAAAGGGTCGGAAACACTCGGAGTGCGAGGCCGAGAGTGTGGAAGATCGAGTGTTGGAGAGAGCTCGGAGTGCGAGGCCGAGAGCGATCTTGCATCACATATCCCTCAACCCCATACCCCTTCTTTACCACCATTCTAAGGCCTTCCACAGCCCCATTATCACCCTCAATCCTACCCAAAACGTCACTCCCAAAACAGCCCTCAATACCTCTCAAACGAACCCAATTTCGGAATCGTCTCTGCACAGGCGACATCTCGGTAAAACGCGATTTCCCGCTTCGTCTGACATCCGATTGATGAGATCTGCCCCAATCCGAGACCGCGACTTCAAGATCTACAAAAGTAGTACTTGCACGTTTCCAGAAGCCTAGCCAATCGACGGGAAATCGGAATTCTTTGCCGACTGATCTGCTGCTCCAGAACTGCCAACAACTTCCCGACTTCTCGGAACTCTCGTCGCCGGTCCTTTTGCTCGAGCCCGGGTCCGAGCTCATCAGGATCTCATATTTATACCCTCAAATTGCAAATGCAATCATGGCTTACTTGCACTACTAGAATTCTGCTATTTAATATCGGTTCATTAACATCGGTCAGAAAAACCTGCCATGTTAAACTATTTTTTAACATCGGTTTCTAAATTTGTGATATAAATAAAAGTATATACATCGTCGTATTTATTTGACCGATGTTAAATATGTGTTTTAAAAAAAAAATTAGAAGGCGCGGAACTAGACTAATTCATTTGAAGATCTGCTCAAACAAATATCTGAACGATTTTAGAAGGCGGTACTTTCTTCTTTCTTCATTGTTCATTTGCAAAACCGACCCCCTCGCTCCACCTCCTCCTCCCGCCACCCCCTTCGCAAATCCACCTCCTTCTCACCGGTGACTCGCTCCACCTCCTCCTCCCGCCACCTCCCTTCGCAAATCCACCCAAATATGTTCTTCTTTCTCAGATCTAAACCCATACACGCAAGATTTAGGGTTTACCTTTCTTTTTAGCTCTTCGTTGAAACTTCGCTGTTGCGACTTTGCGCTTGTGGAATTGTTTCGGGGCAGACGAAGAAAAGGATGAGAGAAGAAAGAGATTCCACTTTGGTCTTCCTCCTCGTGGTGTCGCCTTCGCCTTCTCTATCGCCGCCGAGCGCCGTCGCAGCCGTGTATCTCCCTAGCTCCCTCTCATCCTTGTAATTTCGTTGCATTTGCTTTAGATCTTACTTTCATTCACCCTTTTCTACTTCTTCTTTTCATCATTTGTAGTTCCGAGTCTCACGAGCAACGAGGTTCCATTTTTGGGGGAAATGCGGGATTTGTGGGCTTCTTTAGTGTCTTTGTCGACTTTTGAAATTCGAACTATTTGTTGATTGCTCTCTCGGAGGGGTTCTACTGCCTACTAGTATGAATATAACTGCTGCAATCTCTTGCTTTCTTGAATACCTATGAGGTGTCAACTTCAATCTGCATTGTTGTTGATCTATGTAGCGATTTGGAAATCATGAAATATTTTTGCTATCATATGTGATGCCTGCTGTCACATTAAGGGCATATGAAATGAATCAGATACCTCTTTAGTTTGGATAGGCACAAGGTCTTTAAAAAAAATATGGGTTTGGTGTGGTTCATGCACACGCATCCTTCATCCTTATTTATGTTTGTTGATGATATCATCTGTTTTCTTCCACATTACTAATTTTTATCTCATGAGTTGGTTCACTGTTTCTCCTAAGCAAATGCTACCTGTTAAATAAAGACTCCGTTTCTACTCACTTTGTTGCTCGATTTCAGATTCCATCTCCCTCCCCTATTGTATCCGTGTTACAGGCACATGAATCCCTCTCTGTTGAAGGCATTTCCAAGTGTAACACCATTGAAAATCAATGTTGCAGTAAATTGCTTTGTTTTTATCAGTGAAGTGAGTGATCCGCATCGTGATGTTTTCTATACATCTTTGGGAAATGAGAAATTGAATTGAACTTTCTTATGATCTTAGGGTTCGTAACCAATTTACATCCATTATGTGTAGAATATAAATTTTCTGCATCTACTTTGCAGGTTTGTTCTGTCAAAGACAAGGAAGAATTGGAGTTGAAGGTGTTTTACTACTTTTCAAATAAATGACAATCATCAAATGCAACCTTTTACTTTTTAGGGAAGCTAAAAGAGATAAAACAGCAGGTAGTTCATTATGACTGTTATTATTTGGCTTTTGATTGAGCTTGAGGACTGCTTGTTCTATTTTCTGTTTGTCGATGCATATGAAACAGTGTATGTTCAGTGCTTCATCGGAGAACATATGACCATAATAGTGTGCGGAGGATAAAGAAACGACTCTATAAATTGCATGATAATATGGAATTTTGCCTAGGAGCACTTGGCATATGTGTAGTATTGCAAGTAAGTTTTAGAGCTTTCAACAATAGGAGACTTTAAAATTCCTTTTTTAAATCATGTGCAGTGGTTTAGAATTTTCCTTTGGATAACTCCTGCTATGATATTTTTTGGTTGTCTACATTGTTTAGAATTTTTGATGCGGGACCATCCAAGCCACCTCCGGACACACCTATGATTCGAGCTCATGAGAATGTTGTCATCCTCAAAAGGAAGAAGAAGGCTCCACCATGAGAGAAGATCCAAAGGTGCAAATGACGTTTTATACTCTCGTTCAGAATTTTGACAGCTTTTCGACGTCTCTGTAAAATGAGTCGTCCGGATTCAATATTAATCGGATTGAGGTGTGCCATACCTTGTCAGAACCAGGACGAAGAGATCTACAACTTTGTTGTTGAAGGTTTTTCCAGATTCGACATGGAGCTTGGCCGAAAATTGCATTCTTTGCAAACTGTCACTGTTTTGACAGGATTAAAGAACTTTCCTTATTGCTATTTTTAGAGACATTATTTACTTAAGTTATTTTAGGTAATTTTAGGAGTTTATTTTAATTAGTCTTTTATTTATTATTTTTATCTAAAATCAGCCCTAGGTTTTCTATATATTGACGGCTGATCATTGTAGAGAACTTACGCTTCCATTGAATAGAAATTTCCTTTGTGTGAAACACAATGAGAGAAAGACGATTGAATAGAGTTGTGCTCTTCAATTGCAACTATTGGTATTGATCTAGCTTGGCTTGCTTTGTGTTCATCAACTTCGCAAGACTTGGTGATCCTAGTATCCACAAGCCCCCTCATTGTGCCTCCAAGTTGTCCGCTTGGTTGTGTAGGGTTGCAGAGGCGGGTTATATAGTCATTGGTATTGGTTCCTACCTTCTACGGAAGTCTGGAGTCTCTATCTTGTTCTATATAGATCGAATCGGTCATTATCAAGTCGTGTCTTTCAATTTTTTATTGCAATTTCGAGTCTTTATCGAGTCTTGTTCACTTTCTTGAAGTCGACATCGGGTACAGCCCTTGTTCTTGGTGTTCTTGGTTTGTTCTTGTCAATCTTGATTGCTTCTTGATCAATTCTTTGAGTCTTCTTGCTGCGTCAGATTTGTTTCTTGCGTTTCTTTATTGTTCTTGAGTCTTTCTTTGAGTTTCTTGCTTGTTTGTCGAAGATCGGGCCATCTCACGGCTAACCCCGTATCAAATTGGCATCAGAGCTTTGGTTTTCGACATCAAGATTGAGTCTTTTTCTTTTCATAAACACAAAAACCACAAAAAAAAAAGAGTCATTTTCATGTTTTGGTCTTTTACTTCTTGTTCTTTATTTGATTATTGCACTAATCTTGAGTTTGTGATTGTTTGTGGTTGCATAGCCTAAACACAAAGCCTAGCCGAGACCGTGGAGTCGACCAAAGTGGTGCGCAATCCTCTTGTGTAGCACCTTAGCCGATGGCATACAACTGTCCCCCATAGCCTTGCTTTGGCCGGTTCCATCACATACCACAAGAAAACCCTAGTTTGTTATCTTTTCTATCCTTTGTTCTGTCTTTGGGAATTTTGGTTTATCTTTTATCCATTGCCTATTAAAATCAGATTTTTATTAAGTTGTTAGATTTAAATCCTATTTAATCTATCAACTATCTAAAAATGCTAAAGATATATCCACTTTCCTATTTTATCAAAAAGGGTGTCTATTTATTTATTATAGGGCTGGAATTTTTATCCATTCACCTCTTCCATCAGATTTTCGAGTCCTATACTTTATTTTGAGTCTTTTCTTGCATTAGTTTCATATTTAAAAAAAAATCAGATTCAAAAAAAAAAAAAAGATTGAACTTGGACCTAGGAGGATAAAATTCACTAGGGGCAAAAGTAAGTCAAAAAAAAAAGGAAAGAGTTTGTTTGATCTAGTGCAAGAAAGCTCCAAGGACCACACTTTTTGGTGATTTCTCAGCCCTAGTCGAAACACCCATATCCCCAAACACATTACCTCCACAAAACAAATTGAAACCCTACCTTGCAACTACAACATCCTAACTTAAAGGTTTTCAATCAAAAGAGGTAAATTTCTATTCTTTCTTAGTTTTCTTTTATTTCTCTCTATTGCAGCTACTGTCGAGTACTTCTCTACTCTAATTCACTCCTTTTTGGAGTGTTCTTTAATGCCTTACCCCTTGCATAATTTTATTGTATGTTAATTGGCTTATAATAAGAAACAATAATCAGATTTATGAATCGCTCGAGTATTGCTTAAATCTTTACTTCACCCTTTATCTTTATCCTCTACCACCTCCCTTATATGTAAGAGGCATTTGCATTCCTTTGTCTGCTGGAATATGATAAGCAAACTGAGTTTTTTGCCTTCATAGCTGCTGAAATTTGAATTGTCTTAAGAGGTGGATTCTGAATACACCAATCAATCTTCAAGTGATCATTAGTTGGCTAAAGCCCTATCCATCCCTCATCTTATTGCTATTGGTAATCAATTATCCTACTATCCCCATGCTTCTGTTGGTTTCTGTTGCTGAAATTTGGGTAGTTAATTCATTTAACTAACTGAGCAAGCAACTCCCGGATTTAAATTTCATAGACACTAGCTTGAGCTTTCTATACTAAAATTCGGGTGAGTTACTAGTGAATGATTTGATTTCCTCTTAAATAGGTAATGGTTCTACTATTGGAGCTGAAGTTTATATTCTCATTGGCACAGTGGCAAGAGAACATACAGGGCCATCCCTTTCTTTTTCTTTCCTAATAGTTGGTATAGCAACTAGGCTTTCTGTCGATGCCCATCTGCAGGGACTGCATACTATTATTCCCAAGTATGTGTTGGGGAAAGGTAAATGTTTTGGTTGGATTGGATCTTTACAATTATATTTTTTGTCGAATGTGTTTAGGGAAAACAAGAAATGGTTTCATGAAGTGTAATATAGAATTTAATGATAGCACTTGTGCTGAATTTTCATAGAATAATTGTTTACTCTTTTGCTATTAGTTTATTTCCCTTGTTTCTTTGCTTCTTAAGTTTCACATGCTCTTTTTTCTACTTATGTAAGAACATTCTATCTAATTTAAAGCCTATTAGCTCAAATGGTAGAGCGCTGCGTTCAAACACAAAGATGCGGGTTCAAATCCCGCATGGGCTACACTAATTAAAAAAAACACAAATATGCCATTTAACATCGGGTAATAGCCGATGCCTTTCAAAAAAAAATCGATGTCTACGTGGGGGATGTAAAAAGTTAAAAGTTTTTCACATCGGCCAGAACCCGATGTCTTTGTATATTATAACATCTGTTATATTTTATAATCGATGTTATAGGATAAAAAAGACATCGGATTTAAAAATATAAACGATGTTATAATATACAAAGACATCGGGTTCTGGCCGATGTGAAAAACTTTTGACTTTTTACATCCCCCACATAGACATCGATTTTTTTTTTGAAAGACATCGGTTATTATCTGATGTTAAATAGCAAATTTCTAGTAGTGTTGTCAACTCTTAGAGATACCTTGGAATTCAGCCAATTCAAGGTGTATGGTTGCGGATGTGGGCTGCATTTGAGGTTAAACCTATCTACAACTTCTTGATCAATAAGATTGCAATAAGATCCTCCATCAACTATCACACTACATACCTTGTCGTTGATGAGGCATCGAGTATGGAAGAGGGTCTCTCTTTGAGTGGGCAAAGAAGGAGCATCATTGGAGATCAATGCTCTCTTTACCACAAAACACTCTCCAACAGCAGCATTAACATGAATCTCCTCTTCTGTATCTTCTAAGGTTGGTTCTCATTGGCTCTCCTCCTCAGATTCATACTCTCCTTGATCATTGAGTAGCACTTGCTTTCAAGAAGGGAATTCTCTAGAGAAATGACCCCTACCCAATCACTTGAAGCACTTGACATTCCGAGTACGGGATTCACATTCACCCCTTGGATTCGAAACATGAGGCTTCTTGCTTTTTGGGTCTTGGACTGGTGGTTGGGTTTCACGCCGTGTGGATGGCCTGGAGGGCTCACTCCTTGGCTCAATGTGACGTGGATTTGATGTAGCTCCTGCGCTAGGGTTAGAGCTCCAAGGTTTAGAGCCATGTGTTCCCTTTCTCAGTTGAAGGTTTTGGTACACTTGGTTAGTGTAATGTAGTACCTCCTCAACTTGAGTTCCCGCGCCAAAACGTTGCATTTCAACATGTGAAGCAATAGCTAAATTCATCCCACCAATAAATTTTGAGATTACATACCTCTCGGGAAAGCGGATTCCCAATCTAAAAACAAGCTCCTTTAGTTCCTTGTAGAACTCATCAGGAGTGTGGGAGCCTTGCTTGAGGTGTTCCAATTTGACTAGGACACGATCCACATAATCTTCGGACACAAATCTTTCTCTTAGGGCTGTTTTGAGATCCTCTCAAGTGGTGATAGGAGGGTATCCCATATATGCTCTCTCTTGCTTTTCTTCTTGCCACCATGAGTATGCAAAATCTGAAAAATGAATGGTAGCAACAACCACCTTTTGAGCATCATGATAACCATAGTAATAAAAAATGGACTCAACTTTAGACTCCTAATCCATCTATGCCTCAACATCGGAAGTTTCGGCAAATTGAGGAATGGTAAGCTTGATGCCATGGTGTTGATCTTGCCCCGTATCTTCGTGATACTCACGCTCCTCATTTTGGTACTTTCTATGAAACATGCCATCAAATCTAGCACGTTGAGCTTGTTGTGGATTGTGTCGGGCATCCTAAGTGGTTGGGGTTGCTGCGTGTGCCGTGGATCTTGAGCATAATGAGCTCGTGGATGCTTCCTGCGATCATTAACACTTATGTTATCATCAAAATCAGTTTGGTAATTAAGTGGTCTTCGGGACATTTAGGGCCATGTCTCATTGCAAGGGCCTCTTGTTTGACCATGCCCTTGTGGAGTCCCATTGGGCTCGCTCTCATGACCGGAGTCATGTGGCTCATCATTTCTGCCATTGGTTCTAGTACCACTAATTATTTGCTCAATCCTTTCATCTAGGGCTCTCAATAGGGCAGCCCTAGTACTCTCATACTCTTCTCGTCTCGCAGCTACATCTTCTTCCCTGGACTGTCGAAGAACGGCTAGCAAATCAGCTAAGGTGATTGCTCTTCCTTCATTCCCTGTATTAGACATGTTTCCCTACAAAAAAAAATGCACAAACAAAAGAAAAAAACAAAGAAGAACCGAAAAAATCACAAAAACATGCAAACACATTAAGGTTAGAAATCAAAAGATCTCTCTCTCACATCCCTCATATTATTTTCACTCGTGAATTTTTCTTTTGGGGGTGAAACTCTTCCTCACTTTGAATGTGATCTCACTTCACTCAAAACTCAGATTGTAAGCACACAAGTATGCAAACAACACTTCTTCAAGCAAGCGATATGAAGGTGCTTCTTCCTTGCTAGAACAAGGTCTATCTCCACCGAGGCAATGCAACTTAGTGATGTTGTCCTGGAAACTCACACAAAATATCAAAAGCACAAGCCAAGGCAAGCCCAAAGGCGAGTATTTACCAAATTCCAAAATCAAGTAAGTAATGCTCGAATAGGAAAGGGTAAACAAGGTATAGACAGGCAAGGAACAAGGTTTGAAGTAGCTAATGATATGATGAGAATGTCTTGTTTTCGAGCACAACAACAACACAACTTGCACTTCAAATGCTCAAAACTTGCACATAGCTAGAACAACTTAGTGATGTTGTCTTGGAACAACACAACTTGCTTCTTAATTGATCATAGGTGTGATCACATCATAAGGTCTAGTTTCAAGGCCTTGAAACCAGGTCTAAAATGTTTGGTCGTCTAAAATGTTTGGTCGTACATTATATTTTGATTATGTTGATTTGTTGAAATGCAGAAATTGCTTCAATTTGTGCCAAGATTACTCATGGGCTTTTCATTGGGCCATAAGAAAATCATCTTGGATCGACCATAATCATCTTATATTATGTGGAAAGATTTTTTGAAATGTATTTTAGGAAAGTTGAGAAAGATATATGAGGACAAGGGGCAATCTCGGCTCCATCAGATCTTCTAAGAGTATATGCATAATCATTGAGAAGATTGCATGCCATGGAGTTGGAAAGAATTCATTTGGAAGGAATTCAAACGGCTCTCCCTCCCCATCCTTGATGGAGAACGACTATATATATAGACGAGTGCAAAAAGATGATGAGCAAGCATTCATTCTAAAGCGATCAAGTCTTCTTAAGCATTCGTCACTCCAGTTTCTCTCTTACGTTCTCATAAAAGACTAGCGTGTTTCATTTTTTGGAGTTGAGGGAAACACAAGTGCTAATTGTACAAGTAATTCATTTTACTCTAAAAGTATCATATACCCGATCTAGCTAAGACACACTCCAGTGTGTGGTGAGAGCTTTTATTTTGCTTGTAAGGTTGAGTGCTAGAATAGAAGCGGTGAGGCTTTGTATAGAAGAAGGGTAGTTCTTCTAGGAAGTTCTAGGCTCAAGGAAGTGAAATACGAAGTGATTTGAATCTTACGGGTTGGATAACCCTAGGCGGGGACGTAGGCCAAGTTCATGCCGAACCTTGTTAACAATTCGTGTGTTCATCTATTTATTTTGCATTTATTTTATATCGCTTGATTTTTATTTTGTCAAGGTTTGATAGTCATATCAAGGTCTTAACGAGTTGTTTTGAAAATCCTTAAAGGTTTTGTTTTGCGAAAATCGGGCATACTCTATTCATCCCCCCCTTCTAGAGTATTGTCCATCGCCTTATAGACTCTTCACAAAGTTCATAGCCCAAAGGAACAAAAAGGAGCTACGAACGAGGAAGGAGAAAGGATTACTAACCATGAGACAACTTCTTACTGCACGTCGACATGTCGGAGCAAGCATAATCTTTGTATTCGAAGCAAAGCTGACTTTTCCTAAATCCGAATTCGGAAACAGACTCGACGCTAGGAGTTGATAGCTATTGTGGAGGAGTGGGGGACAACACCCGGGTCGGCATAGGATTGGCTGCTGAAACCAGGGTAGATCCAACAACCCTTGACCATCCATAGGGGATGAGACCCCTCCAGACAATTCCTATTCTATTTCAATCATCAGGCTCGAAAAACGGGGGGTAGATTGTAGAAAGATGGAAGCATCCTCCACAAAAGATTTGTTTTCCAATGTTTTCACGATCGGATTTTTACCAGACAACAATGAAACAAGGTAGTTAGAGATCTCATATTGAAAATAATCAGCATACAAGTACCACAAGGGCCAATAAAGTGGATGGGTCAGCATCCAGAAACCCATGACGCGGACTCCATGACGCCAACAACAAACTAGGCCAAAGAAAACCGATTTGACTAACAGACAAACCCCAAAGCATACCTCGAGCACAGTCACCACCCTAACAAGGGGCCATCTTCTTTCGTTTTTTGAAGTTCTTTCTCCCAGGATCAGCGAACCACCATACTGACTTCGTTACCACTAGTTTATGGTCCTCTACCCAGCAAATCCATGGAGGACGATTGATAACGACGTTCACATGAGAAGGACGTAAAAACTCATTGGCCGGAGAATCGCCATTTTGAGCAAACATTGATCGATTGCGGAGAGATTGGGGACAAGAGGGGCTCATGTCGACTAACAACATTCCGATTTGAACTAGAACAGATTGCTTGAAGGGAGATTGGGGATTGAAGATTTTGGGAGTTAGGGTTTCAAAGACATGGTTGAAAAGAAGAAAAGGGGGCGTGTGTGAGCGCGTTCTCCGGCCCTCAAAGGGGATTTTTAATTTGGTTAGAGAATAATCATTTCCATTGTTTACTTATTAACTTATTCAAATATACAATAATGATTAACACATTTCTATTTTTTTATTTATTAAAGGAGGGAAATTATTATTTTTTATTTGAATTGTAAATTTTCTCTTATGTGTTTGTAGTTTTAATGCTCATAATTGATGATAATCACATTAGGTTGGGTTGAGAGTCAGGACGGGTTGGGAGTCAGGGCGGATTTGGGTCGGGTCGGGTTTGTATGTCTGTGTTCGGGTTTATTTCGAGTTGGGTATGACGATATCTCAATAAATCTCCATCTTGGAATGATCATTTGTACGTCATAAATAAGTGACCCAATGCAAAATATAGCTAGTGTATGAAGATGCCTTCATGATCATGTCATAAGTTTGCCCTTCAAGGTGGTTCGCAATCTCATTAGCCATGTAGTTCCTTCACTTCCGCAACCAAACTCCTTATTTACTTGAAACATCGCGATCTGTAACACTCATTCATTCTTTATCTTATGTTCGCGATCATGTGAAAGAGGGTCGATCATGAGGGCATATGCTTGTCTCGCTATCAGGTAACCACTAGCTCACCCTGCGTGGCGCCCTCCATCCCAAAACGTCATCGCATACTATGTCGACACCTCGTGCTGGTGACAGTAAGCCTCCCACACCATATCGCCGGCAACACCCCCTTGGTCCACGTATCGCGTTATTACCACAAGGTCTCACCAACAACCCACGCTTGGCTCTATAAATACCCCCGCTTCATAATTCGGTACCGATTTTTTTAGATACAAAAACGAGCTCTACAATTATCTCCTAGATTTAAAAATCATTGGAGTGGAGTTCTGAGGTCTCTTGAACGGGAAAGAATTGCGTACGTTTAGAATAAACCAATCATCTTACATTACTTCGAAGACGACGATTGAACAGTAACATATAACTGAGAAGCCCATCGCGAAGTGTTAGTCATGGAATGTTAATCGCGAAGAAGGTTCATCGCAAAGTAATTACTAGATCACACGTTGAGTTCTTAATCCAAGAAATACCCTAAAGCTTCTTTCCATGTTATATTCATACATGTATTATCCATCTTACTCTTACGTCTTCAAAATGAGGTAATAAATCTCGATCGGATCTGAATTTGGGTGAGTTGATCCAGTTTCTCGGATCAGCAGGCCCGGCCCATGAGCATGGGCAAAAGGGGCGCGGGCCTAGGGCCTATATTTTTTTAAGGGCCCATAGTATTTGGGTAGGTGTATATATAATTATAGGTAACATCAGCCCATCAGTTAAAAAAAGTCCAAACTAATACATACAATGGATAGAGGGCCCAGGAAAAAAAAAACTACTGAATGTGTTCCACTTAAGCCTTCATCTTCTTTGCTCTCTATGCGACTCCACCAGTGGTCTTCCTTGCTCTCTCTATGCGACTCCACCAGTGGTTTTTCAAGATATCCCACAGACGAAATGTACAATGGCTAATTTAACTTTATTTTCTATCAATTTCCTACTCTATTATCCAAATACTCTCAATTGCACAGTTAGAAAAACCCACCTATCCCGTCCCCAAAATTTCCAAACTTAAAATCTAGGTCATTTGATTTTTTTTGAAAATCAAAACCAATTGGGTGGTAGCCACTGGCGGATTTAGGGGTGGGCTCGTATGAGCGCGAGCCCACCCCAATCCCGGGAAAAAAATACGAAAGGTTAATTATATAAAAAAAAAGGTCTAAATTAATTTAGAAGTGAAAATAAATCATAAAGTTTACCTTGCCTAGTTGGTAAAGTATAAATGGAGAACTTTTTCCCCTTTATTAGAGTCCAAGTTCAATTCCCACTTTTTACATTTTCTTCACTTATTTTTAACTATCTTTTTATATATAAGTTCAAATATATTTTTAAATTGAGAATAATTAATTTCAATTAGTATTGTTTGAATTCTATTTTAGTCATTCATCGGGGGTTTCCTTGAATTTTTTTTAACTAATTATAAATTTTATTCACTTCTAATTAGGGGTGGGCATGGGACGGGACGGGACGGGATTGGGGTAATCCCGCGTCCCGTCCCGCGTATTTTTTGCGGGACGGGATTAAATTATTTTTTTTCAAATCCCGCCGGGTCTTATCCCTCACGGGACGGGACGGGACTTGTCCCTCGTAAAAAAAAATTCCAAAATAATCATATAATCTCCAAAAATAAATTCTTACATATACATATACTCTTACATAATTAGCAAAATTATTGCATGATTTCCTAACTTCCTATATATTCCTAATTTCCTATGTATTCCACTTCCTATGTAGTATGTACTGTATTCCAAATTATTTTTTTCCAAGTGTTGGCTAGTGGCGACTGTTTTTTTATTTTTTTTGTGGGCGTTATTGGGTTTTTTCTCCACTTCTTATGTACTGTAGTCTGTATTACATACTATATATAATATGTAATTGAATGTTAATAATTAAATATTAAGAATTAAATGTTAATATATATATATATATATTATAAATAAATTCTATAATTATATGTTTTTATTAATTTTAATTATATATAATTATATATATGCGGGACGGGACGGGATTTACGGGATTTACGGGACGGGATTTACGGGACGGGACGGGATCGGGACGGGATTGCAAATATTTTTAACAAATCCCACCGGGATCGGGACGGGATGCGGGACAGGACGGGATTTGCGGGATTTGTGTCCACCCCTACTTCTAATAATATGGATAAATCTTTGAAATTTTTTTACATAACCCTTCACAATTAAATTTATTTAAAGTTTAGCAAAACTCGTTTCATTATTACTTAATTTTTAGCCTAAATCTCGCCCACCCCTATATTACGGGCTGGCTTCGCCACTGGTGGTAGCAAATATGGGTTCTTGTTGAAAAGGTAGGTAAATGTTTTAGTTTTCTATTGATTCTATTAATTATGGTGTTGTATTCTTTTTGTAAAAATTGTTGTTAGCCTACCGATTTTCAATTTTTTTTTTTCATTCGTACTTGATGCTTCAGTAGAAAGCATGAACTAGGAATTATAATTTTTTTTAGTTCTAATCAAATTGTATTTTTTTTTGTTGAAGCAAGTTGATGTGCTTGGATTATTGAACTACATTGACATTGTTGATTTTAGCTTTTGATTTTGTGGTTAAACAAAAGAGTTTCTGCACCCAAATTTTGTTTTTAAAGTGCGCTTCTACTCTAAAGTAATTAATACCCGTAGTATATGGATCGATATGTTGGAATAGGTCTTCAATTACCACTATGGATAGGAGTTGAAAAAAGCTCTGATTTAAGCCCCCCTTTTTGTCTACTTTGGCCCCCCTGTTCTTCCTCATTGTGTTCTTCAGGTGCCCTTCTTTGGTTGCTTGGTCTTGCAATGGCTGCCTTAGGCGGTCTCTCACCCCAATGGAAAACCTACTTACAAACAAAACATCTCCTTAACCATTACTTCAAAACTGATTCCACCAGGTCTACATCTAAACCCAACTTTAATTGTAATCCCACCAAACATTCCACCAAATTCCTTACAACTGAAACTGTCCGGATCAATGTTGAGCATGCGTGCGTTGATTGGGACAATAACAGCATTCACTGCCTAAGCATTAATCACCAACAAGGATTAATTGCATGTTGCCAATTCCAAGTGGAAATGGCGCTTTGGCACCCCAAACCTTGTCTGCAAAAACCTTTCAAAAACAACAGATCTACTACAACTCTTTCGAACAAGCTCGATTATCTATTACCTAAGATTACTCATCATTATATTGCTAATCCTACTTTATCTAGCAATGATTGTTTTGCAGGAACCCGGATTGGCCAGCTGAGGGCGGTTAACCATCCTCTTAAGCCACAATCTTTCTTTGTTTTGATGATCCTTGCCTTGGTAACAGATTACCGGATCAAGAGTGATGATTTTCTCCTTTCCAACAAGCAACAGCTAGGGGAGAGGATGAATCTGGACGGAGGGAGATTAATACCTAACCCTTTGGCCTCTAAAACCTGGAGAAAAGGCATGATTACATCTACAAATCTGGGTAAGTGTGATTATCTTGAATACCTTCAAAACAATACTGCTCTTTCTGTTGAGTTTATCACTAGGAAAGTTCTTTACTATCATAGTATAAATAGAATGCAGGAAACTCATTATCATCCACTCTTCCTCCTTCTGTTTCTCAATCACTCTCTTCTGTGCTACTACTTGGCTATGGATTCTCAACAATCTTTTATGGATGTGCTTATTAGCAATGTGAGGCAGGGTATCTCTTTCGAGAACATGCCCATCCCTTCTCAAATGATCACTCTGCCCATCTCCACTCAGATGCCTGAACCTACTTTTTCCCTTGCTCTTGACACCCAGGCTTTGATTTCCCAACAGGCTGAAACCCAACCCATTCAAGCCATCCCTTTGAGCTCTGCCCTCCCGGTGGATGCCAACCCTCATGTCTTGACCAACATCAGTGACCCCTATTCTGTTCCTGGAGTCAAAAACCTTCACACCAAACTTGCTGAATACAACTTGGTGGGGCGGTTTGTCCAAGCTCCAATCGACCTCAAGCAAGTTTCTGGCAAAATGAAGGTTGAGTGGAAGAACCTTAAGGGCAGTTGGGGGATAGACACGATTGGCAACGATTGGTTTATCCTCATATTCGCCAACAGAGAAGACCGAGCAGTAGTGTGGAGCAACAGACCTTACCATGTCCAGGGCTCTCTTATGGCGATCTACCCTTGGTCCGACACCTTCAACCCCATGGAGGAAGATACCATCAATGTTGATGTGTGGGTAAGGATTCCTGGCCTCCCTCACCATTTCTATACTGCTGAAGCCATAGCCTTTATTCTAGCTTTTGGGGGTGTTGGATCCTTGATTAGAATTGATCAAGTGTCCAATATCCGCAATAAGCTGCGCTTTGCTAGAGCCTGTGTTAATGTTTCTCTCCTTACCAAGCTTGTCACCTTTGTCCACATTAAGAAAAATGAGAATGAATCCATCAAACTTAGGATATGGTATGAAGACTTTTCTGATGGTTGTGGGTGTTGTGGAGGGTATGATCACTCTTACGATGATTGCCCTCTTAATGCCCCTAGGCCTAGGAAGTTTAACCTTGTTCTTGAGGAAAACCCCAACGTTGATCTCCTTGCTCTCCCAGCCAATTTCAACCACACTAGAACTGAACCTAGACTGTTCAATATGCCTAGTGTTTTGCCTCACCAACCCCTTGCTGAGCATGACCTCCCTGTTGTCCAGGCTATGCAGCCCAGACATGGGGAACTGGGACTCCTCCCTAGTTCAAGATCAAGCCAGGCCCCCCCTAAGACTCACATCTCCCAGCTCCCAAGCCCCTCCTATCCCACTGAACTGATCAACCATTTGATTGCCCTAAACAATGCCCATGTTGCTAAGCTGTCTGCTGACTCCTCGGACCCTCCCTTTGTCATTGCTCCTTCCATTCTCCAATCCATCATGACTACCTCTGCTCCCTCTATGGCCAATCTGCTCACTGAAAATGCTTATGATGATCTCCTGAGAGCCCAGCTGAAAGGTAAGATGGTCGATACTGGTGGTGAATCTGCTGAATCCCATTCTCTCAACTCTGACAATTAAGTTGTCAAAAGAATGGGTGGCATTGTCATCCGCTCTCTTGAAGATGCTGATATGTACCAGTCCAATGAGCAAAGCAAGAGGGAGGAAGATGAAGAACAGAATGAGACCAACCCACTAGCCACCAAGAAGTCCAAGAAGAAGAAGACCTGATGATGCTGTCTGATATGATCCAGGGGTTGATGACTGATCACTTCGGTGATCAAAGCTACCAAAATAATACTAGACATTATAATGTCCATATCTCCCTGGTCACTGGTCCTATGTTTTTCTATTTAGCTGCTGATGTTTCCTTGCTTTTGTCCTATTTCCTACTCTCTAAAACTATGGTTTGGTGGCTTCACCCAAGGTTTTTTCTTGGCGGGGGTTACTTTTTTCTGCTGTTTCTTTGGAAATCTTATGACTATCACTGCATTAAGCTCTACCTCATTGTCTCAAATATCGATTCTCACCATTACAAATGTTTGGTCCTTTGCTATTTACCTATCTGTCAATATATGATTCCCCTGCTACTAACTAACAGCTATTATCAAAGCTTCATCAATCAAAAGATGGAACACTGCAACAGCCTGACCTACACCACAGGTATGCTCTCTGAACAAAACTCTAAACAAAACTCGGTTGCAACTCCCACAACACCTTATGGGTTAACTGTGGGGCAGAGCCAACCCAACCCTCTAAACAAACTTTTCACACCCAACCCTTTCAAAATAAATCTTGCTCAAAAAACAGATGTAAAAATTTGCGGATTTGCACAAGAGCTAACAACAGCTGAGGATAGCCCCACTTCCAATTGGACTCTGAACTCCAATCCCACACAGCTACCACCATCAGGTATAAACTCATTCCCTTCAATATTGCACTTAAATGAAAATAAGCTGCTTCTGGAATTTTGTTCATCTTGCATCTCTTACATAACTAGCTACATACAACCACAAAGGATATCATCTCAACAGGAACTTAATTAATACTAGAGTTGGTAAGCTATGTAGCATAGCTCCAGTTACCTTATATGATTAGAGCCGCTTACTGGAATATTAGAGGTTCGAAGAGACCTTTACTGTGGCAAGAAATAAATCAGATTAGCTATAATAACAAGCTTGACATACTTGCTCTAACTGAAACAAAATCTCTAATTCCACCTTCAGATTTTTTGATTCACTCTGCTGGCTTCAGTAAAGTCATAACCATCCCTTCAGTAGGAACCAAAGGTGGTCTCTGGATCCTACTTAAGAAGCACAAAATCCTTGATGACTCTATAATCTTATAGACACACCATAGATTCTGTATTATTAAGATTAACATTGATCAAATGAACCTTATTATCATTTTTTTTCTATGCCCCTTCCATTGAATATGAAAAGGATGCTTTCTGGCTTGACATATATAACAATGTCCACAAATACAGCCTCCCTATTTTGCTAATAGGTGATTTAAATGATCTAGAAAATATGTCAGAAAAGGTTGGAGGCTGCTCTCCAACCCCAACTAGATTTCGTCGTCTCAGAAAAATCAAGGAAGACCTCAATCTTCAAACAATTCCGTTCACTGGTTCACCCTTTACTTGGAGGAAAAGCACCAAGAATATCTCTAATAACACTTTTGAAAGACTAGACAGAATTCTAGCACATCAAGATCTGATCATTCACTTCAAAAATCTTTCTACCCATCACCTACCTTTCTACTCCTCAGATCACTGCCCTATCACCATGCAATTAGGATTAACTGAGAACTCCAAAGGTACTCCATTCCGCTTTGAAATGGCTTGGACTTCTAATCCTTCCATCAACTCTCTAGTAATCAAAACTTGGAACAACAAACTCTCTGGTTCCTTTGCATACTCCTTCATGCAAAAACAGAAGCTCCTAAAAAAGAATATTAAAGATTGGTTCAAGAGAAACAACAAAAACAATATTCAGAAACAACTTCAAACTGTAGAAGATAACATACTAAAACTTCATCTTCAACTCCCTTGGGGTAACCTTTCAAATACAGAAACGAGGAAACTAACAAGACTTGAGAGTAAGAGATCAGCTCTACTGAAATACAATCTTACCTTCTGGAAACAAAGGGCCAAAGCCAAGCATCTCCTCTTAGGAGATTGAAATTCCAAATACTATCAAACGATGGTTAAAATTAAATCTTTGAGAAACTACACAAAAAATTTTACTACCAAAAATGGTATTCAGCTATCAAACATGCAGGACATAGCCGACCATATCTCCCATGAAATGGAAGACAGATTCAAACCCCAGAATAGGACATCGATCTCGAGTAGTGAGATCACTCACATCCACAACCAAGTTACCAATACGGACAATGTCAGGCTTCTCTCTAATCCAACTAACAAAGAAATTAAGGATACTCTTCTGAACATGGCAGAAGATAAAACCCCGGGTCCTGATGGCTTTCCTCCGGAGTTTTACATTAACTATTGGAACACTATAGGTCCTTCTCTTTGCAAAACTGTAAAAGCTTTCTTCCATTCGGGAAGTTTTCTATCTCAAATCAACCAAACTTTCATAGCCCTCATCCCAAAAGTTGAGAATTCGATTAATATTAACCACTACAGACCGATCAGTCTTTGCAACACCATTTACAAATTAATAACTAAAATAATCGCAAATAGGCTCAAACCAATTTTACCAAAATTAATCAATCCCTTCCAAGGAGCTTTTGTCGAAGGACGATCGATTCAAGATAACACCCTTTTAGCACACGAAGTTTTTCATACTTTCCACAAACAGAAAGGCCGAAAAGGATGGATGGCTTTAAAACTGGACTTAGAAAAAGCATATGACAGAATAAGCTGGGATTATATCAAGGCTACGCTATCGAAATTCGGCTTTGACCCGCAATGGATTAAATGGGTAATGAACTGCATCACTACTACTACCTTCTCAGTTCTAGTAAATAACAGACCTGGCAACTCTTTCAAACCGGGAAGAGGCATTAGACAAGGTGACCCTCTAGCTCCCTATATCTTAATCCTTGTCATGGAAAATTTAGCCAGAGAACTTATTGAGGAATTCAACTACGATGACGCCTTAGTGGGTATCAAATTAACTAAAGACGACACTCCAATTCCTTTCCTTACCTTTGCAGACGACACCTTTATCTTTGCAAAAGCGTCACATAAAAGTCTTCATACAATAAAAAATATGCTTAACAAATTCGCTAATCTTTCTGGCCTAACTATAAACTACAACAAAAGCTCACTTCGGGTTTCCGAGAACACTAGTCAAAATCTGGCTAACTCTCTTGCTAGTGAGATGAACATCCTCATATCTAGAGCACTCGAGAAATATTTAGGAATCCCAATTGTCAGAGGAAGAGTGAAAAATGAAATATTTAATGATGCCACTCAAAGCCTTAAAAAACAGCTATCTAAATGGAAAGCCAATTCGCTTAGCCAGGCAGGTAGAGCGACTCTTATCCAGGCAAATCTTAGCTCAAAAACTAACTATCTAATGCAAAACTTTCTTCTTCCAAAAGGAATCCTAAACCAAATAGACCAAATCCAAAAGAATTTCTTCTGGAATAAATTGCAATCTGAAAGATATACGCCCCTGATCAGCTGGGAAAAAATTTGCGCACCCAAAGACCAAGGTGGCTTGGGTCTAAAACTAGCTGAAGAAATGAATATAAGCCTTCAGATGAAACTTCTTTGGAAGATTTGCAATGAACCAAACAATATTTGGGTCAAAATCGTTAAAGAAAAATACCTTCAACAAGAAGGGCTAATGGAGAGGTCTACTCGAAATACTTCCTGGCAATTTGGCAGACTTCTTCATTTACCTAACAAGTTTATCACGGGTCTTCATTGGATTGTGGGAAACGGTAACCTAATTAATGTCTGGAATGATCCCTGGCTCTGGGGGTTTGATCTTTCAGACTACAAACAACATTTTGACCCAAACCTCAAAGTTAACCAGTTATTTAATAACAATAAAGATTGGGATGTTGACTTTCTTTGTGAGATTTTCCCCAACAACATTATAAATCAAATTGTCAAAATCAAAATTCCAACTTGGGATGTGGAGGATAAACTTATTTGGAAATATAATTCGAATGGACTGTTCTCCACTAGATCAGTAAGACAAATCCTCACTAACCATAACCACAATATTTTAAACCTAAGTTGGATCTGGAAACTAAATATCCCCCCCAGAATAAAAAATCTCTTATGAAAGATAATGTCTGATAGTCTTGCGACAAAGGAACGGCTAAACAGATATTTTAATAGAGTTCCATCCAACTGCTGCTTCTGTGATTCTCACCTTGAGAACACAGACCACCTTTTTATCCTTTTCCCTTTTACCAGGTTGACGGTGGCAATCTATGAACAACTAAAGGGCAAACCAAATCAATTACTCCCGATTCACTGTAATAACATCGACGATATCGTTAACAATATTAATTCCAAAAAAGATTTTGAGGAACTCTGTTTTATTTGGCAAAAAATTTGGGAAGCTAGAAATGAGAGAGTTTTCAAAAATAATAAATCCAGCCAACGTATAATTGAAATCCGAGCATCAGCCGACTATGCTGACTGGCTATCAGCTAAAGATAACTCAAAGCCAAAACCGAACCATAACAAGAGAAGGAAACGCAACTCCAATTGGACAAAACCGGCTACGGATATCCACAAAATTAACGTGGATGGTTCACTAAAGCCCACAGGCGTGTGTCAGGTGGGGGTGATCATCAGGGATCACAAGGGATCGGTGATTGATATTCTTCAATCAAAATTAGCAGTTTTATCACCTATACAGTCAGAAGCTGCCGCTTTCTGTGCAGGGGTACAATTGGCCTCTTCTAGAGGTCTCAAGAGAATCATAGTGGAAGGAGATTGCCTAGATGTAATCAAGAGCATCAACGATAGGAGGCATGTCAGATGGGAAGTGTTAAGGGAAGTGGAATTTATCAGGAACCTTAGCTCGAGATTTGAAAGCATAGAATTCAGACACTGCTACAGGGAAGCAAACAAGGCGGCTGATTTCATAGCTAAGTCTAGTAATACTTGTACAATTAGTAATTTCCCTACTTTTAGGGATCTGTGTAACATCATCCGCTTGGATGATCATGGCGATGCTTTACCTCTGTAAAGACTGCCTACTTCTTGCCTACTGTAAAAATAATAATAATAATAATAATAATAATAATACCCGTAGTATATGTTTAAAGTTCTGACCAAAAAAAAAATGTTTAAAGGTGTAGTTGATCTAAATATTTGTTTTGATGTTATGTACATATTATTATTAGATTGCTCACCAAAAAAAAAATTATTATTATATTTTTAAAAAATAAAATTTCGTTTCAATAGAGGCCCTTAATCTGATTTCGCCCCGGGACCTCTAACATTATAAGAACAGCCCTGCGGATCAGGTCAGATTTTATCAGCTTTATTCATGATGCGAGAATTGTATTTCGTATATATACAAAGAGACTAGAGGGAGAAAAGGCCAAAACGTATATAAATATAAGCAAGATCGTACAACAGATGCATCGTTCAACACCAAATGCAAAACATTACAAGAGTCGTTTTTTCACCAAAACAGAAACCTACCTAGCAAAGTTGATAAAGCGATCTACACAAACGTGCAGATAATTAACCAACATAAAACGAAAATTAGGAAAATGAAGCCAACAGAATCAAAGAAAGAAATTAATTAAACAAAACGGAATTGAAGAAAATGGACGCCCGATCGATCTTGCTTGCAGCTGCTATGGTCGGGCTTCAATTAATTAAACGGTCCTGGGCTTGAGAACAACGGTGGAGTGGTTCTTAATCTGCAAGCTGAACTGCCCGGCTTTCTCGCTGGTATCAATCTGGGACTGCCCGGGCGGGGGCAGCAGCTCGAAGTTCTGAATCAGCCTCCCAACGGTAATGCTCACAATGGGCAGCGCCAGCACGATCCCCGGGCAGGCCCTTCGCCCTGCCCCGAACGGCAGGTATCGGAAGTCGTTGCCGGCCGCGTCGACCTTGGACTCCTCCTCCAGGAAGCGCTCTGGCCGGAACTCGGCGGGGTCCTTCCAGTGGGCGGGGTTGTTGGCCAGCCACCAGGCGTTGACCAGGATCTTGCTCTCCGCGGGGATGTCGTAGCCGCCCAGCTTGGCCTCGTGGAGGTTCATGTGTGGGACCAGCAGAGGGATCGCCATCCGGAGACGGAAGGCCTCCTTCACCACCGCGTGGAGGTAGGGCAGCTTCGCCACATCCGGCTCCGTTATCTGGACGCCTTTCCCGAGGACGGAGTCGAGCTCGTCGCGGACCTTCTGCTGGATGGCCGGGTGGTTGATTAGCTCCGCTAGCGTCCACTCGATCGACCACAGTGTCGTCTCAATCGCTGTTTAATTAATGTAACAGGTGATCTCCATGAATATTTCATTAAATTAAGAGATTATAAATAATAAAATTGATTCAATCTCGATCCATAATTGTGGAGGGAGATAGATCTCGACCGATAGATATCATGGTCAGTCGTGACATGGAACATTAGACTAATGTTTTAATAATGGCTCTTGGTTAATAATTAATATAAAACAAGGGGTATTTAATAATGTCTGCTTGAGATTTGTACGTCAAATAATACTCCCTCCGATCCAAAATACATATCGTTTGACTTTTCAACACGTATTTTAATAAGTTAAAAATTATATAAAATATTAACTTTTTAAATTATTTTTTTACAACTTAATATTTATTGGTAATAAGAATTAAATTGTTAAAAAAAAAATATGTCATATACTAGTTTTTAGCTTATTAAAATACGTTTTAAAAAGTCAAACGACGTATATTTTGGATCAAAAGTAGTAATGTACAAATAATTAAACATGGAGTTTGTAAATTGCCCCTGCAGTCAACTATCTTTTATTTATTTTTCATTTATTTATAGTACAAGAAAATTTTAATCAAATTGACCTACCCAATTTTTCATTTCACACGCTGATCACTTCTTGTTTTGAAAATGATACGAAATTATACCCAATAAATAATCCATTATTTATCAAAACAAAGCACAAAAGTAGTCGTTATTTTCAAAACATTGGTTAGTGATAAACCATTATTTTAATTTGAAATATTTATATCTATATTTCAACCCCTCATCAAATCCAATTTACAATTTTTTTTATATAAATAGTCACTAGACCCATTATAAAATGAGAATAATAGGAGAGAGGGATTCGAACTTATAACTTAACTAGCCACCGGCCCACTACCTATCATTCTTAACAACTAAGTTAATAAAACTTGATAACCAATTTACATTTGTAAATTAAGGGAACACTACTAGATACTTATTGATAGTCGATAAAGGCTTTGGAGATTTTGAATATCTCAATTATGTTTCGTACCTAGTAGTCATTATCCGTTCCGATGGATTTATTTGTTGAGATTATCTAACTTAAACGTGTTGACGTTACGTATTTGTTCGCAAATTAGGCATTCCGGCCGTATAACATGTACGTTAGGTTCAAGTACCATGATATATAGAAAATGTACCGATTCATTACTTATCGATCCTATATATGATTTTTTTTTTACCATCTATGACAAATAATTGGATATTGATCGAGTGACTGAATAGACAATAATTACCAGCAACGTTAATGTTCTCGACGATGTAGAGAACGTTGTCCTCGTTGATCTCTCCCTTCTGTTGCGCCTCCAAGATGTGATCGATTGCGCATTTCACATCCGCATTGCTCGACCCCCTTGTGCTCGTAAGTTTCCTACAAAATATTAACCGGCAAATTAATCATCTGATTGAAAAACCAATTGACAATAAGAAGAGTGATCGATTAAACTTAATTACGTACTTCCTCTCGTCGACGAAGTAGTCCTTGAAGAGATTGAGCCTCCTCTCCTTAACCTCCTTACAGATCTTGAGATAACCCCTCAAAAAGGGCCTCAAAACGGGGATGAAATCGCCATAGTTGTACTCGAAGCTCTGTGCCAACCGGCTCCTCTCGCCATTCAACGCCCTCAGCTTGTTAAACAGCTCGTCGCCCTCGCTCTCGAATCTCCGGTTGAACATCAGCCGGTAGAGGTTGTTGTACATCATGAGCTGCAGCCGCCGCCTGAGCACGATCCCGCCGCGCGCTGCCTCCGGGTTGGCTCTGACGTCGGCGACGACGCTGGCGGCCTCGTCCTCCCACCCAGCGCGGTTCTGCTGGACCACCTTGTTGGTGAAGAAGGGGACGGTCATGATGCGGCGCATCTTGCGCCAGTGGTCGCCGTAGACGGTGAACACCATGTCCTGGCCCTTGCCGGTGAAGATGTCGAAGACGACGTTGCGGGTGCGGGAACCAAACTCGACGCCCTGCGTGTGGAGGACCTCCTTGGCGAGGTCCGGGGAGGACACGACGACGAGGTTGCGCTGCCCCATGCGGAGGAGGAAGATGTCGCCGTACTTCTTGGCGAGGTCGGTGAGGTTGCGGTGGTTGAGGTCGTCGCCGACCTGGAGCCAGTTGCCGAAGATGGGGATCGGGACGGGACCCGGCGGGAGGCGGTACTTCTTGCCGCGGAGCTTGGAGATGAGGATGGCGAGGACCACGGCGGCGAAGAGGCCGTACAGGCCCTTCTGGAGGAGGACCAAGTCCATGGCGGTTAGGGTTTGGGTGGTAGCGGAGGTGGGGGTTGAGGAGAACGTGTGGGGGAGGGGTGGTTTATAAAGGCGGGGGAGAGTGGGGAGTGGGAGGCGACATGGTTGGGTTTTGTTGACTATTTGAGGGAGTGGGCAAGTGGGTCCCGGGAGTCGGGATATAATTAAGGTATAGCATATGCTAGTTATTTTATGATGATATATTTATAAATCTTATTTTACCTAATACAGAGTATATGCCTATCTACCTTATTTAAAATACTACTCCATTGTTGTAATAATATTGGTATTGTGGATCCCAATGTAATTTAGTGGGTTTAACATAATATGTTACAAACATTGGTATAAATCTTCAGACTTCAGTTATATAACTTGTAAAACACCTATCAAAGTATTGATATTTTATTTATATATGATGAATGCATAAGGCAATTAATGAGTGTGACTCAATTGGCTACTAGAATAGTTTAGCTTGTTTTACACTCTTTAATCTAGCCTCAGCTTGTTAGCAATACATTTAAGGCAGGTAAAGTTTATATTAAAATCTTGCGATTCGATCAATACATAAGTTTGAGACTATAGTAGCAAAAGAACAAAAACTATTCCCGATCAAGTACTAGAGTCGGGGTCAATTGAAGATGTCAGAGTGAGAAGGAAAGACAGCGGAGATGCAGGAGGCCTATACAGCTAGCTCACCTACACTTCTTGGTAATCATGGTAGAGAGATAGGAGCAACTGGAGATTCCCATTCAATACATCTTCAAGGTTCACATGGCAAAGAGAGAATGACAAGTGGAAGTGCCCATTCAACAAGCGGATCAGATTCTCATTCAAGACATCTTCAAGGTTCTCATGGCAAAGAGTGAATGACAAGTGTAAGTGCCCATTCTACAAGTATTCCTCATACTCTTAGCAAAAAGAAAAGGAGAAATGCACAAGGACATTTGACACATCATGGAAAAGACAAAGAAATAAAAAAGTCTAGGCCTCACAAACCAATGAAGGGTAAATTACTCATGCGATCAGCTAGTGCACCTTCACCTAATATCAATGCTCACATGGAAGAGCCGGTTAGAGAAGCCAATAGCGAGCCAGTGGAGAATGAAAATGAAAGTGGCAAACAGACTAAAGCCAAGCGGGCCAGAGTTCGGTGTGTAAAGCAAACAAATCTACAATCAGATTGGCCTGATGAGCTAGATTTTGATTAAAAGGAAGAGGTTTTTATTATTAGTGAGTGAATTAGACATTTTATTAGATGATTGACATTTCTTTTTCCATGTTTTCGAACTATTAAGTTCATCATTCCTTGCTCTAAGACTCTTAATGGATAAACTGTTGCAACTGAAATCTGTCAATAGAAAGGAAAAATATTTTTTTTCTGAAATCTTTCAACTCAAATAGCACTGTAGCTTAATGTGTTCTTACTTTCTTATATGTTTGTTGATTTGCAATTGTGTAAATAGATAGGGAAGGAAAGCGTATGAAGTTGAGTGGACCGGTACAAGCTCGCAATATAGACACCCTTGGATCTTTGGCCATAAATAAGAGATTCTGCCCCATCGGAGAGAAGACATGGAATGACATTCACGCTCAATTTAAAGCTGAGATTATTCAACTAGTTCAAGTTAGTATCTTATGTTTTGAAATTTATTTGGATTTACATTGTTTATTTTATGTCATATGGCGATTAATTACTTTTTTTTTAAGTCCAAGTTTCTTATCCCAGACGAAGACACATATAACAAGGCAATCCTAATGCGTGTTGTCAAACATTAGAAGCAGTAAAAACATGCTTTGAAGGATAAAAAATTTAACCCAAAGGATAGAGAAAAAAGAGGAAATCTACAAGGATGTGCCTGATGGACAAGAGCTTAACCAATGGATACGTTTTGTTGATTGTTGGTATTCAGAGGAAAGTAAGGTACTTACCAAAAGCTCACTCCTTTCAAGATAAGTTACATGAAAGCTCACTTATGTGGTGGTTACTATAGGGACAATCCAAACAAGCAAAAGAGGCAAGAGCATCCAAAAGTCACGTGCACATGACTGGTTCTACTAGTTATGCTAATAAAAGGGCTAATTTTGTATGATTTTCATTATGTGTAATTTATATATATATATATATATATATATTTATTTATTTAATATAAATTTTTGTCAATGATGAGTATAATGTTATTTTTTTGGTTAATTTATTGAAGGTGGAATCAAATGGAAAGACAACCTAGCCACCTAGAGTTTTTCAAATTGACTCATACCAAACATGATAGAGGGTTTGTTGATAATACAATTTCATCGGAGTTCTTGGTATGTATTTTTATACCTCTCTTCAGGGGAAAATATCTCTCTCTAGTTTCTCTCTCATATTTTTAGACCTTTTTGCCCCATTTCCCATTTTCTTTTATAAATCAGTTATTAAACGAGCTGTCAGTGAAGAAAGGCTAGGATCCGGTAATATAATTGTAAGCTAACTATTAAATGGAATAGGAAAATGCAGATATGATATTAATTAATAAACAATGAGGTTAGGATCCTTTTGAAAACCAAGATTGGAAACTCCACAAATGTACGAACATTCATATTTAGAACTGAAGCAACTCAAAATGAAGGGAAAGTTTCAAAGTTTAATTAAGAACCTTGATTCAAAGTTTCCCTAGTTTACTAGACCATGCTTCACAAACAGATGACTAGAGTGCTTGTTCATCTGAAACTGAACTATGCTATGCTTCATCCTAAATGAACTGGCAGAAACTAAACTATGTACAAGAAAGCTACAGTTCAGAAACTAATAAGACTACATAGAGGTTTCATCCTAAAACGAAGGGAAAATGAAACAAACCATGAATCTGTATTATAACCAAACCTGTGATATGAACCAAAAGCAAAAGTTAGAAAAGAACTAAAAATGGTCCATAAAACTGCACCAACATACTAAGGGCAGAATACTAGCTATGGTGTGTGTTTCCACTAATGACATTTTAATAGCCTCGTAACGCTCCTTGACGAAAAGAATGGAAAAAAAAAAGAATATGTAGTACTCGGCCTCCTGCTGCGTTATTCCTCTTGCTTTATGCTTCTGGTTTCCAGTTTTTGGTTTAATTTCATGTGTATATGAATCTAACTGTTTATGTTGTTGTAATGTGTGAGTGATTGTTTCATGTATTCAAGCATTGCTTATACTATTATGTTTTCATATGATTTTAGGTGAAAGCAAATGAACAAGTTCAAGAACATCTTAAAAAACCGGGCTCGTCAAAAGCTAAAGTGGAAATTGAAAATGCCGTGTTTGAGAAGCTTATGTATGAAGATGGAAAACCTAAGAGGCCAGTCGGATTTGGGTTAGGAGTGAAAGAAAGTGCCGTTTTTGGGGTGTCCTTTTTCTTGAAACAAACAAGCGGTAGTGCCGAGAGCATGAACAATTCTATGGAAGTAGAGCATTTGAAATCAAAATTAACAAAGATGGAGGTGGAGAATGGAGCTGTTATAACAAGCTTGAAAATGGAAAATCAAGAGCTTCGAGCAAAGGTAGATCAATCTAACCAAATGATGCTACAAGCTCTAGATGCAATTCGTACCGGTCGAGTTAAAGAGTTTATGGAGGCTGCTACATTGGACGTGGTTGATTCTCAGGTTCTATTTATTTTCATAATGATTTGTTTTATATTTCCTAATCCAATTTCGATTCCTCCCATTTCTAACCTCTTTTGTTTTTTGTTTTTTTGTATCAAGGTCGCTTCTACTAGTGGTGATTCGGAGGAAAGCATGGATCAAATGTGACTAATATCCCTTGAAAAGGTATAAGTTCTAGACCTCCTTTTGTGAGATGCCCATGTTTTTCATATGGTCATGCTTTCCTACATGTAAAATATCAATGATGATGTGGGTATTTGTGGAATTCACCATAAGACATGATTTAAGGGTTTTTTATTTTTAAGAAAATGTGGTTGTGGCTGTTGCTGTTGACAACTGAGTGTGAAACTGTAGTTGAATACTCGTGTGTGTTTAATTAGCTGGAGTACTTTTGTTCAACTCAGTGTGTGCTCTTCTTTTTGGTCAAAAAATGTCTGTGTTTTGGCTCCTTGATTTATCGGTTTCAGATGGACATAACTTGACATGGTCCAAACTTATAGGCGGCAGGGTCTATCAATGTAAATGGTACCTATAAACATGCTACACATATATACATACACATAAAAGATCTGATCTTTTTCTGGTTTAATAGTACATGATTGAATCAGTTGAATATATGCCCCTACCGTTTCAGTTTGCTGATCACCTCTTATTCTTTCTTTCTGTTACATTTTTTTCCTTCTTATTTCTCGTTTCAGTTTGCTGATCACCTTGTCCTATGGCTTCAATCATCAAGTTGCTACTGTTTTTCCTTCTGATTTCTCTTTTTACTTTTGGTATATTGAAATGTGTTAGGCTTTTATTCCTTCTTGTGCAGGTGAGCAGGAAATGTGTTAGGCAACAGGAGAAAAATAGCTCATCTTCAATGATCTTTTGGGTGTGTTTTTTTGTGACTTAAAGTGAGAACTTAAGGGTTATTTTGAAGTACTCAATTGTACCCAAGAGGAGACAATGGTAGCTTATATGAACTTAAATGATACAATGGTGGTTGTGTGAATGTAAATGATGCATTATACCTTTATGTATACTTTATCTCTTATGACTTGTGCTACAACCTTACATATATGTGCCAATTAATTTAGAAAAGTGAAGAAAGAAAAATATTAATTAAATATATATATATATATATATATATATATATATATATATATATATATATATGCTAATTTCGACAGCCTAAAAAGGGAGATCAGCCATTTTCGACACTCTAAAGTGTCAAGATTGGCTGAGAGTAGAAATTAAATGAGCCTAGGGTGTCGAAAATGGTTGATAGTGATAACAAGATCAGCAATTTTCGATACCCTTAAGTGTCAAGATTGGCTTAAAGTAGGCATTTAATGAGCCATTTTCGACGCCCCAGGGTGTCGAAAATGGCATGCCAATCTTGACGCTTTTAGACGTCGAAATGGGCCCCGACGTAATTTCGCGTCGAAAATGACAGATTGTCATTCGTGGTGCAAAAAATACCAACGCTTTCTTAAAGCGTCGAAATTGATTTTTTCAACGTCGAGAATAGTCTTTAAAAACGTCGAAAATGACCTGCTCTTCCTGTAGTGGGCGGGTTGGGCTCCAAGCCTGGGCCAAATATGTATGTGACAAAGAATGAAATGCGGTAAGAACAAAATGGCGGGAAAGGAAGGTTCAGATGGGATTTGGTAAAGTCAACGTATAACGGCTAATGGGGAGGAGATAAGGCGGAACGGAGTGAAAAAGTCAACGGCGGGGAGAAAGATGGAGTAGGTGAGGGCAGTTGGTGAGCTCCATCATCCTCCATGGGCCTTCAGTTTATTATACTCGGTAGTCGGTATTAATACCAAGTCTTGAAACAGTTTATTTTATACCGAGTCCAATGTGTACATCTAATATATCATACATATAATATTCCCCCGCGTATAACTTTTCTGTTAAGTTAATGTTAATATCTACTAATTAACTAAAGTTTTGACTCATATCACCGCGTTGGCGATTGTCCGGTGGTGTTGGTGGAGGTGTGGGGTGTGCCCGTGCCTATGGATGGCATGGGAGCTAGGGTTCCAGCGGTGGTGATTGAGACCGATTCTATGTTTGCCTATTCGACGATCTTTAAGGCTTAATTCGAAGGAGTTTGGAGATTTAGGTCCATCATGTCTTCTGAAAAGTAAACATTATCGCCAAATCCCTCGTGAAACTGCAAAACTTGGTCTAACCTTGCCAAGAGGAGGCTTTTATGGCTTAGAGCATCAGCAATGGTCGGGTTCCCCAAAACTTCTCTCTCCTTTTCTTATTCGTCCACCTCAATTTCCACTAACTTTATTCTTTCTTATTAATTTTAATAATTCAAAATATTTTAACTAAATTTTTAATAAATTTTAAAATTAACAAATATTAATTTAATTATATAATTATACTTGATAATTAATTTTTATAATTTAAAATAATTTAATTAAATTTTTAATAATTTTGAATATTGTAATTAAAATATGTTAAGGCAAATTAACAAAAAAAGAAATGATTTGTGGAGTGACACATGGCGTAATATGATTGGGTTCGGATTTGGGAAGGTCCCCAATATATTGGGGCACCTCAAATATGGGGAGGTAGACCACAATGGTCGGGTTGCCCAATTCGAGGCAAAAAGTAACTTGGGCAACCTACCTCCCCAACATTGTTGATGCTCTTAACGGAACCTCCGTACAAGGTTGTCAAGTAGTTCGAGCTCGACTTGAACTCGACTCGATCTCATTCTTTTTATAAATAAGTCGAGTATTATCACATTTTTAAGCTCGATTCAAAACTTAATTCGCTCGTTTTAAGGTGGAATAGCTTGAATTTTTAACCTCGAATATGACTGTTTTTTATTTACAAATTCAAGAAATACATGATTTGTTGTCAAAATGTTTTAATTGAAATAATAATTAACTTCTTACTGGGGAATAAGTGGATACGAACTTAAGACAACAAAATGGTACGGAAAATCCAACTTGTAGATAGAGATATATTCAGGTGAGGGGGACCCGATATCCCATCAATATCAGCACAAGAGAATATAACACCAAAGCCTCCCCAAAAAATTCCAAAGCGGGTAAAGTTACATTACATGAAATCACCCCCAATTTAGGCTGCTTAATTATAAAATATTTGCGCTTACAAAATTAAAAAAACTTTAATAATTAGCTTAATATAAACAATCTTCGTAATATGCAGCCACGTTGAAGCCACCTACCAATCCCAGCTGTGAGCTGTGATGATGTCCCTCCAAATCTCCACCACCACGCCACCACACTTATGAAGTCACCCTCACATTACATATTTACATTTGCAATTTAATTAAGTTGTATTTATAAATCAATAAATCTTTCAATTAATTATCCTAATTGTTATATATTAAACGACAAGTGTATTGATGCACCCTTCTTTTTGACTTGGGATGGGATGGGAAAATTACATTAAATCACCTGTATTGAGATTTTCACTAAAGTACCTCTTATTTTTGAAATTACAAAAATCCACCTGTTATATAGGTCCTTTAAGCAATAGGTCACCCATATGCACATGTGCCAAATAAAGTTTGCTAAGTTTGTGTTAAAAGACATAATTATCCCTCCCACGTGCTATCTCTTGTTCATCGTGCACCATCGACCAACAAACTTAACCCCAACCCACATTTCCCTGCAAACATGCATGTTAGATTAGCACCACAAATTCACAATTTTACCAAAAAATTTGTTGAATCCGACAAGCAACACCAAATTTACACTATAATAATTGGAATTCATACGTCAATTTTCACAAAACTCGATTCAAATTTTTTTCCGATAAATGATCGTTTGAAGAGTGTACCTTTGCAGCCCCTAGTGCAATCTTTAACCGAACCCAACAAAGTGGTTGGAAGTAAGAAGCACCTATGGAACATCATTTGTATTTGTACATGTACTTCAGTTTCAAAACTTGTCAAAATGAGACAGCATAACATATATGTTAATGTAGGTTGGAAATCATACTTTAGAACAAGTGATTATCCAACCTTTCATAAGGGATGAACTTGTGCAACAAATTTCAGTACTTATCCTCCAAGCAATATCCAATCAGTTTAACTAACTGAGGTTGATAGACCTGCATGCCCAAGATAGTTAACTTCTGCCTGAATTACCAACACCATATATTTTTACAAAGCCTAATCAAAATTTGACAAAATTGATTCTCAAAACCAAACCTCAATTTTACAAAATTTATTTCACATTAATGGGATTTGAATCTGGGTTAACAAGGTTCACAGAGGCTTTCTTTCCGTGTCCTTACCATCGAGCTAAGACATCTTTGTGTATGGAGACACGGAGAAAGCCTCTGCATTGATACAAGGTATGTGCAAAATTTCTATTTTTGTCTTTAAATCTGTTGTCGTTAATAACTAGTAACCAAGGGAGTTTTTGGCCCTTTCACATTAATTCAACAGAAAAGTGATAGTAGATATATGGGCGGTGTTTAGTTAACGGGATCTATATAACGGGTGATTTTATATAATTTTATATTTAAGGAATAGTTAACATATTTAAGGGTGATTTTATGTAAATTTTCCTTTCGACTTTGCAACTTGCAAGTTTATAAACCATTCGATCGAAATAAGAAAGGGGAAAACTAAGTTGTGATTGGATATCGGAGATCGATCTTCCGAGCTTCATGGACCCACTTGTCCTTTTCTTTACCTACTCATTCTAAATATCTATTTGTAGTTTTGTACGTACGCATTTAGAATTTTAGATGGACAATTAAGAGGGGAGAAATTAGGGTTGATCAAAATCAGGACCGACTCGAAAATCAAGTCGGCATTTAGAATTTTAGATGGACAATTAAGAGGGGAGAAATTAGGGTTGATCAAAATCAGGACCGACTCGAAAATCAAGTCGAAATTGAACCGAAATAGTCGGTTTCGGGTCGGCCCGATTTTTTTCGGTTTGGACTTCGGTCCTTTAATTTTCAAAATTCGGTTTTAGGCCGAAAACTGTAACCGAACCGAAAATTTCAGGTTTTGGCCCGAAAACCGAATTTTTAAATTAAAAAATAACCCTAAGGCCTAAGCTCTGTGCCTCTGCCCGTTAATTCTTTCCTTTGATTCGTTTCTTTCATTTTTCTTTCATTGTGAAGAGCAGGGGTGGGCATATCCGGGTACCCGACACGAACCGGATAATCGTGTCGGGTACCCGAAACCATTTAGTCCAAAATGCCCGAATCGTACACGAACCATCTTAAGCCGGGTACCCGACACGGTTAAGCTATTCGGATCCGTGTCGGATATCCGGTTACCCGACATGAACCGGATGAGAGTGAAGTTGGAGAAGGAAGGGCGAGAGTCTGAGAGTGAGACTAAGAGGAAGGGTGAAAAACTGTCACATATCTAATTTGGAATGTCGTGGAAGGAAGCCTGAGATTGAAGAAGGACATCGAAGGCCAAAAGATAAGATCTGACCGCCTGATTTCATATTGAGATTTGAGAGAGACGAGAGTTAGGGTTAGGGTCGTCTTTTGTTTGGCCGACTGGTGTGGTCACGGATCTGATTTGGAATGTCGGAGAAGGAAGGGCGAGAATCTGAGACTGAGAGGAACGGCGAAACACTGTCAAAGATCCGATTTGGAATGTCGAAGAAGAGAGCCTGAGATTGAAGAAGGAGGCCGAAGGCCCGAAGACGCCACCACTACCTCCATTGACCTTCATCCCGCTGATTCGATTGTCCTTCTTTCTTTCCATTGTGTGTGGTGTTTCATGTTTTTAGGCTGATTTTTGAAATCTGGTGGGTGTAGGATAGCAGGAAAGGTGGCATCGTTTAGGGATTCTAAGATCTGATTTGGAATGTCGAAGAAGGAAGCCTGAGATTGAAGAAGAAGGTCGAAGGCCCGAAGACGCCACCGCTACCTCCATTGACCTTCATCCCGCTGATCCGATTGTCCTTCTTTCTTTCAATTGTGTGTGGTGTTTCATGTTTTTAGGCTGATTTTTGAAATCTGGTGGGTGTTGGTTAGCAAGATAGGTGGCGGCGTTCAGGGATTCTAGGGCTGTTCTGGGAGGCTGGAGCGGCTTCTCATTGTCGAAGGTGAATATTATTCTCACGCTGAGCGTTTAGTAATTAATTAGGGTTTGTTTTAAAAAAAAACAGAACCTGGGATGGAAAAAATAAAATGCCACTAGTGGGGAATTGAACCTAGGACAATTGGAAAACCACTTGCCTTCTCTTCACCTCATTACCAATTGAGCTATTGGATTTTATTGTCATTCTACAGATTGTAAATATACTAGTACTGAAATTGCCATATCTATAAAAAAAAATAAAAATTAAACGGTCGCGTCGGGTATCCAACAAGGGGATTTGCCCGAACCGTATCCGAACCATTTTATATCGTGTTTTAGCGGTTCGTGTCATTTTTGTGTCGTGTCTTTTCGGTTTCGTTTTTTTCGTATCGTGTCGTCGTGTTTTTGTGTCGTATCAGTCATGTCGGGTTATTCTGCACACCCCTAGTGAAGAGCCTCACCGTCTTCCTCTCTTCAGCTTGAATCCTCTGCTTCACTCTTCAATTCGAATCTAGTTAACTTGAATTCGAATAAGTCTCTCTCGATTCTCGAAGTCTTCCTCTTCATATGCCTTCCTCTTCAGATTCAGACTCACCCGCGGCCCGCACTCGCATCTCGCCCAAAAGCAGAAGAAGAAGGCCTCTCCCCGAACTCGCGCCGCCTTTTTCGTTGTCGTCGCCGTCTCCGTCGGCCGCCAGTGCAAGTACTGCACGCAGCCTCTCCTTCCCTCTCCTGCTCTAGCACCCACGCCTCCCAAATCCAATCCAAGGTGTTGCGCGCACTGCTGCTCGATTTTTTCAGATTCATTCTCGGCCCACACTCACGAACAGAAGCAGAAGAAGGCCTCTCCCGTCGTCGTCGCCGCCGTTAGCTGTCGGTGTTGGTGCTGCTCACCTGCCCTCTCCTGCTCCTGCAGCCGCACCTCCCAAATCCAATCCAAGTTTCTGCTCGGTTTTGTCGGTTATTTCGGGCCATGAACCGAAAAAACCGAAAACCGAGGGGTCGGTTTCGGTTTGGGCCTCGGTTCAACCTTCCAAGAAATTCGGGTCGTTAGTTTTGGCCCGAAACGTTTAGGTCGGGTCGGGTCCGGCCCGTTGCGGCACCCCAGGAGAAATAGAAGTGGTAAAATTTGATAAGCCCGGAATTCATTTGAAGTAAGATCTGTTGGAAGGTGAGCGATCAAGAATTAGAGATTGAGAAATTGGAGAGAGTGAACTTGGACATTGAATTTCACTTGTTACTTTGTTTAGGAGCTGAAGCTCCAATTTATACATGATGGAGCAAGAGGAAGAAGGCGCCAGGCTTGTTATAACAACCCGAACGACACCGTTTCACCTCTACTGAACAAAAGAGAACAAAAAATGGACTAAACGACATCGTTTAACTAGTCTTATGAATTACACAGAATGAACAAAACCTCGTCGTCTCCTCTGTGCATCATCTGAATACCACAACTCCAACACCCCCCCCCCCCCAAGTTTTAGGTGGTGATACCAACTGCAACTTGAGAATTATAGAGCGGTGGCGAGGACCAGGCAAGCATTTGGTGAAGATACCGGCTAGTTGATCAACTGTGGGAAGGTAAGATAAGGTAATCAAACCTTCACAAAGCTTGTGGCGGATGAAATAACATTAATCCAGATCGACGTGTTTAGTACGCTCATGATATACTGGATTACGAGAGATGTAAATAGCTGTTTGGCTATCACATTTAACAGGAATGGGAAAAATATCAGAAATACCACATTCATGTAACAACCGGGAAAGCCAAACAAGCTCTTCAGACAATCGACGAAGTGAGCGATACTCTGCCTCGGCCAAAGAAAGGGACATGATCGGTTGTTTCTTTGCTTTCCAAGAAATCGGGCAACCACCGAAGAAGACAATGAAACCACTTACAGAGCGACGGGTGTGATAACAGGTGGCCCAATCAGAGTCATTATATCCAACAAGTTTCGTATCAGAAGAAGAGTTCAATAGGATCCCTAAATTTGGCGTTGTACGAAGGTATTTGAGAACATGAAAGGCAACATCCATGTGATCTGACGAAGGAGATTGCATGAACTGACTGAGGTATTGAACTGCGAAAGCCAAATATGTTCGAGTATGAGTAAGAAAATTCAGCTTACCCACCAAGCGCATGTACTTACAAGGATCCGGTACTGTAGGTCCTATGGATATGTGAAGATTTATACCCACTTCCAAACGAGCAGAGGCTGAACCGGAAGTGCAATCATACTCAGTGAAAAGCTCTGAGACGAATTTCTTCTGAGACAAAACCAGACCTTGAGGGACACGAAGAAATTCGATTCCCATAAAATAGTGCATACTACCCAGATCTTTAATTTTGAACTGATCATCCAAAAAATTGTCCATTGCAGAGAGATCATTCCCGGTTAAGAGAATGCCATCGACATAAATGCCGAGTGAATAACGAATGGTCATTCTTGGAGTGAACATAGCCCTGAGATCTTAAGGCATCGGACAATTTTGCATACCACTGCGTGAAGCCTGCCGAAGATCGTACAACGACTTGTTCAACTTGCACACTAAAGAGCTGTCAGGCAAACAAAGACCCTAAGGAGGCTTCATATAAACCTCTTCATGAAGGTCCGCCGTGGAGAAAAGCGTTGTTAACGTCGAGTTGAAAAACAGGCCAATCCCTTTTCAAGGCAACAGACACGAGCACCCGGACTGTTGTCATCTTGACAATGAGGGAAAAAGTTTCAGGGAAATCGATGCCCACTTTCTGAGTGCATCCCTTGATAACAAGTTGAGCTTTATGCCTGTCAATGGTGCCATCAGGCCGTAATTTGAGCTTGAAGACCCACTTGCAGCTTATAGGTTTCTTGCCTTTAGGAAGAGGAACCAAATCCCATGTTTTGTTCAATTCCAAGGCAGCAAATTCCTTTTCCATGGCCTCTTGCCAAGCAGATGAAGATGCCGCCTCTGCATAAGACTCAAGCTCACGTGCAACAGACAGATTCGATAAAAAAAATAATGATCAATCAAGGACAAAAACACCAGCACTAATGAAAGGAGGATGAAAACAAGCTGATGTGATTGTGTTTGAGTAAATAGAAGGGGATGATAGAGAGGTGCTGAAAATGTTATCTTGTAAATGGGATGGTGCATTGCGAATTCGTGATGACCAAGAGAGGGACATTGTGATCAGTAGTCATGGAAGGGGTAGGTGGAGGCTCGCTTGTAGAAACATTGGGAGCATCAGGGAAAGATTGGGGCAATGTAACAGATGGGGGAGATACAGGTGTGGACTCAGCAAAGGGGAAAATGTTTTCATAAAAAGCAACATTTCGAGAAATGATGATCTCCTTGGATGATAGAGACAAGAGCTTATAGGCCTTCTTACCATATGGAAAGCCCAATAAAACGCAAGGTTGGGTTCTAGGTTGAAACTTATCCCGAGTGGGAGATGTAGTTGTGTAGTAACATATGCAACCAAATGGCTTCAATTGGGTATAAGAAGGAGCAGTGTGAAATAGCCTTTCAAACGGAGTAGAGTTTTGTAAGAGTTTGGAAGGGAATCGATTGATAAAAAATGTGGCCATGAGAACACATTGTCCCCAGTAAACAATGGGAAGATGGGACTGAAATAGGAGTGCTCTAGATGTCTCAATGAGATGCTTGTGTTTGCGTTCAACGACTCCATTCTGCTGTGGAGTATAAGCACAACTAGTTTGGTGAATGGTCCCATGAGTGGCAAAGAAAGATTGGCCCTAGTTGTTGAGACCAAGCTCAAAAGCATTGTCGGTTCTTATGACTTTGGAAGTCACAAAAAACTGTGTTTTAACCATGGATACAAAGGTTTGGATGAAAGAAAAAGCACTAGCTTTTGTAGAGAGGAGATGGGTCCAAGTACAACGTGTGAAGTCATCAACAATGGTAAGAAAATGTTTATGGTCATTATATGTGGGAGTATGATATGGTCCCAAATTGTCAATGTGGACAAGGTCAAAGCCATTTGTAGTTTTGATGCTATTGTGGGGAAATGGCAATTTATGTTGCCTAGCTTTATGGCAAACATCACAAGGAACATCTAATTTTGGAAAAGAATCAACATCAATTGGAAGCAACCTGATTTTATTAAAGGGCATGTCTCCCAATATCAAATGCCATAACAAATTAAGTAGATGAAGACAAACAAGAAAAAGGTTTACAATCCTCAGAAGGTTCATCAAAAAGCAAAGCTACATTTGGTAAAGAAGAAGGCAAAGATGAAATCTGGTGTTTGCAATGTAGAAGATAAAGCCCATCCTTTTTTTCACCATGCACCAGTGGCCTCTTCGTTGAAGAGGCCTGCAGAATGCACATTTTGGATGAGAAATAAGCACCCTAATCAAGTTGAGTGGTTAACTTGCTTATTGATAGAAGATTAAATTTGAACTCAGGGACAAAAAATACATGATGTATAGTAACATCACGTAGAATATAAACAGAGCCATGGTGTTTGACAGTAATGAAAGAGGCATCAGGTAAAGTTATTTTGTGAGGCTGGGAAAGAGGTTCAAGAGTAGAGAAAGAAGATTTGTCAAAGCACATATGATATGTAGCGTCGGTGCCTATAATCCATGTATCACAATTTTTTCAAATCATAATGAGCACTAAGAGTAAGGTACTTATGATAATTCACAAGATAAGAAGAGGAATTACCTGTCATGGCACAACCAGCTAGATCCATGGACTGACTGGGAGCTCTTTTGTTCAGCATACTCAACATTTGAGCACATTGTTTCACTGTGAAACCAAGAATGGTAGAGACTTGGTCACCACCATTATCAGATCCAGATGCTTGAGCTGTGAAATTCTTATTCTTCGAGGCTGGAGCCTTTGATTCACTCGGGTGCCCAATCAACTTGTAACAAAACTCCACCTTGTGACCGATCTTTTTGCAATGAGTACACACATATGGAGACCTCTTTCCTGGAACTAGAACTGTCTTGCTTAGGCTTCTGAGTTGTAACCTGGGATTCAGACTTGTCGTTGCTTCGTTGACCTTGACTGCTCATGGCTGATGAATCCCCAAGAACCTAAATTTTACTCTTGATGCCAAGCTGTTTTTCTTCATTATAGATCATTGAATATGCTTGAGAAATTGAGGGCGTTGGCTTCATCATCAAGATCTGACCTCTGACTGAGCTGAAATGATCATGTAACCCCATCTACAGTTCAAGAAGACGTTGATTTTCTTCAATCCTGCAGCATTCTGAACCCGTCCCACAAGAACATCTGGGAACTGTCTGTAAGGCCTTCAATTCATCCCATAGGCGCTTAATTCTTGTGAAAAAGGTAGCAAAATCATCATTTCCTTGTGAAATGACGCAAAGCTCTTTGCAAGCGCTGAATCTTTGAACAAGATTCGATTGTTCGAATCTAGTACAAAGATCTGCCCAGATCTCAAGTGCGGAGTGACTATAGATGACACTCTCCGCGATTACCTTGTCAAGGGCGTTCGGAACTCACGACACCACCATGTCGTTGCACTATTGTCAGTCCCTGAACTCAACCGTGTCTTTTCTAGGTTTCGGAATTGAACCATGAACGAAACCTATCTTGTTCTTCGCCGAGAGGTTGATTAACATCGAGCGTTTCCAAGTTCCAACACCACTACCATCAAAAACTTTTGAAACCAAAACCATACCCGGATTATCTGAAGGATTGAGATAAAGCGGATCTCTGGAAGCAACTCCTGCTCGTGATTGATTCCATGGATCCATGTCGTCGAACGAGATGCGGAAGCAAAGAAACCTGAAACGAAAAATTGAGAACGAATCGAAGAGAACGAATCAAGATCACTGCTCTGATACCATGTTGGAATGTGAGCGATCAAGAATCAAAGATTGAGAAATTGGAAAGAGCCAAATTGGACATTGAATTTCACTTGTTACTTTGTTCAGGAGTTGAAACTCCAATTTATACATGATGGAGCAAGAGGAAAGAGGCGCCAGGTTTGTTATAACAACCCGAACGACACCGCTTCACCTCTACTGAACAAAAGAGAATAAAAAATGGACTAAACGGAAGCGTTTAACTAGTCTTATGAATTACACAGAATGAACAAAACCTCGTCGTCTCCTCTGTGCATCATCTGAATACCACATCTCTAACAAAATTAGATCGAAATTTCCGTGTATAACTCAAATCCAAATCTGACTCATTTTGACCCGATATTCGAATAGACACGAACATAGACAAATCTGATTCTACGCAAGCTAGATCTAAATAAGACCCGATTCATCCTTATAATTATTTTAATTTTCTTATTTTTAAACATTCAAATAATGTAAATTATATATAATAAGACCTAATATAACTAAATAAATTATGTTTAATAGTTAAGAATTAAGATAAACAAAAAAAAAACAATCATCATTTCATAATAAAACAAAATGTGATCTAACTTGACCTAACCCAAAATCCATTTGCCCCGAAATTATTAAACCCGAAAATTTACCCGACCCGATCCGAACCCGACCGAACATATAATATACACGGCCCGACATATGACCGAAACCGAATAGGTATACCCAATCCCGACCTGAATAACCCAATCGCCACCTCTAGTGAGAAAGGAGCCCAACTCTCAAACAAGGCTTGTATGTAAATGCTTTGTTTTTAGTTGGAATCGTTGTACGTGCTTAAGGCAGTTCGAGTCGAATGAATTGAGACTTGAAATGTATATCTTTTTTAACTAGGCCGAGCCCAATAGAGGATTTGAGTTTTAAAAGAGGTTTATGTTCGCCTTTTTGGGTAATGTGAACGAACTCATGTTTAATCTTTTTCGAATCGAGTTTAAGTTGCTCAGTTATATAATTGTACATGCAACTGAGGTTGTTATTTAAGTTGAATAAGACGAGCAAGTTGAGTGTAATATACTCATGTGAAACTTTCTTTTTTAACTGTGTCGAGTTCAAGTTGAGCAGTACCCATTAAATATTTTGCTATCGAATTAATATACGCTATCAAGACTGAATAATTTTCATGTTTTTCGGAGATCATTTTATCCCCTTATGGGAAGTGCCTTGTGTAAAATGAGTTATGTATTTACGATTATCAAAACAAATAATTACAATTATGTAGTGATCAATGGGTCACGAGTTCGAATTCACTTCCTCTATTGTAATGATTGGATACTCTAATCACTTTCACACTCCCTTTAGTGCATCATAAAATTATTTCGAGTGTAAATATTTTTTTATAAAAAAATAGATTCTATACTTTTATATTCACATGTTTATAAATTCTCATGATGAAAAATCATGTTTTAAAATCATAGATAAGGTACAAAACAGAAGAACTAGAAGAGGAAGTGTTGGCCAAAAGACCAAATAGCTATCAAAACATAACCAGATAATAGAATATCATAAATCATAAAATGGGGGGAAAACCAAAGAGGGCTTCATGAAACTCAACTTTGATGGAGGAAAGGGCCCCTCTGGACGCATTGCTTCTGGTTTTGTCATCCGCGATGACCATGACAAAGTTGTGATGTATGGTGCGCATTGTTGTGGGAAGGTATTTGCATTGAAAGCGGGGAGTCTTGGACTTGTCACAATGGTTTATTGGAAGAAATGAAGAAGGGCATTACAAGACTCGAGATGGAAGGTGATTGCTTGACAGTTATCAATGTCATTAAAAGGGTTTGGAAGTGTTCCTGAGAAGTCCAGATGACATTTTCAGACACGCTTGGCCTTTGTAAATCTTTTGAGGTGATCTCGTTCTCCTATACCCTTAGAGAAGGCGATCGGTGTGCTGATCGGATAACATATCTTGGTTTGATTTCAAACATCACAAATTGGAGGTGTCATGTTGAAATCAACGATCTCGTCCGAAAAGACACCCTTAGATGGTAGTATAACCGCGGTTGACTATACACAAATCTTTGCATTGTATAAAAAAAATTATAATCCTTTTACTACCCATAAGTCATGGACGTGCTTTAGGGAGTATTAACTGATTATTTGACAACTTGTTTTTATGTGACAGAAAAACTTAACTGGATCGATCCATCTTATGAAATAAATTTTAAAAGATGTTAAGAGTTGTACATCGACATATAGATTTCGGGTAGGATCATTATATGAATGGAGGAGTTTGAGCTTGGCTTGAAAAATGCTCGACTTAAACTCTTCGTTTACTAAATACGTCGAGTATGAACATATTTTTAAACTCGAAAGAAATTGAGCCCCTGTTTGGTATTGATATTAGATATGAGATATCAAATACTACGTAGGTGTATCAGATATCAATATCAGAGATATGGGTATCAGAATCAATATCAGAGATATGTGTATCAAATCTAATTTCTCATATCTAGACCTGTCAAACAGGTCGGGCGGGTCGGGTTTGGGTCCATTCCGGGTCGGATCATTTCGGGTTACGGGTCGTGAAATGCTCAACCCATACACATATTTAACGGGTTCGGGTCGACCCAACAGGTCAAGAGCACTATTCATCCATAATATTTTAAATGTCATTTACTATTTATACACGTTATTTTAAAATGATAAAATTATGTAAAATATCAATAAAAAATTGATTACTTGTTATAATTTAATTCTTTTTAGTTTTTGAAGTATGAAATTATATATAATATATAAATTGATATTTTATATAATTATTATCATCCTTAAAACCATACATGAATAGTAAATGACATTTAAAAGTAAATAAATGGAGTATTTTTAATGACTATTTACATAGTTCCTAAATCTAAAATTGTTATATTATCCTAATAATATTTATATTATTGAAAAAAAAAATTAATGTTGCTACAATAGTAATATGTAATTTTATATAAATAACAAATTGTAATGTTAAATTATAAAGTAAAGTTGATGATGAAAAATATAATATTCAATCATAATTATTATTAGTAATAAATTTCAACATTAGGTTAAATTGTAATTTATTTATGTTTTACTATCTTAAAGCTTGACCCAACGGGTGACCCACAGGTCGACCCAATCCGACCTAGAAATTTGTGGGTTGAACGGGTTCGGGTTACTTCGGGTTTCGGGTTGAAATATTTGCGCTAAAATCCACGTTTTACGGGTCGGCTCATGTTTTGACAGGTTTACTCATAAGTCATATCTAATATTCCTGTATAATACTCAAATCTGATATCTTATATCTAATAGTATGGTATTATAGGATATGATGAGTTGCAGAACAAAACCAAAAATCCAAACAATGCAACACCTAAACAGTAAACCCAAAGAAAATCATCAACGGGAACAATTCCAAACTAGTAAACCAAAGGAAATAATCCAGTAGTTCCGACAATTTTAAAAAAAAATTCATCAACAGGAAACCAACCGTAAACCCACACAGCCATAGCTGCCTGTTATACAAAGACTATATCTTGTTGCCAGCAGGAAACCATCAATAACACAAATTCCAATTCAAATTCCAAATCGAAACAAGCAATAACACAAATTTCTTGGGGTGCGCATGGGACGGGACGGGACGGGATTGGAGTAATCTCGCATCCCGTTCCGTGTATTTTTTGCGGGACGGGATTGATTTTTTTTTTTCAAATTCCGCCGGGTCTTATCCCTCACGGGACGGGACGGGATTGGGACGGGACGGGATTTGTCTCTCGTAAAAAATAATTTTAAAAATCCAATTAACTTGAAAAATAGCAATTAAGTATAAATGTGAAAAATAAAGTTATTACAAATACAGTAATTAAGTACGTGTTAAACACAAAAAAAAGAGAATAAAATACAGTAAGTTTGTACACTAGGAAAGTACATAATTAATCCCATTACAGTATGAGTAAATGTTATTCAATTTTTTTCATTACGGTAGACTTTACATTGGAGACAGTAAGTGTTATTTTAATTAGTATTTCAATATTTCTTAAATGTTTTAATGTTTTATTATTATTTTAAAATTTAAATTTCATGTTTAAATAAATGTTAAGGTATAATATAAATATATTCTTATACGTTTTTTTAATTTTAGTTATAAATATAATTTTTTATACATATGCGGGACGGGATTTGCGGGATGCGAACTCTTCGTCCCACGTAATTTTTGCGGGACGGGATTGAAATTTTTTTTCCCAAATCCCACCGGGATCGGGACGGGATGCGGGACGGGACGGGATTTGCGGGATTTGTGCCCACCCTTACAAATTTCAGTCGAGATTCCAACCTTGAAGAGAAGAGCAAACCAAATTCCCAATGTGAGAAGGATAAGAATTCGAAATCAGATTTCAAAATTTTCGAGAGAAGAGTTAACCAAAGAAACCCTAGATGATGTCGAAATTAACAAGCCCCAAATCTGGAGATGTTGAAAATTCCCAATAGAAGAACAAATCAGAAAAACGATAGAGAAAAAGAGAAGAGTATACTTTGTTGGCTTGAGAAGAAGAGATGAAGAAGAAAAGTAAAGCAGCGATGGAACGCTCCCTTTGGAGAAGAGACGAAGAAGTAAGAAGTTGACATCGCTGGTTTTTTTAGTATATGAGATTGTGGATTTTTACGAATAAAGAGAGATATGAGTATATCAAGTTGATATCCATATACTCGTATATTAAACAACGATATGGATATCACTTATATTCATATCCATACCTGATATCAGGATATGGATATTCATATCCATACCAAACAGGGGCTGAGACTCGACTCAATTGGTGTCCAAATATCTCGAATTTGTAGAATTTATAAATTTTTACCTAGATTACTATATCATATTAAGTAGGGGTGCTCTAAGAGTTACAAGTAAAACTTGTCTCTCATTTACAAAATGAGCTGGGTCAGTTTATTTCTAAACGAGCTAGCTTGAAAACGACCCTAGTCTTATTATAAATTCCTTATTCTGGCTTCTCAGCCTAATTAACTTTCATATGATATTATCCGAAGTGAAAACTAACCGGTACCTGGCGAGTTGCATTTTGGCGGATTTGTTCATGATGTTAAAAGAACTTCATTCAGCAAACAATCAATGAAAAGTTCAAAATCACACAGTTATATTCACACGTAATATGAAATCAGTTCTTGTAAAGCTCACATCAGATATACAAACAAAACAAAACAACCCCCAAAAACGAAAATTTAGTTTCAGAGACAAAAAAAAAAAGGAAGAAGAAGAAGAGATTAGGATGAACAACGTAACACCATGTAGCTGCCATATATAACCACTCCTTGAGCAACCCGGTTATCCAGGCATCCATCTTCCAGCTGACAATCCCGGCTATCAACACTTGACATCAGCAAATGCTAAGGGCTAACCAAAACACCACCAACTAATGCCATTGATAGAGGAACCTACCAGTCTACCACTCTATGAAGCAAGAAGTACTGGAAGTACAGTGTGCTTCGTGGTGACCCCTTGAAGCTGTTTGTACCCTTTCCGGTAGTGCTCAAGAGAGAAGCACAGCTGTCGGATAGCCTCTCGTTTCTCTTCTGCTGTTTCTGATATCAAGACCCTTTGTCTCTCAACCTCGTCTTGCAGTTTCCCAACGCGTGTTTTCAGCTCATTGATCAAACCAGCTTCTGCTATGAGTTCATCTCTTTCACTCATGAAGCTATCATATTTCAACTTCAACTCATAGAGATCGTTCTTCAAAGCTTCCAGCTGCTCTCTATTCTCAGTGCCTGCCTTCAGTAGTTCGATTTCGTCGCTCAGCTTCTTCTCCGCCTCTGCATGTTGATTTTTTAAGGTCTGACAGTGCACTTCTAGTTCCCTATGCTTCTGCTCTACCCGATCCTTTTCGGTTGTCAGCCTAGATAGCTCAGCTTTCAGGGGGTACTTCTTATCAGCGTCAGCTATCATATCTTTCAGTCTCCTGATTTCTGCCTCACGGTCTATTAAGGTGCCTTTCAGTGCTGAGATCTTGTCGTCACGTTTTGATGCTTTCCTCATATCTGCATCAAGTTTCAATCTCAAACCAGCAGCATCTTTTTCAGCCTCTTTGATTTGATCCTGTAACTGGTGAATAAGATCATATGCCAACTTTTTCTCAGCTGAGAATTTCTCATTTAGCTCTTCAAACAAAGCTCTGACATTTTCTGTATCAGAAACGGTTATGCCAGTCCGGTGGCTGTCTTCTTCAACCACTTGCCTTTGCTCACCCTCCCCCTGCAAGTTGGTTAAGTTCAAGGATCTGACAGTTTCAAACTCCATCTTTAGCTTAGTAATCTCTACTTCATAACCAGCAACCTTCAATTGTAGTTCAAGAACATTCTCTTGCTGAGGAATCTCCATCTTCTCTTTGCCATTGTACTTCTCAGAGTCCATCTGTATGGTCTTCTCATTCAATGCTTCTTCGCTGTGGCTTACTGAAATTCTAGGAGAACTGTGTACAGAGGAGACACTGTGTTCTTCAAAATCTGGCCCTGGAGATACTTCTCTAGAACGTACCGAAATATTTCTTAGGAAGTAATCAAAACCAGCTGCTCGATTAGATCTATAACGATTCAATCTCGACTCAGGAAGAGCCCTCAACATGCTTGACTCTGGTTCCAAGTCAGATGCAACTGGGGGTTGCAGGTCCACTATCAGTTGTTCATATTGCTTAGCCAAAGTTTGATAAATGCGCTGTAACTCATGGACCTGATCAATCAATTCAGGCCGCCTCTTATAATACAGATCAGCTCTTCTGGCAAAGGAGTCCTCATCACCATCAATCAGCTTCAGCATGTGTGCAGTATTCCGATCCATTTCTGTGGCCAAAGAGATTATTTGCTAGAGCATTATGTTCTCATGTTTGAATTGATGTACGATAATAACGCGAATAACATTCATTAATTACAGATGATGATTCCAGAAACAGTTGAATCTATAGCTTCATACTGAAAAGTATGATTTTCACATACAGAGTATTTTATTTCTACAGAATTCAATCTCCCAGTCCCAGGGAATCATTAACAAAAACATGTTACATGTGATTTAGCCATTTATAGCAGAAGGGCTTTTTTTATGCATATCCAACTCCAACACATGAAAATTTGTAAGTCAATAAATTTCAACTCCATGCTGATATACCTCAACTGTACCAAGCATGATCCTACAATACTGTGTTCTCGAATAGATCAGAGCCAGATATTATTATGCAAATCCATCCAGTTAGTTTTCTAGATAACTTTGACTAAGAGATTGCACTAGACATAGCTTGCAGCTCCTATTCAAAGCATCTGATGGGCAAGAGTACACATCTTGCCACATAAGATTGGTTTAACTTTTGTCTTTTATCTTAGAGTTGAATACTAGCACAGAAGCGAGAGAGGTAAACAAATTTAGGAGCCGGTTGCATTATATACTAACCTTTCACATTGCTGGAAAGCCATTTGGGGTTCCTGGGATTGGCACTACTCTCTAACTTTTTCGTATTGTCCTGAAATGAGTGGAAAAAAAATTAGCGCTGCCTAAGCAGCAAATAATCCAATAACTTTGAGATGCACTGCAAAATGAAAGATGGACTTTAACTTCCCAAATGACAGTCTACAAGGATATAACATATGCAGACAACTTCTTTTCTCCTTCAGATTCTAATATTAGAAAGACAGGTGCGGAGGTGCCTGGTGCTGAATGAAGTGATAATGCAATATGCACTGCCTCGAAAATCAAATTAATATGCGTGAATAAAGACTCAAGTACTCAGCCATCTAAAGTGGTACACCTCAAATGTCTCATAACCACACTTGCATAGCAATAAAATTTATGGCTTGACCTAAGTGCATCACGGTCTCACATTTCTTTCCAATCTTTAGGCACAACAAACGTAGAGCTTTAAAGTAAATTCGTAATACTATTCCCGTTGATTACTTTCCTCATCAAACAGGAGCATAGGCTGCTTATCGAAAATTAGGTTTCACAGGTGATGATGACGCAAGCTGTAATGAGGTGCTTGCCTGAGTTCTCTTGAAAACATGGTTATGGTGGATTCAACCAGAATCAGAGAATAGCAGTTTTCTGTGGAAAATTCATTATGCAGAACTGAAGACTAAAATCAGCAACTTGCTTAGAGCGGTCATCAACAAGCTTCATTCTCTTTTATGAAAAATCAACTGCAACCCTTAATGGTGCACATTTGTGTATAGTAGTATACATTAATATTTCACTAAATCAAGAAGACATGAGGGATGTGTTCTTTCAATTTGAAAAACCAAATCAAAATGAATCAAATGTCTACAAAACTGAAGAAAGAAACAAAAATGATAAATTTAATATTCCATACCATGGATGATTCCATCTTAAGTCAATTACTAAAAGACGATGATATGCCCAAGGGTGAAGATCAGACGCGTAAACACGATTTGACCTGAACAAACAGATAATGAGATTATAAATAACGTCTCTTATTAGGGAGCAAATGCACTGAACTAACCATAACTAAAATTTCATACATCACAGATATATGTAAGGAACCTATTAATACCACCAGCCTTCAAGATCTTATTTTCTCATGTAAAAAGGGGGAAATTCAAAATGAAGGGGAGACAAAAATCAAGAAATACGCAAAAGGATTCAGGACATGGCAAACTTTTATTGAAGAATTGCTGCAAATAAAAAAAAAAAGAAACTGAATTTGTTCATCGCCAATTGCATTGCATCAGAAACCCGAATTTCACCCCAGCAACGATGAAAACAAAAGAAAGTCAAAACAAACATCTCCATTTCCCCAATTCTACACTCAAATTCGAATGCATCCATAAAAATCAGAACTATAAGAGGAACAAAAAGAAACAAGAAATTGTAATAGAAGTAGTACTCCTAGCATGAGAGAGAGAGGCCATTAACCGAACCTTTTCAACGATCATGATATGTATGTTTCTTTGCTTTGTAGCGCTTGGTTACTCCTCTGACGAATGTAGTCAAACGGAAAGGCCAATGCGGTATATACACAGCCACAGGAGAGATAGAGAATCGAGGATGGAAGCGATCGCAGAGCGACGACTGACGGAAGCAGAGAAGAGCAAGCGAATCGGAGTTTGGACCACCGGCGAGCGATAAAGAGAGATAGAGCGAGGTGAAAGAGGATCACCTCAATCGGACCTCGTGGGGGATTGAGCGTGTACATGGAAGGGGGTTTTGTAGTTGCAGAGAGGGAGGAAGATCACCGCCCCACTCACACAATCATCACAGGGTCGTCGTTTTCAGATGTCGCTTGACTCAGACAATCAATTTTCACAAAATTGCAAATTACGTCCCCAACTTTGGGGTAATTGTGCACTTTTAACCCCTATCGCCTTAACTTTAGAAATCACCCAAAATCCACCATCTAAATGGGAAATGTATTAGAAATAGAAAGAGCTTCTCAAGTATCCAAAAAAAAAAAAAAAATAGAGTTACCATTATTGTAACTTATTTACATATAAGATTATTATATGAGTTTTCACTTAGTCAAAAACCGAGCTTATTTGAATATTTGGAATTCGATTCAAATTAAAAGTTGACTCGATTATAGCTCGAATTTTATAGAATTTACAAAAATCTATTAGGTTATTATGTAATAGATGAATATGGTTGTTCTATAAGTCAAATAACCCGGGTTCAACTTTGAAAAAAAAAAGCTAAGTCCGGGTCATTTACTTTACGAACCGAGTTGAGTATAAGCATATTTTTAAACTTGATTCCAAATTCAAGCTCGAGTTTGACTAATTTTTAATGCTTAACTCGTTCAATTCGAATAACAACCTTATTTACATGTTGATGAATAAATCCACAGTCAAAATATGATTCTTTTATATAAATGTTAAAGACCATGCTATAGAGTACAATAAATCTCAAATTCAGGATATATTTTGTAATTTTCCTAACTATTTTTTTTTTGTGTCACAATCACAATGAATATATTTTTTTATCTGCCCTCCCACCCCAAGCATATATCTTATGATTTGAAAATTTCTTAAAACAGACTTGGAATTTTCAACTTATAATCAAAATAAAGTTATTTTGGGTTGGCTATCATATTGATTTCATTTTTCCAGTCATCAAATAATTATATTTAATTTCATTTTTAAAATGAAATAAAATGAAAGTCGAAATTTCGTGATATGTAAATGATACACAATGTCTTTTTCCATTTCTCTTCTATCATATCCCTCATGGTTTAAATTATCCAATGTTTTTTTAATACAATAGAGTAATACTAAATTTAGAATAAGTTTTGCTCAAAAAAAATTAGAAAAAGTATACATAATAAAAAGTTTGTGCATTTCTTTTCTATTCTCTTCTTTCCTAGTTGTATGTCAATGTGTCATCCATTTCCCTTGGGACTAATTCATAGTGATTAATTAAGAAGCTAATACATTAAAAAAAAGTCTTGAAAAGCAAAACACAAAAATATGTCAATATACTCAATGCATTAAAATATGATGAAAAACCCAAGCAAAAGCAAAATACAAGTTATATACATACAAAAAGTAAGACAAAAAAGGGTCAAAATACATAAGCAAGCACATCATAGCTGTAACTGTAAATACATGGACTCTTTCAATCTTCACATTATGGATTTTGTTTTAGGGACTTGAGCTTTTAAAGTTTGCAAATTTGTCTCTTCTGCCATCCAGAAGTCAATTGCTCAATTGCTGATCATCTTCCTGGCATTCTGTATTAAATGAAATATCAAAATTAGAATTCGAACTAGAGTAGTAGCTTTGAGTATTTTATGATTCCTACCTAATTAGATTGATAGATCTTGATTTTCAAATAAGATAATAAAACTGCAAGGGAGTTGGCAGTGGTTATACAACACAAGGTGTGTGTTGATCATCTTACATCTTTTTGTTTTTGGTAGATTATACAAAAATATACTCCACAAGACTACAACTAATTAAAAAATATACATACATTTAACATAAAAGTCCGTGTGACTAAAAACTAGAGGTAATGTGCATAGGCGTACATACGCAAGAAACCGAGTACATAAGACCATTGAGATTTTGAACAAATGCCAAATTGCCAACTTACTGAAGCTTTCCAGAGGAAAACCTTATTAACTGCACAATGTGGCAAAGGCATATGGAACAGCCCTAATTACAATGCCATCAGCCATGTTCCATGATGTCATGTTGATAGTTTCTTATGCAAGAACCCTTCCAAATCTACACATGATAAGGGCGTGTGGAAAGCACCATCGATTGAAAGTAGCAACATATATTTAGCCATACAATACAACCAAATCTCGAGTCCAAAAAAATTGAAAAATTGTTGCTACCATGACAATTAGATGTTGTCCTACTCGCTACTGATTGCTTAACCGCGATTTTAAGAAATATAACTTAACGCAACCATCATGTACATATGCACAACAAAATTCTAGCTTCATACTATAAGTTGATTTATGGAAGCTAGCAAAAGACGCAATAAGTTCTCTCTCTGAATTTTTTTTTTTTTTTGGGAAGAGCTGTTGGAGCAAACACATAACCCTAGTTGTTGCTGGACTTGGTTGATGATCTAGTGCTTCGTCTCAATCTCTGTGAGTTGGATTCCCCACCATTAGCTTCATCACAAGAGTTGATTGGTGCTTTCTTCGGCTTTTTTGGCTTCTTACTTTCATCTTTGCCTTTGTCAGCTTGTTGAGGTTCTTTCTTTAGCCTTTTGGGTTTCTTAGTCTCTTGTTCTTCAACCTCTGATTCTTCAGTATTTGTATTCCCACCATGTTCATAGCTTGCCCTAACAATATAGATCTGCAACATTGTCGTAAAATTTAGCAACTTCAACTTTGCAGTTATGCCCTTATGCTTATCAAACAAATAAAAGATCATGTGATTTTCATTTCACCTTAAATCTTGCTGGCTCAACCAATTCAAACACCAACGCGTCGCCATCATCCAGCTTGTGTGATAATGCAAAACCTCTCCATCCACCACTTAGGCCAGCTCTCTTTCCAATATAAACAGCTTCCACCTCGTCTCCATCTTCGTCCTCTAATACCATATTTAGCAGAGTATTTTTGGGGAGATAACTTTCACAGAAAGCGCTAGGCAGACCCTGATAAGTGATAAGTGATAACAAATCCAAACAAGATATAATTTCTTTAGAATGAAAATAGGCATCTGTTGAAATGACTATTCTCTCTTCCTATGATCAATGTGCCTTACCAGCCAGAAACAACTATATACGTGAGATCGAACCATTGATTTGACAAATGTCGGATTGCTTGATTGCAAGTTTTCTCGGAGTTTTTCAGCAGCTAGGATAGCTTCAGCCCTCTGTTCATAGGAAGCAGTTCGAACTTCTTCCAATGGCCTCGCAAGATAGCTGAATTTCCAATGAGGATCAGAGAATTGCACACTCAAGGAAAGTAGGAAAGCACTGAATTCATGAACCAGCAATCTCATGAGCTGTGAATGTATACCTTGCCCATGACCCCCCTGTACTTCTTCTCTTCCGGAACGAAGGAAATTCGAGATCAACCTTCAAAAGGAATGTCCAAAGTGATTCTTCATAAGTGACAAATTATACAGTGCAAAACAACAAACTCTATTACAATTCCATATGATAAACATACCTAAATAGACAAATTGTAACTACAATTTACAAAATTAGCTCATCACCAACGAATGACATGCCATTTTGATAAGGGCCGCATTCTAACTTAGCCAATGTGTGCAAATGAGTGTTTAAAATTGGCATATTGCATGTTTTCGAATAGCCCAATCGACATCAGCCAACCTTATGTGAAACACTTGTGATGTTCCAAAATTTTCATGGTGGTTGCTACTCAGATAAGCAAATAAACAGCAGAAAATGCACAAATTAACAAATACAACCAGAATCCTCATGTTCTAAAATCCAAGGAATTGAGTCAATTGACTCAATAGCACAAAGCAAATAGCACCACACCATGGTAAAGTTGACACCTTTGGAACCAATTTGACTCCCTCTTTTCCGAATTTGTGCAATTACACAACTTCGTTGGTGTAGCACACAAACACTTACAGTTACATCCTCGCGGTAAGAAGAAACCAGGTTCCTAGCCCGCGATGAGCGCCTTGGCTCCTCAGAGTAAACTGCATATGACCTTTGCTTTCTAGGGCCACGCTGCAAGCACACGAAAGCATACTCATAGTACTCATAGCTGCACTAGGTTAAAAACTGTGAAGACCAAAGGAACGAAACGCCAACAACAATCACCTGCGACAGAGGTGAGTTTTCGGGCTTTGATATCTCCGAAAGGCTCTTCGAAATCTTCGAAATTCCCAAGTCCTAAAAACGCCATAAAGGAAATCGATATATTGTGCCGAAAAAGAATTTTTTTCAAGCTGTGAATACTATAAATAGTGATCGATGATAACGCGAAAACAACCTCAAATCTCTTCTTGTTATCTTCAAGGCGGCGGCGGCGACCCTCTTCGTATGAATTGGAGACGGTGTCATTCGCCATGGCTAAACTGTTTCTACAGCAGTTGACGGGAGCGATCAAATTTTCTTCGTCTTCTTGGTTTTTAGGGTTTCGCTCTGTTGATGTTTCGCCGCGTTCTTCCTCCGTAGCGCCAAATAGAGGCGACGTTTGAATTTCAAATTCTGTCTCCAGCTTGATTACTTAAAACGGCGTCGTTTTCTCCACTATCGGTATCCGTTTCTCCATACTCCATAGTATCTTTGGGGTAATTTTCATTTTTACCGCTCCAGTTTATGAAATTTTTTTTGTGTTTCTAACATGCATGATTTTTTATTCTTGTGGTTCATTCAAGTTCCAAAAGTTCACATTCGAACATTGAAGGACAAATCTGAATGTAAAAAGCTAGAGTCCAAACCCAAAATCGATCCGCTTATCTCGTAAAGTTTTCCCTCAACTCTACTCGAACAAAACCGATTCTTTTATACAGCATTACAAGTTACAGCAACTATTGATCAACAGCTACCTATACCATACCCTATCATATCCGAAGACAGTAAGAATCAACTGGCAATAATCAACTCGACGACGAAACAACAATGTGGCTATACCGCCCACATTTCAGATGCCTGTTCTTGGCAAAGTTGCCCAGTACCTCAAGATCAACCTTGGTATTGTCTCCCAGTCTATGGTGATGGGCCGCATCTGTACTGCCTAGGATCTCTGTTTATGAGGATCCTCCAGGGTTGGAATCTTGTCTTGCGGGTTGTTGACAGTTGCAGCCACAGCTGCCAAATCCGTTGTCTGGTTGGCACTGCATTGAAGTCAGGAGTTCGAAGTTTGTAGAAAATTCCAGCACGCAGTTGGATGGCGAAAATTAGGAGATGCAAAAAATGATTGGAACTCTCTACTCTTGTTTGAGCTCACATCATTCCCAGCACAGCTTTTCATCGACCCAGTAATTTCCGATCACCCAACACCTGAACTAGTACGAACAAAGAAATGAGTTTGAAACAAAACTGGCAATATATGGTGAGATTCTAGGTCGAACAAAATCATATATCTTTCAGGGTAAAAAACCTTCATACGAAAAGACAAGAAACCATTCATGTACAAACAGAATACAACAATCCATAAAATCTTAAAAGGAAAATAGAGCAATAAACAAGAAAGAGAGGATGCGCTTATTTCATTGTAAAATCAGGAATGACTATTTTGTGCTCCTCAGCAGTATCCCCTCTATAAAACCTAAAGTTCAGTGCGAAACTAAGAAACCACATCTTTTACTTTCAACATTGCATTTGAGAAACCCAAAAACAAGAATACAATCTACAAGAGGATACCTCCAATAAGAAGTCTCAACTATGAAATCAGACAGGCATTCTTAGTAAAAATAATGAATTTTATAAACCACAAGAAATATGCTATCCTGTAGTACACTACAGGGTTGCAGCAAATATTCAAAGTGCCTCTAGACATCAAACCATAATGTATAAAGCAAAGAGACGGAAACATCAATAAGCACTCGAAAGAGAAGAACCAACATGATAACCCAAATCTCACTTCCAGCTTTTTTCCAGAAACATTCTAATTAAGTGCCCGAAAGTAAAGAAAATTAAGAGCCCGAAATCAAATTACAACAAATAAAGCAGAGAGGGGCAGTTGGATCCTTACCAGTTTCTAGACATCTTCTTGTGGCACAGAAACCATCCACTCCCCGAGCTGTACTAGATTTAAGCAGATTGCTTTGAACACATATCTGTTGTTAATGTTCTAAAAGGAATTGCATTCCCAGAATTCCATCATTACCACATCTTAGAAACTCAAGAAGTTCCTTTGCCTCGGTTTCAAAACCCTTCAGTCGACCCTTTGACATTGCCCGCCTTATAATTTCATGAGAATCAATATTAGGTTCACATCGATTCATAGCCATATGTTTCAGCAATGATATGACATCCGTGAACTTCCCTCTCCGAAGCATTGCGTTCAAGAAATTGTTGTAAATAGAAACATCAGGGGAGACACCAATTTCGAGCTTCATGTTGTTGAGTATTTCAAAAGCATCTGATATCTTACCCATCTTGCACATAACATTAATAACTATCCGATAAGTCACTACATCTGGTTTCACTCCCTCTCTGTTCATTTCCTTCCAGAGTTTTTCTGCAAGATCATCAGCTTTTGCTCTTAGGGCTGCATGCAGAAGGATATTATACGTCATCGAATCAGGGGAAATTCCCTTGATTCTGAAACCTGTAAGAATCTTATGAGCTAATCCAAGCAATCGCTTCTTGCAAAGACCATCAACCAAAGCATTTAAAGTCTTTGTCGAGAGAGGAATGTCATCACGCAACATGCGTTTCAGCAACTCCAAGCACTCTGATATCCTTCCTGTGGAACATAAATACTTGATCAAACATGTATAGCTCACAACATTGTGTTTGATGCCCAGGCACTGCATCTTTTCCAAAATTCTATCAACAACCGAAGAGTTTCCCTCTTTGCATGCAGTGGACAGAACTGTATTTATCGATATACTGTCGGGAAAATATGTCTCATGTCCAAACTTATCAAGGAGCTCCAAAGCGTTTTCTAGATCTCCTTGCAAACACAGCCCTTTTAGCACAGTGTTGTAGGAAACACTGTTTGGCCTCAGATCACTCTCTCTCATTTTTTGCAACGCAGACAATGCTTCATTGGATCTGTTAGCCAAGCATAGCGTGTGAAGATACACATTCCAAATACCAACATCCATCTTACAACCTTTTTGTTCAACTTCAATGTCGAAATAAATAAATGCATCGGCTACCTTTCCCATCTTCAACATGCCCCCAGCTATGGCAGCATGCGTGTAAGGGTCGGGAGATATGCCTTTCCTATTAAGAAGGAGAAGCATTTCGTCTAGTTTATCCATTCTATTTGAATGAGAAAGTGCACGGAGGATAACATTGTAAATGACCTTGTCTGGTTGACACCCACCCTTCTCCATCTTATTAAGCATGCCAAATGCCTCTTCGATATCCCCAATTTCACAAAGATGCTTGATAATAACAGTATAAGTGATGAGATTAGGCTTGCATCCAAAACTATCCATTTCTCTCAAAACACTACCAAACTCATCCAACAAACCCTGCTTACTGAATCCGTAAAGCAACGCAGTGTAAGAGCAAATGTTATGTACAAAACCTCTTTTCTTCATAGAGCCAAAAAAGGAGATTGCCACAACACTAGAGCCATATTTACACAAAGCCCACAGAACTGGATTGTAAACGAAAGGAGCACAAAAGTAACCCTTACAAAGCAAAATGTGCAAAATCCGGCAAGCCTCATCTAACATACCTGCAGCTGCCAGCTTTGAAATTAGCAAACTCAGCACAGTTTCAGTTGGTCGATAATCCAACAACGAAACCATCAAATCGACAACATATACCGAACCCCTCAAATTACCTGATCTCACCAGCCGTATCAACAGCTTCGACAGGCAGTCAAACGACGGCGAATAACCACTCCTGTACATTTCAACCACAGCCAACAACACATCGTGCAACGAACCAATGGAAAACAGTCCTTTGATGAGCGCATTGTAAGTAAGAGCATTCGGCAAAACTCCACTCTCCCTCAAGCTAGTATAAACGCTAACCAGCTCATCCAAAGCCAGATTGCGCGACTTCAGATAGCAACACAGCAAATTATTGTAATCCCTAACCGAGGGTTTCCAGTTCGAGAAAGACATGGAATTGAGCACCTTCAACGCGTCCCTAACCCGACCGGACTTGGCAAGATCGCACATATTCCGCTGCAGTTGAGCAAAATCAGAACAATTACTACTACTAGCAACAGTAGAGGGAGTCTCATCGGCATAATCAACACACGCAAGAGCAGAAGAAACGAAGTTGCCTGCGAATTGGTTGAGAGAACATAACCGCTTGGAGATTACTGTGGGTGTGCACCGCGCTTGAGCGGCACTGAACACCATTGAACGGACCAACATACAAGAGACGGATGGAGGTACAGCGTCAGAAAATGGAGACCATAGAAGCTGGAGAAAGAGAAATTGCAGTTAAGGAACAATTGACACGGGCCTCTACAATCTCTTGCTTCCTCCCAGTCTTTCTCCAAATCAAAAACACCAATCCTATTTTCTGAGTTTCAAAGGAGGAGGAGCTCACCTCATCACCTGATGTGGCGGAGGAGGAGACGGAGAGTAGAGTAGAAACTGGCAAGAGGAGGGAAGCGGAGGTTACTGGCTTGCGTCGGGCGTTGCGGCGGTGGGAGACGGTGAGGGCCGAGGGGTGGCGGCGAGAGCAAGGCTGTGTGAGAGGATGAACGGCTTAATGGGGAACCCTTTTCATTTTACTGTTTTTTCTTTTCGGGAAATTTTCGAGTGTGTAACCCCGAGTTTTTGTAAATTACGAAAGATATCAAATATTTTAGGGTTACTATTTGCACGGTGATTATATCGCCTTTTACACCATTCGCGTTCGCGCATTGCGGGTGCGCGGATTTGCCTTTAAAAAAATACTAGTAAAGTCCCCGCGCCATGGCGCGTATTTTAAAAAAATATATATAACATTTTGTAAGTATAGAAAATTACTACAATATTACAAAATTAAAAAAACTATTACCAAACTTTAATATAAAATAGAAAAAAAATATTTGATAAAGTAACTAAAAATAATTATAATATTTCTGAAAAATGTGTAAAAATTACATGAGTTTAAGATTTGAGTAGAATAGATTAATTGGGTGAAAATCGATCTCAAAATAAAAGTGGTTATAACACCTAATAAAAAATTCTTATGGTTTATTAGTTAGATATAGCTAGATTAATTGAAGAACTTGTACAAATGTCATTAGTTGGATTTTTTCCTAGGCTAAGTTGATGGGGAGGAAATCATAAAATTAAAGTGATTATCACATCTAAGCAAAAATAGTTCTCATTATATATATAGACTGGGAGGAAATCATTAAAAAAAATTGTTTAAATTTTTTATCATTTAAGGTTTTATGTAGTTTATGTTAGGTTGGTTGGGTGAAAATCCAAAATTTAAGTTTATTATAAGAACAACAATAGTTTTCATTATATTTAGATTGGCTGCTCCAAAAAATCATATATTTGGAACTATATATTATTATTTTTATAAAAAAAATGCTTTTGAATTCATCCAATTGTTTTAAAAACTAAATAGAAATGATCATGTGTGATTAATATAGAATGAAAACAATGTATAGTTAATATTATCTTTATTTTTTTTAAAAAGTTTTGAATTAATCCCATTGGTTAGATAAAAACGAATTGCCTAAAATAGAAAAATCATATATTTGGAACTATAATTTTTTTTTATAAAAAAATGCTTTTGAATTCATCATATTGTTTAAAAAATAAATGGAAATAATAATGTGTAATTAATATGGAATAAAATAATATTGTATAGTTAATATTAACATTATTTTTTAAAAAAAAAGTTTTGAATTAATCCCAATTGCTAAATAAAAAGAAATTGCCTTAAATAACTTCGCGCGAGGATGCGACACGTGGCCAAAAGGCTTTGGTTTTAAATAATATATAGATTTTTTAAAAAAAGTTTTGAATTAATCTCAATTGCTAAATAAAAAGAAATTGCCTTAAATAACTTCGTGCGAGGATGCGACACGTGGCCAAAAGGCTTTGGTTTTAAGTAATATATAGATATACCGCAGCCCATAATGGGCATACGCAGATATATTAATATTTTTTTAACCCTGCAAGTTGTTGCCAATTATGCAAGTCTGTAAATCTGTTAACACTTACGATCAAAAAAAGAAAAGAAAAAAGGTCCATTCCTACTCCGTATTAATTATCCGATAAAAAATAGTTAATTCATCACGTACGTGCATTTTTTTATGCTAATTACGATAGATATATAAAATATTAAATAATTAAAATTTTTAATAATTTCATATTTTTAGTAATAAGTAAAAGATTATTAAAATATAAAAATATATTTTATATAGTTTTTTATCATCTTAAGAAAAACGTGTGTGAATAGTAACGTCTTATAAAAGTAAACAGAGCGAGTAACTAATATTATGTGATGTCGGTCTCTTTATATACCAAGCAGTTGTCAAGTGGACATAATATGAAATTCAATCCATATCGTTATAATGATCTTATTTATATCTATAATAATTTTTTTTAGGACAAAATAAATTATTAAAATATTATGTAGTCAGAAATAGATATTTTAGTAAAATAACGTAAGAAATATATACTACATATTTAATTAAAAAAGAAAAAAATATTTTTTAAAATCAGCTATCTATTAAATTACATAATATTTAATTAACGATAATTTAGAAAAAAATATATTTTACCTTATAAAAGTGAATTTTATTTATATTTTGATAGAATCCAAATAAAAGATATTTAGATTATATATAATATGTCAAATTAATTTTATTTATATTTATATTTAAATTATATATAATTTTATTTATATCCAATTCAAACCAAAACTACTTCCTTTAATTAAGGAGGGAATTAAAGGAAATAACCCTTGCCCCGGTTTGGTATGCACGCCTAACCCACTAACCGTTTCTAACTGCAAGGGTTAGACCCCCCCCCCCCTTAAAAAATTGCAAGGTAGCCGGTTAAATAAGGGTGTTGAAACCGGTGGTTGGGAGTAATTAAAGAAGGGAGAGAGCGTGGGAGGGAGGAGGAGATAGGGCAGTTTTTAAAAACTTGTCACTTTCAACTGTGTAAAACAGATAGGAAGGAGGGCAGAAGGCATGAAACCGCCATTCTAGAGACGAGAAAGGAGAAGAAGAAGGCCAAGGAAGAAGACGAACCTGGGAGTAAGGAGGAGAAGAAGCCGGCGGATTGCAAGCCAGTAAACCCGACAACGTGTAGAAGACGACCCTGACAGCGGTTAGAAGAGAGGGACCGACGGTTTTCAAGTAAGTAAACCCTAACTCTACCAATTTATTACTGATTGCATAAATTGAAAGGATGAGGGGCCAAAATTGAAGAACCTAATTTGTTTGACATGGTTTGCAATTGGATGAAAGAATAGGTGGAATATCCGCCCCTGTCATGTGGGATGTAACCGGCGTCTAGTATGAAAACAATGGGTGGAAATGTGGGAACGGGGGGTGTTCGAGTCGGGGAGAGAAGGGAAGTACCATTGCGGTGATGATATGGTAAAGGCCTTGAATGGGGAAGCAAATTAAGGGAAATCGATACATGTATTATGTGAATTTTTGGGAAAATTGGTGAAATTGAGGAAAATGTGGGAATTGGGAAAATTGGTGAAATTGGAGAAATTGGATAGATTTTTATAGATAGAGGGAAATCGGGGAACCTTTATGTGGATAAAAAAATTTCAGGAACAAGTTATTGAATGTAAATGTTGTTACATTGTAACATGTCATGTTTTGAATATCTAGTTGGCATGTTTAATAGGTTTACTATCATGTTTAAATGCAAAATTGCGCGACGTATATTTTGTGGAAGCTATAAAATGGTTACAATGCTCAGGGGATAAGTATAGGGTAAGAAATGGTGAGGCTAGAAATTTACTGTCATTTGTGATAAGTATAAGGTAAGATATGGTGTCTGTCATGTTAAAATGGTCACAGGACATGTTAAAATGGTCACATGACATGTTAAATGAACTTACTGTCATGTGCATTGTGACTGGTGTGATGAAAATGTGCAAATGTTTGAAGAATGCTAAAGTATTGCTCCCCAACCTGCAGGGTATCAAACAAGAACATGGGTGGTTCAGGAGAAAGAAGGATAACGCAGACACTGACAACAGACGAGGTATGGTTTGGGTAGTGTCGATCAAGGGTAGAGTGTTTTACAGATGAGTCGCTCTGACATTCCACCCCACCGTGCAGGCGATATATGCCGTCCCCGAGGGCCGGCATTTCAAGTGTAGGTGCAACCAATACGCTAGGCCCCAGGTCCTTTCAAAGCTAGACCAGTATCTAAGCGCCTCAGACTGGAAGCGTATATGTGAAAACCAGTTTGGCGGCATTGCGAGGTTCGGTGCCAAAGTTGAGTTCTCAGCACAGCTAGTCCACTACGTCCTACAGCGGCAGCTGCGGTCGAAAAAGGAGCATTTAACCTGGTACATGATCCAGGGGTCCATAGTTCGGTTCTCCATCGCGGAGTTCGCGCTAGTGACCGGACTGAAGTGCTCGTCAAACGTGCTGCAGACCATGGACACTGAGGCGGACAAGGTTGCCTGCTTAGAGTTCTTAGGGGTGGAGAAGATGAGGATGAAGGACTTTGATATGGAGTACAAAGTGGCGATCAAGTCCAAGCGGAATGCCGCCAAGCGCTTTAAGTTTGCGCTCATAATGCTAGTGGAGGCGGTGCTCTTTGCGAAGGAACCCCGCAACTTTATTCAAGGGTGGGTTGTAAACTTGGTGTCTGACACTAAGGCGTTCTTGCGTTACCCGTGGGGGCGACTGTGCTACGAACGAACCCACGAGTTCCTCTACCGGGCTGTTGAGAGCAAGCTCCAACACGGGGTTAGCAGCTCTCGCCCGTCGTACTTGTTAGGCGGCTTCCCCCTTGCATTCCAGGTATGTACATAAATCTCACAAGACAAATAATTATTTAAACTGGACGCTGACTCATGGTAACTGGACATAGGCACTGTGCATTGTAAAATTCAAACTAAACACGATTAAATGCAAAGTGTCGACATGTCATCACCTGGTTTGTTTTTTTTTGTTTGTAGTTGTGGGTGTACGAGGCTCTGCGCCCAGTTGCAAGACAATTTGCTGACACCAGCGACGACATAATCTACCCTCGGTGCCTGCGGTATAAGTTGAAAGAGCACAATATCATGTACGATTCTCTTGCCTCCCTCATCCAACAGTCGAAGGACGAGTTGGACATGTTCGACGAGGTGGACGTTGTTCGGACAGTCCTCCTCCCGGATGCCGAGGAGGTGAGGAAGGGGGTTATCCTTGGTGCCATGTTTGCGACAGAGAAGTCGGATAAGTTCTTCGACGACCTCATGGTGGAGTATAAAGCGACACATGTGCCGAGCACGACAGAAGCATCCGGGTCATGCACGTAGGGTGAGGGAAGTACGACTACTACCCAAGTGGATGTGTCAAGGATTTTGTCTAAGATGGATGATCTAGGGACGAGCATATTGGCAACGTTTAACGAGAGGATGCAAAGGGTTGAGGCGGAGATGCAAGAGCTGAGAAGCGAGGTGAGGGGGAAGAAGCGAGGCGAGGACGAGGTGACACACTCGCATGACAGGTATGGAACTTATGGTGAGGAAACGGAAGATGTTGAGTTGCAGTCGAAGGAGGTAAGATGTTCAATTTGCAGTCGAAGGAGGCGTCATGGTAACATACCTTTCCCATATTTGCGTAGGGTGAGGAAACTGTTAAGGAAATGGGCTACAAATCGGGTACTGATGCAGGTGGAGATGAAACCACCAAGACAACCTCTGAGGTAAGTACTCTAACTGAAACCGTGATGTCAGTTTTGTGAATGACGGTGACACGAACTCATAATCTGAAGGAGATGGGTAAAAGTAAGGGCCTAGTCCATGGGGAGACCGAAATGGAGAAGGATGTTGATCCACAAGAACCCCCCAAAGAAACACCTACCACACAGGTAAGTCATCCCTCTCGTACTGCGATGTGAGTCTTGACAATGGTGTCGACACTAAGTTCATTCACATATTTGCGTAGGGTGATGAAGTGTTGAAGGAAAAGGGTCAAACTGATAGCACAGGGCAAGGGGAAATGGTAAGAGCGACCGGTGTTGAGCCAGTAGCAGCCACCACCATCACAACCGCTGAGGTAAACCATCTGCCGCCCAGTGTCATGTGAAGTTCGTTAGTTGTCATGTCAACAATCTTTTGCTGTCATGTAGGAGGACCGGGCTAATGAGGATGAGGTGTTAGCTGAGGGCTCTAAGACTGTGGCCAAAGGGCATGGGGCCACGTCAACCATCTCCGAGCCAGAAGCACCCACGACACAGACAACCCCTGAGGTAGGTCGTGTTAATGGTACTGTCATGTGATATCACGTATGTGTCATGATATTTTAAGTTTGTGGCATGTCTACTACCATAGGAGGCGCATGATGAGGTCGTCGTTCTCCTTTAGCGTAAGGGCGGAAGGGTGAGGCGAGCGCCTGCGACGTTAGAGGGCCACGAAGTCACTCAGCCGGTGAAGAAGCCGCGTGTCGAGAAGGGGAATAAGGAAAAGGAGGTGGTTGAGGACGTGACGAATGGGCCGAAGAAGACGCGGGGCGCCAAGGGGAAGAAGGTCATTGTGGGGGTTGACGCCGTGGCCTTGGGCCTGATGACCAGGGTCGACGTGGACGCCTTCTCTGTGTGGTTGACCACCGACGACGCCCAAGGGACTTACCCCGCACGTACAATGATAGGCACCCTCCTCCAGAGGGATTTCTTCGGGGACCTGAAAACGCAAAAGAAAATGGTGGGCTCAGAGGTAAAGTCCACCCACCCGTGCTCCGATAACATGACAATTTTGTTGTTGATTGGACACGTGTTCGTTGTTTGTAGCATATCGACCAAGCATGTGGCATCCTCTGAAAGGAGGTAGCCAGCGAGTCGAAGTACGCAGGCGTCGCAGTCGTCGACCCCTACTTCGGGGTACTGCTGCAGAGACATACCGGCATGATCATCGACGAGGAGTTGGAGTACTACTTCAGCGGTATGTTGCTTGAGAGGTGTCCGAAGCCTTGGGCCAGCGTCGACCGCGTGTTGGCCCCTTGGAATCTGAAGGACAACCACTGGGTTGTGTTGGAGATCAACCTGGCCGAGTGGACTGTCCGTGTGTATGATCCGAACACTCGTTTGACTCCTGAGAGACATTTGTCCGGCCTTTTGAAGCCCATCACGCACACCCTGCCCCCGCTGATGGATGGCCACCAAGAGCTGCACGCCAAGCATGCAGAGAAACTGCCCCAGCCGTTCAAGTACAACTGTGTGAAGGGGATCCCTCAGAACAAGCAATCGTAAGTCGTCGTCGTCCATCTTCTGATTTTTAGTGTAATTGCTACGAATTTGGTTTGACACATGTACTTTTTGGGACGCAGAGGAGACTCCGGCCCCTACGCTATCCGTTTCATGCAGATGCTCGCATCAGGCGACTGCGTATTCAAAGGGGTGGACGACGCCTTTATCGATGTCTACTGCCTAGTCCTCTGTGTCACCATCTACCACGGTGCCTTCCGACCCAGCCCCGATCCTCAGTAGTCATTGCCTCTGTCTCCATTTACAAGAACATTGTTGGTTGTATTGTTGTGTGGACATGTTGTTGGTGGCTTGAACATTTGTGTTTTCATAGGATTTAATTTGTTTGACTTTGGTATCGACGGTATGTCGTTTTGGGAAACGTAGGGCTCAGGTTTTGAAACAATGATGTCATGTTGTTTTTAAAACTATGTTATCTTGTAGGTCGTATGATGGTTGACACTTATATATTTACGCCGTACGCATTTCCATTGAAACTGACAATTTACACATGTCATGTCCAAAATATCACCTGGCAAGTTAATATTACTACATGTCATGTACGAACTGAAATAGCTGCACCCAGGCCCAACAAGCCTTAATAACAAAACACGGGCGAAGTTCATACTTCAATGTAAAAGGGGGAGCGATAACGTTTCCGAAAAAGTGAGCCCTGATTACAAAACGTGTTAAATACCTACTGTCATGTCTTACCCATTATATATAATGTCAAAATATGTGTCTGTCATGTAATATCCATATGATCGACCAAGTATGGCGCCGTTTCGGGAACTTCCTTTCACACTGAGACGGGTACCTAGATGTCTTCGGCCTGCCAGGGCGTACCTTGATAAGTGGGGGAGGCAAGTCTCATTGGCGATTGCCTCGGGTACCCTCCAATTCTCTCGTGACGGGACTAGGTATATCACGTCCTTGTAGCACGCACGCCACGCGTCTACCTTGTACAAGTCGTTGACGAGCGAGTACACATCCGTCCCGTGCAATTGGGATGCTGTCATTGCGTGCGCGCATGGGTACTGGTCGACGTTGAAGCGTCTGCAGCTGCATAAATGTCCTGTTAGGTTTACAAGCCAGGTGGAGGTTCCCTTGCGTACCTCAAACTCATGAGGACTCAGCTGTCTGACGACCATGGAAAGGGACTGCATGAAGTTTGCTATGATGGCGTTACCAACCCAGTCGCTTACGACTTTCCCCTGCTCGGCGCTTGTCTTCCTATGTTTGGCGAACCACGTGCCGACGGTCTCAAGGATGACATCTACAAGGGTTGTTAGCGGCAAATCCCTAGGATATTTGAACACCGAGTTCAAGCACTCGGAGTTATTAGTGGTTGTGATGTTGTACCTATTCCCAGCGTAGAAAGCCCTTGTCCAGTTGCTGAAGCCGGCCTCCTTTAGATATTGGCCCGCTCCGGGAACCCGTGCACAGAACTTTGCGTACAATACCTGGAACTCCTCGTACGTGTAAGCTTTACACATCGTCAAGAACTCTTCTTGCAAGCCCCCGCACTTGAACCGAAAACGGACGTTTTAAAATAAGTGATATGTGCATATGTCGTGCTTCGCGAATATGTAGCTATCCCGTATGCCCTTCAGGATGCTCATGTGGCGGTCAGATAACCACACCAGATTAGTAGTGTCTTCAACGACACGCAACATATGCTTGAAGAAGAACCCCCAAGACCCATCATTCTCGCCGTCAACCATGGCGAAGCCGACGGGGTAAATGTGGCGGCCAGCGTCTTGTGCGGTAGCAAATAGCAAGCACCCTCAAAATTTCCCCTTCAAGAAGCTCTCGTCCACCGATATAACCTGTAGAATAAACATCTTGAGGCATTAGAGGTGTCATGTCGAATCAAACATATGTCATGCCGTATTATTAATGGCGTCATGTTTATAGTATATGAGCGTCATTTTCCATTTACGGAAGGACTGACCTTTCGTAGGTTGGGGATAGCCCTCCGCCACGCTCCAAGACTCACAAACGCATACTTGAATCGCCCCTCCGTGTCGCGTTCTATCCTCGTGTACGTCCCAGGGTTGACCTGCTCCAGCATGTACATGTACGAGTACATGCTCCGATAGCTTTCCTCGTCCGTTCCGTACACGTTGTCCCTCGCACTCAACCCAGCTCGGCGCGCATTCCAGTAGCTGCATGTGACCCCCAGCTGCGACTTCATCATCCTCTACACTTGGTCTGGATCGAGGCACTTCTTTGACCGTCCGAAACTGCACATGCCCATTAACAAACAAGTGTGTCCAGTTAAGATAGTTGTGTGTCCAGTTTGAAATAACGTATGTTCAGTATATATAGGTTGTTGTCCAGTTACTATTGTTGTGCGTCCAGTTACTACCAAGGTATGTCCAGTTTATATCTCTATATGTCTAGTGGAATTTAGGCAAGAGTCCAGTTAAGTTTTACGTATTGGGTCACATACCTTTCGACAATGCGCCACCCCAGCCGCGTGTATGTCGCACTGCGTTTTTGTCTGATCGCCTCGTTCAGCGAGCACGTGTGCTCGTCCATAAGCTTTCGGATCTTCCATAACCCCATTTCCTTATAAGCCGAAGCCCGACATGACCACTTGCACTTGGGAGCAGCGCACCCTATAACATACAAGATCGTCGTTGACTTCTTCACCTTCGTCGTGAAGCAGCGAGTCAGACCCGCCCACGCTACGAGTTCCTGCACATCCTCCTTCCTCCGAAACATTTGTCCCTCTCGGAGCTTAATACCGCACTGGCTGGGATCCAATGGGTTCCCCACGATAATTGGTTCACTTTCAGCAGGCTTCGGAGAAGTTGTCGACTTCCATTTTCGTCTTTCGTATGCTTCCTCGACTTCCCTCACCGCTCGCTCCGCCTCATAATCCCATGACCAAGACTTCGTCGGACCAGAACTACCGTGTTCAGGTTTAACCACTTTTGGGATTGCATCATCCTCGTTGGAGGAGCTACCAAGGTCAATGGCTCCATCTTCCATGTCACTGCTGACATATATGACCTGCTTCCCACGTTTAACTGCGTCGGCATTCTTTTCCCTCTTCGCAAACTCCAACTCCAACTCCTCACTTATCCCTAACTGGTCAGAAGTCTCTTGTAACTTGACGACTGTTTGGGTTAACTGGACATCCGATGATTCCAACTGGACATCCTTTTGGTTTACCTCGACAATTTTTTCTCCCAAATCTTCGTCTTCTCCATCAAGCCCCAAGGGGAGATCTGTATTTAGGTGATCTTTTTGGGTCACGGGAGGACCAGTTAACGACACTACAACATCCTCCAAGCGTGCAGGAGACAAACCACCACCGTCTGAGTCATCCGTTGTCGATCCTTGTACTTTTGCCACGTCTCCACCTACCTTGCGTCGCAGGGAGAAATTGAGGTCGATAGGCCAATTTCGTTCTCCAGACAGCCCGTTTACAAACTTGTAGGCCTCCAAGTCTTCCTCATCCCCGATAGCAAACGGCCTGGACCCTTTCTTCTTTGGCTTTACATATGTAAGCTCCACGTCATTCGTCCTACCATCGACATTAAACTTGTCCATCACCTGTTTCTTCAGATTTACATAGTCAATCCTTTCGTCCACCAGCATGGGTTTTTGGCTCCTTGTTCCCGAGAAGACCCAAGTGCCACCTTCACACGCCCACCATCCTCCAAACAATAGAGTGATACAAACTGATGATTTTTCCCCTGTTGCATTACATAGGAAGACATAAATTAATTTGTACTGCAGTAATTACATATGAACAACCCTTACCATACATAGAGACAACACTTACCCATTTTATGTCCGACCAGAGCAATGTCCAGCAACTTCCAACACATGTCCTGTGGGTACGATTTAACTGTCCAGTGAAAAGTGGCTTCGTACAAGTAAACCGTTTATTGAACCCAGGCCCACTTGCTTCTTCTTCAATGGATTCTCTCTCTTTCTTCAGATTTTGTGAATAAAAGTGACGCCCATCATTCCTCTGATCTCCTTATATAGACCACACATCATTCAACACCTACCCTCTTTCTTCAAATCCCACGCCGGTCATTCCTCTTCTTCAAGTTCCATTTCCCCTGCAATTCATTAATGGAGACTAATGATTTCCCTCAGAAATTCTTCAACGCTTATATACCCTCCCCCTCCTCCCTCCCCTTTCCCTTTTTTTTTTTTGGCGCCATCGCTGGGTGGGAACAATTAGCTCCCTCCTTTTTACTGTAGCCAGCTGCTCCATCTCTCTCCCTCTCTCTACCTGTCTTGTCAATAATGCTCAACATTTTCTCCCTCTCTCTCTCTCTCTCTCACACGCACATCTCTCTCACACAGACTCTCTCTCTCTCTATCTTTTCCTCGCTTTTCCGTCTCTCTCTCTCTCTCCCTCTCTTAATTGTCCAACTGTCAAACTCACAGTGTCCAATCTCCCCTACTAACCTGCTACCGGTTGAACCAAAAAACCAGATATCCGGAATTCTCCAAAAAAAATTCGGATGGGGTTAGGCGTGGAAGGATTTCACCCAAAAGGGTTATTTTAGCAAATTGCCCTTAATTAAGACCTAAAAATCAGTACGAGACAGAAATGTGAGTGTGTAGTGGAAATGCAAATTAGGTAATTAAACAGTGCTTGGACACACAGGGAGTGCATAGTGCAAAGTAAAGTCGCACTATTCTGTGGGACCCAACCTATTTTGCGCATGCGCAGTGCGCATTCGCCCTTTCGCGTACTCGCAGTTCGCGTTCGATTCATTTCACCGTACACTTTGCGATATTTTCACCGTGTGTTTAGCAATTCCGATATTTTAACATAGCAACTTCAGTTATTTTCTGCAAACCCCAGATGTGAAAATTATATGTTAGGCCTCGTTTGGTAAACCATAGCAACTTCACTTCTTAGAGCATGCTCAAGAGCTTCTCTAAAAAATTCTCCAAAATGGAGAATTATAGATGACATATTCTGAATTGTTTTGGGTCAAATTCCATCAGTTTCTCCATTATGGAGTTTAACCCAAAATATATAGAGTTTTCTCTAAATTTAAGAAATGATCTCCATTTTTTCTCCTCGTTCTCTATTTTAGAGAATGTAATGGGGAAGCTGTTGGATCAAAACCAGTTCTAAATTCCCTAAAAACTTACTATGGAGAACCTGTTGGGGTTGCTTTAGTAAGTTACTTCTTAGAAAATAAACTTTCTATGAATTTTACTTTTCGGGAAGTTTTCAAATGTATTTTATTAAAACTAAATTCTCATACACTAAATTCATATATTTTGTTTGTTTGAACATGAAAATCAAATAGGAATTTATTTACAATTAACACACCCATCTTATTGGAAGGATAAATTGGAAATTTTCTTCATCAAAATTAAAATAAAAAAAAGATTTGGGGATAAAAAAGTAAATAATTCGGGGGGGGGGGGGGGGAGGGGAAAGCAGATCTTACTCACCCACTCATGGTAAGTTAAATTCCACCTTTTTATAGGAATTCCAATTTCAAGAAATTTTAATTCCTGACTTTTTTAGTTTTAATTTTTTTGTACCAAACACATATATTGTCAATCACTTCCTAGGTTTTTGTAATTCTCGGGAGATAAATAGCTAACCAAGCCCGAGGCTTTAGTGCCCGTTTGATACGAGTGTTGGAATCGAAATGGGAATAGAGTCATAAAATTGGAATAGGTCATTTCTGAGGCATATTGTTTGGTATATTTTCAAAATGAATCACTCTACAAGTATACTTCATCGATTAAAGATCCAATCCTCAAAGAGCTTCTATAATCCTCCACTTTGCTTTAGAAATTGATGTATAGCAATTGGACTCTATCTTTGATTTCAGAAGTTTAGCAATTGATGTATAGCAATCGAAGGGCCCATCTTGATGACATCAGAAATTAAACTAAACCTTGCCAAAAGTTTGTTTAGAATATTCAACAAATCCTCAATGACTCTATCTTTGATTTCTGTCTTTGTAGAAGTCATATCCACATATCTAACCTAGCGATAGTAGTGGGGAGGGGGGAGTATGGTAACCTAGTGATAGTAGTGGAGAGGGGGGAGTATGGTAACAGGGAAGGGAGGAGATATCAAGGAGCTTCTATAATCCTCCACTTTGCTTTAGAAATTAAACTAAACCTTGCCAAAAGTTTGTTTAAAATATCCAACAAATCCTCAATGACTCTATCTTTGATTTCTGTCTTTGTAGAAGTCATATCCACATATATGTAACCTAGCGATAGTAGTGGGGAGGGGAGAGTATGGTAACAGGGAAGGGAGGAGGGATGAAGTAGAGGTTGAGGAAATGAATCAGGGCGGCGGTAGAGGTGACAACAAGGTTCGGAGCTCCGAACCTTGTTGTCACCTCTACTACCAATGCGTAGAGGGAGGGAGGGCCAGAAGAAGGGAGGGAGAGAGAAAGCGAGAGTCGATGGTGGTACGACAAGTGGTGGCGATGAAGGGACATGGAAAGTGGTTAGGGTTTTGAATAAGAGGAATGTAAAGAGCGGAATTTAATCAATATTTATAAAATATCCGTAGGATAATCCGAATATTATCCTCCCTTATGATTATGAAAACCTGGAAAATTTTAAAATTTTATGGATGGCTTTACATTGGTTTAATTAGGGATTTTATGAAGGAAATATATACCCAAGCCACTTTTCTCGTATTTTATAAACGTAATGGATTTTAACGCATCGCAAGCTCGAGTTTTACGTTATGTTAAAGAGGTCAGCCACCCCATCCAAACCAATGCCCAACAAGGAGCTACCAGCCCTATTTGATTTGGATGGAAACGAACTAGGCTCCTATATATTCTAGTTCAACCACCCCCATCACTTCCTTCCCATCACACCCATTCTTTGACTAATGAAGCCAAGCACCCATCTCCTCTATAAAACTGACCCCAAGGCTCATTAGGAGCTCATCCAAAGAAACCCTAACCGTCCATGAGAGGAAAAGCAAGAGAAATATAGCCTATCACCATTGGTAGTCCATTTTGGTGACCTTGCAAGAGAAAATCCATATCTCCCTCATTACAACTCCGATTGTAGCAAACTCAGTGGCCTTAGAACCATATTTGAACCAGAATCCAAGGTCATTTGCCTAACCAAAATTGTCCATCTTTGGAGCTGGAGAAAACTGTTTTTGAAGGGTCTTGAGAGTTTGACTTGATTTCTTGGTAAGAACCCTTCCTTTCTTTCAAATAATGAGTTTGAATCTTTTATATGACTCCTTGTTTTCAGTTTAAAACCAAATCCTAACTCATGTGTTTGGGGGGTTTTTGGTGACAAAATGGCAAGGTGTTTGAAAAAAGGCTTCCGAGAGTGCCCGGGGAATTCTTGAGTCTTTCGTGTGAGATCTATGAAGGCAATCCCTCATCCGCCTTCCCCTCTATAGGATAGATGTGTTTTGGTGTGGAAAAGGCTTAGAAAGTGGAGCCTCTATGTGTTTTGGTTGCGTTTTGCAGCAAAAACGTCAAAAAACAAAATGGATATATGTGCCATGTAATTTGGACTTTATTTCCAATCCAATGATCTGATCCAGCTGAAATCTTAATATGATGTTCATGGCAATGTTATATAACTGCCCTCCAAAAATAAGGACGATCCAACGGTTGGATCAAGAGTTATTATAATTTTAGTAAACAATGTTTATAATGACTCGATTAAAATTAAAACTTGGTTAAGGGAATGCTAAGAATATGGTTAAATATATGATGTCATAACCGAAACTTAGAGCATATAAAATACGGAAATGAAGTATACCCATAACTTGGCCAATAATAAGGATGAAAAGGTTATGATTACGTGATGATATGACCCGGATTATAACTTGTTAAGTGTGGATACTTAACCCAGCTTTTAAGTCCGTAAGCCATTAACCTTATGTGAATGTGTGTGATTATCTTGCGGTATGGGTTTATGTGATGAATTAATAAGAAGAACCTAATGTGAACTAATTACAATTGTTAGGCGCTTGATTCGTGATTACACTTGGTGCTTGTTGGTTTCCGTGCTTACCTTCGGATTTCAGGTAAATCCCCTGGACTTACTCATGAGATTACTCGTGACACATGAGTGTCGTAACGAGATAGATTCATGCATATTTTACGACATAGAATTTTTGTAGGGTATAAACCGAAATTATAACATAGAACGGAACATAGGGAATGAAATGAACCCTTGTCTTCTCTTTGTCTTTGTTATAATGGGTGGCCATCTTATTTTATGTTGTTGTGTGGTGATTATTGGGATTCCCTAAAGGCTGCGGCGTAACCGAACCTTCGAGCACTCGATAAAGGTTGGCACATCCTTCAAGGATTTGGTGATAAAGGATGGTGTAACCTCCAAGCATTTGGAAAGGGATTATATTTTATTGTTATCATTTAGGTACCCATTACCGCATTTATTTATTTATATATTCAGATTATGCCTTAGGAGCATGATAGTGTATTTACAGTTTTATCGCATCACGTTTATATGCCTTTTTACGTACTCGCAGAGTATGCTGGTGCATACGTGTATGAGTAATCAATGATTGACCCCTTTATCTTTCTTGCTTTTAGATTCAGGTACCCCCGATACCCGATATGCGTGATCATATATGGATGTTTGTCGGGCATAGCCTATGGGACGATAGAGTGAGAGAGACATGAACCATGTTTTAGTATTTTCTTGCTGCTTATTACTTTTGCGTTTTGACCCGGCTAGGCCGCGGCAAGTGTTGTACTTTAATTCCGCCTTTATTTTCCGCTCAAAAACCGTTTTGCGATAGTTACCTAGGACAGGTTCTAGCTTCCAATGGGCATGCGTTTGCTTTGGAGTTCGGAATCCCCGTTTTAACAACTTATCTACGCTTCCGCTAAATAAATAATCTAAGTAATAACTCGTACTCGGTTGTAAGATCTAAAGCTCACAGAAGAATTCAAAACTCTTCCTTAATGTACCCCGAATAACCGGATCATCCGAACCTTATTAATCCTCTGAGTGGATTAATGGAGGCACATTCGGATATCCAAACTTTTGGGTCGTTACAAGGAATGAGCAAAGCTCGACACTGCTAGCGAAGCTCTACGACAAAGCATTTCCATATATATATATATATCAAACATATCCACTCCTAGTCCTAGCAAAGATAAATTACAAGACTCCCCCGTTGTAGTGGAAGAGGATCAGGATCATATCGATCCTTGAGGAAGCATGTCAATGCTCGCCTAAGTTGCCTCAAAATCAGCTCTATATATCGACCATAAGTCACTCGATATCGACCAAAGTCAGGGGATATCGACTAGTGGCAGTCGATTTCTCCTCAGTAACCTGCAAAACACAATAGAACAATCGACGTCGACTAAAGGGCAGTCGATGTCGAGTCAGTGCCACTCGATGTCGACTAGACGACTAAGATGAGTCAATCTCGAGTGCAGACTCATATAAGCAGTAACTTTATTTGACAAAGAATGGTCGAAAGATGTAAGGGTGGTAAAGACGCAATGATCAGAAATATTCAAAGGGGTTTTTAACAATATATTAAAAAGCTTCCAAGGCAAGGGATAACCACGACAATAATCATGTATGCAACATACTCAAATCATCGAAAGATATATGTTTTTTTTATCAAATAGATAACTCTTGTAATCATCAAATAGGAATATAGAGGCTCCTGCATAAAAACATATTTGTTTCTATCCTTTTCATAATTAGGGTTAACCAACTTTCGCAAGCAAAACCTAATTACTATCCAAATTCATAATGGATCCACTTTCGATTCAAAAATCACAAATAGGGAATTGTCCACTACTTTCGCATCAGATTAAGCATGGGATAGAGGATGAAAATCACATAAGAATCATAAATTCAAGCATACTTACATGGCTATTCCCGAGCTCACCCCGACCCTAGAAGTGGGACGACTACTCACGCCTCATCATCATGGACATCATCATAAAAATAAACATAAACTTGAATAAAAATTGCAAAAAGAGTATTACTAACACGGGTTATAGATCATGTGACACGGGTATGTGTTCAGGTGACAGGGTACAAGGTCTGGATGTGATTGAATTGGGTGACACGGATAACTCTTCAGGTGACATGGATTAGGGGTTGGATGTGATATCCATTAGCAAAGAGGAGGAAGATGACGATGGGCCAACCCCCACAATCCACGTTGGGGTCTCAGACGAGGACAAAAGTTTCGAAGTAAAGCTTGAAGAAGACTGGAATGATTTTGAGTGGCACAGTGTCGAGGAGGACACATGTATGAGGGTATCGGTGAAAGGGGAGGAAGTCGAGGATGAGGTGATGAGGGAACTTGACGATAATGTTCCTAGGTCTAGCGCATCCCCAATTATGATGGAGACGTTGAAGCTATTGTGGAGAGAGTAATGCCTCGCACCAAAGACCCACGATGCAACATCATAGAACTTTCGGAGGGACGGTTTTTCGCATCGAAGGCTGATATGCAGATTCACCTTCGGTGGAATGCGGTGGAGAAGTGCTTCGAGTTTATGGTGAATTGTCACATCAACTGATACATATTCATATAATCGACATGCCCAAATTTTTGTTTTGACGGCTCACATCAGGATCAATCTCCTTAGATGGCTCGTAGAGTGGCATAGATGGGGGCATGGGGCAGGCCTCGCGTCGGAAAGCCACAGGAGTCTCATAAGTGTTTTCGAATTCTATAAGCCTCTCAATGGTATCCCAGGCCTTCTATAGTGTGAGGTCTATGTACCTATAAGAGGTGTAGGCGTTGATCCTTTCCGTTGTTGCCACGTCCAGAGCATTGTAGATGATCTCATGAATGACATACGATGGTTTCCCATGAGTAGGGCAGGACCTCAGCAAATCCTTGTATCTCTCCTAGACCTGAGCTAGCATCTTCCCAGGCCTCTACTTGTAAGTCTTTTGCCTTATTTGCGTCATTTTAGATGGTAGAAAGAACTTGTTGAGAAACAAGTCCTTGAGCTCACCCCATGTGCGGATGGATTGTGGGGTCAAACTCTCCAAACATTGCAGAGCCTTTCCTGCAAGTGACCAACGAAATGCTTTTAGTTTTACATACTCTAAATTAACTCCGTCAGCAATAATTCCACACAAATCTAGATATGTAGTAATATGGAGGACATTTGTTAGTCTTGCCCTCAAAAGTATGTCTCCTAATCTCGTAAATAAATGAAGTTTTAATCTCAAAAGAAACTCTAGGGAGAATAATAGGAGATTCTAGCACTGCCAGTGTAGGGTGCAAGTATTCTTTAGCATTCTGGGGATCTGCTGTAGTCGTTCCTCAAGTTCCCTCCTGGCTTGGGCATCACGATCATCCCTTGACTCCCACTTTTGTTGATTTTGAGTGTATTCAACCTCTTTGGTGGTAAACTCCTCTACCTGTTTGCGGAGCTTCTCAAGCTCCTGCTCCGTTGTCAGATTCGCATCCTGTTGATTAGACATGATTATTTTCAACCTTTCCTATAGACGAAGGAAGCGTCCCGGTTCATCTAATCCCTCAAACTCCGGTGTGCGATTAGCACGTCGCATACACCTACAAGGCAACACTAAACGAGAACGTCAAAAAGATAACAAATGGTGCGATTGATGGCTTCCCCGACAACTGCGCCAAAATTTTGTTAGGGGAGTAAAGTAGATATAAATATAAATCTCAAACAAATTCACTCCTAGTCCTAGCAAAGATAAATTACAAGACTCTCCCGCTGTAGTGGAAGGGAATCAGGATCGATCCTTGAGGAAGCGTGTCAGCGCTCGCCTAAGTAGTCTCGAAATCAGCTCTCTATATCGACCAGAAGTCACTCGATATCGATTAAAGTCAGTCGATATCGACTAGTGGCAATCGATTTCTCCTCAATAACCTGCAAAACACAATAGAACAATTGACGTCGACTAAAGGGTATTCGATGTTGAGTCAGTGTCACTTGATGTTGACTCAGATGAGTCGATCTCGAGTACAGAAACGTATAAACAGTAACTTTGTTCGACAAAGAACGACCGAAAGATGTAAGGGTGGTAAAGACACAATGATCAAAAATATTCAAAGGGGTTTTTAACAACAACAAACAAATTCATATATTACATTCCCATAATTTTTAAACCATGTCACGTAACCGTAAATACCATGTCATCTAACAAAGAACTTACCTCATCATCTTATCCTCTTAGTGGTTGGTCATCTTCGTCAGGTGCACCTTCCGTCTTCCTGCCCTTGTGGTCGATCGTTGTCCTTATTCTTTCGTGCCCCCCTCCCCCATCCCCTTCCTTTTCATTGACAACTTTGTCTTCAACTTCATCTATCACAAACATCACCCTCCTTCTATGCATCAATGTCAAAAGAAGCGCTAACATCCCTTTCTATGTCTTCCCGGGCTCTTCCCATCCCTTTAGCAACCCGCAGTCCATTGATGATCTCCTCCAACACTTTCATCTGCAGAAATTAGGTTTTTAGCATCAATCAAATAGACTAAGGTGAAAAAAATCGTTCAAAAAACAACATCAGTTGAACAAGCCCAATTAAAACATAGAACGACATTGTTGTCCAGCAACCAATCAAATTGAAAAAAAAAACAAGAGAATGACATCAGAGGGAATATATGGTATTCGTAGGGACTATTCAAATTCATATCAGATTCTAATCGTTGCTTAATTTCATGTCAAAATGATTAGGAAAGTATCCTTTAAATATCAACATTTATGTGTCACATTGAAAATGTCTCGTGTCAGAAGTCCATTTACCCTTGTCACCCAAGTTATGCAGATTCTGCAGAAAACGAAGATATGCAAATGAATGACATACCTTCCTATCCATCTTCTCCATCTAACTTGACATGGTTGCGAGCCTCTCCGTCATCGCCTCGAGTGTCTTCGCCACGTGGTCCCCTCCGACATCCTTGTCCTCGGGTCCTATCCACGTAGTTGGGACGGGCCCCTAACAGGGGCATGAAAACACGTCGCCAAGGGTGCCACAATGGCGTCGAATAGGAGGTCGAGCTATTCATGCTGGTAGAAGCAATCATCCATCAACCCCTGCTTGACCTTCTTCGGTAGTAGTAGTGGGTTCTCCTCAACCTTAATGCCATTCTCGTCCTCTAGGTCCATGCATTTGGCTATAGTGTCATAAGAGAGGTTGTCGTCATTGGAGGTCTACCTCACACAACGAGGAAACGCATTTGAGGACACTTTTCGACTCAAACTGGACCCCAACATCCAGAATGGATTCATACAATCAAATTTACAAGGCACTGCACTCGAATTACAAACTTATACAACATATAAAGTATGACTGAGATGTCCTAAATTCACCATCGTTGTAGAGTAATATGAGTGTGGTCGAGAAGGTTACCTGAAAGGCCAACGGTAACCCATCAACCCGTATCCAGCGCGGTCGATATTCGGCTTCAACTCATCAACCCGACGCTCTATGACACCGGACATCGACGCGTGTGTGGTCTCATAAACGACCCTCCCTCATGGGAATGCCAAGAAGCAATCCACATTCTCCACTAGCCTGACAATCCAACCCCGCAACGATTTTCTGCTTTCCTGCCCCAACAAAACTCCTTCGGTGATGAGGAGAAGAGGGAGCTTTAAATCTTCTTCTCACGCTCGACTTCTTCAACAACGCACTCTTGAAGGCGTACTCCAGCTCTCCCACCGTCATCTTATCCACGAAGAAAAAGTTCTTCAGGACTTTATTGTCTTCCTCCATCTCAGACTCGACCCCCTACTCCGACCACAATGCAGCCCGGTGACCAGGGCAAACTCTTTCAACAAGAACTGTCTGAGCTTTTCCCCTATATCATGTACCAAGTCTCCCACTTCTTCTCCGTCACAACATGGCGTTGTAGTGCATAATGCACTAGTTGTGATGAAAATTGGACGCGGTTGGCCAACTGGCAATCCTCCTAATTTGGCTGTCCAGGAGCTTCTCCTAGTCGTAAGGGTCAATGTAGTCGTCGATGTTGGCTAGCAACGATAATCTCGATCCTTGGTTCATGTGTAGGGGTGTTATTCGAGCCGAGCGAGTCGAGTACCTAGGTGCTCATGTTCAACTCGTTTTTTATCGAGCCGAGTACGAGCCGATCCTCATTTTTTTTTTCCGAGCCTAACATCCTGCTCATATTCGGCTCGCGAGCTTTACATGGAGCTCGAGCTCGAATTACTCGTTTTTGGATCAAGCCAAGTTCGAGCTCGTGAGCTCATATTAAGCTCATTTTGAGCACATTTCATAATTTTTGCATTAATACAAGCTCGTGAGCTTGTATTAAACTCGATTTGAGCTTGTGAGCTCGTATTAAGCTCGATTTTAGCTCGTATTAAGCTCGATTTGAGCTTGTGAGCTCGTATTAAGCTCGATTTGAGCTCGTATTAAGCTAATGAGTTACATTTCATTTGTAGCTACATACATATATGCAAGCTAAAACGAGTTATACGAGCTACTCGAGCTTGGCTCGGGCTCGGGCTAGGCTCGTTTTTTTAATATGAACGAGTTCGAGCCAAGTATTTCGAGCTGAATCCGAGTCGAAATCGAGTAGCTCGTGTTCATATAACACCCCTATTCACGCGTCCCTAGAAGTGCTTATCTTCCGGGACTGCGTAACGGGGGTCCGCTTTTTCGATGATACCCCTCCACTCCTCCGTAGATTCTTAGATCGCACCATTTGTTTCCTAAAATTTGGATCACACGAACACAATCAATTTTCCACACAAGTACATATCCCCGTGTCTCCTAAATATCAAATCTTGTGTCACCCAACTTCTAAACCCATGTCACCAAACTCAGATGTACGTCTTCCATTTCTCATTGCAACAATGAAATTACCATCCTAGATCACCAACTTCCATTTAAACTTGTGACCCAAATTCGATTAATAACCCAAGATCCATCAAATAAAATAAAAAGAACAAATGCAATTAAGGCACTAAGTTGCAATTGAACACACGAAATCAAAATAAACAAGGCGAAATGCAATTCTACACGTCTGAATCTAACTCTAAAGGTGAATGGAGATTGAAGATCAAATCAATAGCTAGTACAAAAACAAAAATCAAAACCCCCGTCACCAAATTCGAAACCCAAGTCACCCAATTTCTATTTCAAACAAAATAATTCCAAATCAAAGATGGTCAAAACCTTAATCCGTCTTCTTCAATCGCCCACCAAAACACCTCCATATCCCAATTTTCACTCCCACCATTGCTAGTTTGCCACCCTCATTATTCTTCCCAAATCCTAACCGACGATTTCACATATCCATACCCTAAAACCACCCTCCTTATTGTTCAATCGCAACCCCTATTGCCACCCATCTACAAACCAACATTCCACTCACCACTGTCTTAAACCCTATAGGTTATAGCAACTCCTTCACCCACACAAACCCGACACCTCAATGTCATAGAACAACGAGAAAAGGAAGGCGGATTTTGAGGAGATGGAGAGGGGGGATTACCTCTTCACTACGGCGCCGACGTGCTGGGCTTCTCCTCTCCTCTCCGATGGCAACCTCGTCTCCGACCTCCTCCTTTTTCGAAATCGCCGGTCCTCTTCTCCTGCTTCACCACAAACAAATTCCTTTCCCCTTTTTCGGTTTTTTTTATTCAAAAAGAGGGAGAGCAGAGTTGACATGCATTTAATGCGTTTTCAACTTTTTTGGGTTTCCTTTTTTCTTCACACCGTCATAGTTGGAGATGCATTAAATGCACTCCATTTTTTCCTTTTCTTTTCCCTTTTTTTTTTACCTTTTACCCCCTATAATCGGTGGGGACCGCCAATTTTTTGCAAATTAATATCATTCTGGATTAGTTTTGTAAATTTTCAAGGGTTAAACTACTTTTGCAAACTTGGCCGCCTTTTGGTTTATTTAACCGTATTGGCATATTATCTCAAAAAATAAGGGGATTGTTAAATACACTGGTAATTTTTACCGGACACACCGCTAATCTATGCTATCTCTTGCGGAGATGAGTCCGCACCAGGTTGTGGAATGCTTTGGGCGTCGTGCCAAACAACCTTTAGCCCGCAACTACTTGCAAACTAAAGTAGAGATTTTTTTTAAGAAAAAACATACACACATAATATTTATATAAAAAAAAAAAAACCAGGTTAGCACTTACATATATGCGGACTAAAAACAAAATACATAGTGAATTTCTAATGTACCATCCTCTAGTAGACCACTCGACATATATCAACCCAACTAGTTCTAACCCACTCGACACATATCAACCCAACTAGTTCTAGTTCACTCGACACATATCAACCCTGCTTTGAAATTTAATTAATCGACACATTATCTAACTATACTTCAGTCATACACATACTCCTAATAGAAAGGTCAGCACCTAGCCACCTACCTGCGAACCTTTTTGAGGTTTGGATTTTTTTTCATATAGGTTAGGAACTCCGCAACATGTTGCGGAGTCCCTGTATTTAATTTTCGTTTTTTTTCTTTAGACTTATGAAACTTTCATAAGGACATGTTTGGCACGGCTTCCAAAGTAGTCCGCAACCGATAGCGGACCCATTTCCTCAAAGAGTTGTAGAGATAAGGGATGTAACCAGGAAAAATTAGCGGTGTATTTGGCTTTTCCGAAAAATAATCCTTACCACCTACAAATTATTTAAAAAAAAATATAAGTTCCATCTCATCCGCCCTTTCCATTCCCAAAAATAATCTTCATTTCTTTCCTCTCAAAACTAATCTCAATCTCCCAAAATTTCATTTACGGCCAAACACAAATTTAACAAACTAGGTTACCACAAAAAAAATATATATAATTTTTTTTTAACAAACTATGTCAAAAAGACCAATATTGTAAAATTGATATACTACTATACTATATGGAGTTATTTCAACTAACCACCCCAACCCTGGCAATTACACATCTACACCACTACTTTCATTTATTTATTAGTACTAATCTTTAATTGAAAAATAATTGTGAATAAAGACGTACAGCATTCAGAGAATCTGCATAAGAAAAGGGAATTATATATTTCAGTGCATAAAAATAGATATCAAAGCCAATTAGATAATGGCAGACATTTTTGCAAGTAGGAAGTGCTTATCCAAAACCGAAAAATATAAAATAAATAAAAAGACAAATCCTCACTTGCAACAAAAAGTTCTACTCCGTATATATATACATACGGGGGTGGTCTCTCTCATTCAGTGAGGTATCAAAGAACCCTAGAAGAAATCACGAGCCGTTCTTCCCCTGTCTCCACATACTCTGGTGCCATTCCCAGCTTCACAGGTGCTCTGATTTCCTCCTCATTCCCTTCCGGGTTCTGCAATTGGCTTTCAATCGATTCCCTTTTCGAAATTTCTGCTAGTATTTCGTTTAATGTCTATTTTGAGCTGTTCGGATTGCAATTTGTGCTTTTGCGTTCTGTAATTGTTACTGAGGGTTTAATCCAGCTGGAATCTTTCGCATCTGAAATGATAATGATTTTTTTTAGCATTTTTATGAGCCCGAGATGATCTCTTATGACCTGCCATCTGTGAAATTGTTTGATCTCTAACAAATTCTGGTTGAATTTATCAATGATGTGGTAATACAGTGGATCTCCACAGTTTTCGCATTTAATCAGCGATCTCTAAGTGATCTCATCTGGCTGGTGTGTGATGTGTATGACTTACGAGTTACGAGTGTGACAATTGTTTCAGAGTAACATGTTTTGAAAATTCTATTGTGTTGGTGTGATGTTGTGTTTGTTTCACTGATATCTGAAGTTTCCCGTTTATCCTTGAAGGGAGCCTCTGATAGTGTTGATGAGGAACATTAGTTAACTTCTGAACTATTTCTTTACAGGATCAAGATGCAAGGTGCCATCGGGTCGTTTTTGTTGCACGGAAAGAATGCGGTCCTCCGACACGTGAGTGTGGCCAGTCCTTTGATGAGGCCTGCTTTGTTCCCAAGGCATGAGTCTACAGTGACGGCACGCATGGAAGAGCATGGTTTTGAGAGCACCACTATTGCAGACATCTTGAAGGGAAAGGGTGAAGGTGCTGACGGTTCTTGGCTTTGGTGCACTGTAGATGACTCTGTGTATGATGCGGTTAAGTCGGTATGTTGAAATGTCTCTTTGTTGCCTTCTCTTTTATCTTGGAAGTCTTGCAAGTTAATTGGGGCTACTAGCAGAAGAACTAACCTATTCTTCGGTGTTTGTTTGTTGGATTTCTTAATGAGCAGATGACACAGCACAATGTCGGTGCTTTAATGGTTGTGAAACCTGGAGTACAGAACTTGCTTGCTGGAATTATCACAGAAAGAGGTATATGGATTTTAAAAGAGCAATCTCTGTTAGTTTTAGGATTTTTAGAAGTGGGAAAATGGATTTTTTTTAATATCTAACATACTTTCTCAAAGAAAGTCAAGTGACTCGAGTCATGGCTTAAATCGGGTTGAGAACCATTCAAGATGTTTTTCCCTTTAAAACTGCTACATCCCAAAAATGAAATTGTCTGGCCTTGGAGTTTATTCAAGTCATTCAACTCTGAACTCACTTGGTTAAGGAACTCTTTTGGCCTTAGGTTCCCATCATCACACTCAACAACTTCCTTCCTCTTTTGTAGCCTGATCAAATTGGTTACTAATTCTAACAAATGTACTACATTAAGGATTCAAATCCTTTTTCCATTTTGAAACTTGAGTAATTTCTGCAACTTGTGTTGCTGCTTTGTGAACCCTTGATAAGGATTAAGAAACTCCATATGCATCTAAATTTGTTTATATCTGAGATGCAGAGAGTAGGTAATTTATTTCAGAAACTCCATATGAATCCTTTTTCCATTAAGAAACCCAATTTGTAATTCTCAAAAGAAATTCAGAGGCAATACGAATTATAGGATTCTGGACTTTCTGTTGGATTTCATGTTAGTGTCAATTTGTGTGAAATGCCAGATACATGACTTGTTTTATATTGACCTCTTGCGCTCCAGATTACCTTCGAAAGATCATAGTGCAGGGAAGATCATCCAAATCAACCAAGGTTGGGGATATCATGACTGAAGAGGTACATCTATTTTGATATATGGTGTAGTATGCACTTATGATCAGACATATCCTTATTAAACTACTTATGCTTATACTTTATAATCACCACTTGCAGAACAAGCTTATTACAGTGGCGCCAGACACTAAGGTCCTGAAGGCTATGCAGTTGATGACAGGTTTGTTTATTGCTCTATTTTGCTAGCTTCAAAAAATGACCTCTTCATATCCGAAACTAAATTCGTTTGCTATGGCAGATAACCGCATTAGGCACATTCCAGTGATCAACGAAAAGGGCATGATAGGTATGGTGTCCATTGGAGATGTGGTTCGTGCTGTAGTTAGTGAGCACAGGGAGGAGTTGGACCGCCTGAACGCATACATTCAAGGAGGCTATTAAGATGATGACGAAAACCAGGTGTTCCTTTTCTTGTTGGGCAATTAGAAGCAAACTGGCCCACTGGGTGCTTGTAAATATGATGCATCTCCTGCTTCAGACCTTGGGTGCTTTTCTGCACATCTGAACCTTCTGATCTTGTGTGCTGTTGGTTGTGTTTGTTGTACTGCTAGCCGGTTTATGAACCCGGCGGAAGCTAATAAAACGACGACTGCCACGTTCTTACTTTGCGTTCTCGGTAGCTTTCATTGTAGTTTCCTTGCAGCTCCATTAGACCTGGGCAAGTCCCCGTCCAATATATTTCTCTATTTTTGTTAAAAAAAATTCACAATATATATTTTTACTATGCACTCAATAAATTATATGCGAGATAACTATATTTCTCTATTTACATTCAATTTTTTTCACAATAATTTTTCTTAGTGGCAAAGGGAATCCAACCCACTTACTTTCGTTCCTGGTTTCGTATATGTGTGTGAATCTGTCTTGAGTCGGGGTTTCCCGGGCCGAAAAGCCACATTCATAACCAAATTGCGATATGAGGGTTGGGGGTATTATTCATAATCAAATTGAAATGTTCCTTTTTACACCTAGTAACATTTTATTCCACCTTAAATATAAAAATAAAATTAAGTCCCAACATGATCTCATGGAGCATAGGTCTTTTAAAATTGTGATACATTTGTTCTGTAAGAGTTGGATATTTTTTTTCTATAACTATCAATATAAACATCTTATATAGACAATTTTGTACAAAATTTAATGGGCATGTGTTCACAAATATATTATTAATATGATATGATATAGTTTTTTTTTTCAAAAATAATAATCAAATTTCCAACGCGTATGAATTAAATAGATCACAATTTTAAAAAAAATCGCTATACAAAATTCCTTTTTAGGCTCATTGATTTTTATAGTTTTGGAAAAAATGCCTGTATGCCACATAAATGAAAAAACATTTTAAACCTCATGCCATTTTTTTCATAAAATTATACTACATATTTATAAAAAAATGATTAATAATTTTAAACATAGACATAGTGATTAGTGACACTTGCTAATAAATCCTATGTGTTTCTTTTTTCAATCAAAATTGAGGAACTAAGTACGTGAAGAGTATAAACGTAAAATTTCCGATAATTTTATATCACATACTCCTTCCGTCCAACAATACATGGATTTTTAGATGTAAATTTTTGTCCAACAATAGATGAGCTTTTAGATTTTCTAGGTAAAAAGTTGTAATGATTTGTATTGGTTTGTGTGTTATTGACTTTTTAAAATAATTTGATTGGTTAAAATGTGCAGTGGGTGTTAAAAAAGGACAATGATTCTCTTACCCTCTGGTAAGTTTACCCGGGGGTAAAAATATAATCTTCTTTTTAGTCAAAAAGTAGGTCAACCCAAAAAAAAATGAAAATAGAGGTAGTAGGGAAATAATTACCTGCATCAATTAAAGTAACATTGATCCTAATGACAATTAAAGCACTGTAATCTTCTCTCTCCTAACACTCCCAACGGTAATTTCAAATTTTCATCTCCATCTCTTCAAACGGTCGGAATTGGAGTTGGAAGTGTTAGATTGCTCAATTGAAGTAGTCTTCTTAACGAATCCGGCGAAGATCGATCACCTTCGGTACTAGGATTTAGGGTTCCGTCGTCAACTGCTCGAGATCGAAGAACCTGCAATCGATCGTTTTCCGATCGCTGAACTCGCCGGACACCGAAGGTGAGCGGTACATATATTATCCGATTGGATCTATATTCGTGAATAAGGGATTGTCGTTAATTTGCATTTTGAAACTGATTAGATTGTAATTGTAGTTCGAACGCTAATTTAATTAGGATTTCGGATTTCTCCTGCAGATTTACCGTTCATCCTCTTCTCTAAGCTACAATGAGCCAGAACAAGGACTTTGATCTTAACATGGGATTCGAAGATGGGTCCGGTTTCGATGATTCGATCAATGGGTCAGGCCGGCTGGACTTGAAGTTGGTCCAAATTTCGGATGATGACAGCGCAAGCATTTCGTCGAACAGTGAAAACCACATCCTGGAAGACGGTGATGCACGAGCCGGTGATGAAGGAGACGACGATGAAGGAGACGATGCTGAGCCTCGCGAGATTTCCGATAACCTGACAATGAATCCTCCCCATGTCGGGCTGATGTTGGAGCAGGAAGCAGATTTTATTCAGTTAATCCACGGATATGCGAGAGAAAATGGATTCATGGTAAGAATTCGGAGTTCGAAAAAGTTACCGCCCGCGGAAAGAGGGGGTGATCGAAATACGGGCGAAAGGTACAAGTCAATTAGGATGGTATGTACAAAGGCGGGGAACTTTGTCTCCAAGTCAAAAAACCCGAGCAAGGGATCCATTTCAACCATGACAGGTTATAACTTCAGGGTGAATGCTGTCCGTGATGGACCTGGTCTATGGAGGGTAACCGCCGTTGTCCTTGAGCATAACCACGAGTGTGATGCGAATAATACAAAATACCTTACAAATTACAGATACATCACCGAAGGCAACAAGAAACGGATCTTGGAAATGGATAGGGCCGACGTCCCAATAGCTAAGAACTTCACATCCTTTGTGGTTGCCAACATGAGCCATGATAAAGTGAGCTTCACTAAACGGGACCTGCGGAACGTGGTTGCCAAAAACAGAAGCCGGCAAATGAAGAAAGGGGACTTTCTTGCAATGAGGGATCATTTCGATGCAATGGCTTCAACCAACTCGAACTTCTTCTACAGTTATGATGTGGACGAAGACAACAGATTGAAGAATGTGTTTTGGGCTGACGGAAGGAGTAGGGCAGCGTACTTGGAATTTGGCGATGTCATCTCATTCGATACGACATACGTCTCAAACAGATACAAGATGCCATTTGCACCATTCATTGGGGTCAATCACCATGGGCAGAGCGTGTTGTTTGGGTGTGCCCTACTCGTCGGAGAGGAAACCGAGCACTTCGTGTGGTTGTTTAACACTTGGCTCAGCTGTATGTCCGAGAAGGCACCAAAAGCAATCTTAACCGACCAAGCCCAAGCCATTGGTAAGCTACTGTAAATATGTATCTACATATATGTAGTTAAAATAGTCTTATTTATCGATAATGTCCATTCATTTGTTTTCAGGCAATGCAGTTGCGCAAGTGTTTCCCGATGCTTCGCATCGTTGGTGCATATGGCACGTGATGCAGAATTCTAAAAAGCACTTGGGGAGCAACCCCAAATGGAATGCAATAGTAAGTGCACTCCAAGATGCTCTACACGACTCCTTGTGTATAGAGGAGTTCGAAGAGGCATGGGATGCGATGCTGGAGAAGTTTGGTTTGCGTAACAACAAGTGGTTATGCAAGATGTACGAGAAGAGAAGGCGTTGGGTTCCTGTATACTTCAAGAACAGCTTCTGGGCCGGGATGTCAAGCACTCATAGGAGTGAAGGTATGAACCATTTCTTCAAATCGTTCCTCAATATAAATACTACGTTGAAGTTGTTCGTTGAGCAGTACGGTCTAGCATTATCGAAAAGGGTAAGGGAGGAGGAGACGTCGAACTTCACATCGATAAATAAGCCCCTCAGGTGCATGACCGACCATGTGTTTGAGCTCGTGTTCCAAGAGCTGTACACTACTGCAAAGTTCGAAGAATTTCAAGTTGAGGTGCGGAACCTAGTGTACGCCAATGCACTGAGGGTCGAAGACGATGTCAATGTGTGCACTTACGTCGTTACGGTAAAGCTGCCTTATTTTCGTCGTACACGATGCTACAAATACAGGGTTACCCTTCAAAAAGACAACATCGACATAAAGTGTGAGTGCAAAAACTTTGAGTTCCGCGGGATATTGTGCACCCACATTTTGCGTTTCTTCAGCGAAGAGAATGTGTATTACGTTCCGCAGAGGTATATTTTGGATCGTTGGCGGAAGGACCTGTCCCGGGAACACTTGAAGGTCCCAGTCCCTTACTATAAGCTGATAGAAAAGAAGTCAGACGGGATGAAACGGTATGGGGATATTCATGGTAAGGTGGACAAAATCGCCGGATTGGCGATGTACGATGAGGATTTGTACAAGGTTGTGATGTCTGAGCTCCAAGAATTGGAAGACACGGTCAAGGAGGCTGCGCTGAGGAAGAATCGCCTAACTTATCACAACCTAGATGGCATTGGTAAAGTGTATGGGCGGCGAGTGGTGATCCCAACTGAAACGGCCATGAACGACGACGGGGATGTACCGAATAACGATCTATCCCCTGTGGTAGATCCAGAAGACAGAAGGGGTACATGCCGACATAGAATTAGGAGGTTAGGCTATAGGAGGCAAATTGCGCGGGAGCGTACTGAGCGTCAACGCAGACAGGGTGGGCCAAGCAGCCCTGCGGAGAGCCATGCAGGTCCCAGCAATGGTATTCGCCACCAAAACATGATGTCCATGCCTAACCCTCATCTTTATTACAATTCGGTGCGTAAATGGGATTCCAAACATGCTTTCTTGTCAGATTCTTTTCGTTGGCATCATACTTATGATCGTCAATTCCCCTCTTCTTTGGTAGATGATGCATACACAAGCCATGCAACACAGTGCCCTGTGCAACTATGGGTTTAGTCCATTAAATGGTGCACGTGGTCTTCCTTTGAGGGTTACACAGGTGAGTGATAATATATTACTCTTCTCTAACTTGGGACTCTTTGGAACCACTTATCAATAAGGTATTTTTCTTATGCAGCTATCCCAAACACACACGTCGGGATCTTCGTCGTTTCAGTAGGAACCGTATCAACCAGTCCGGAAGACTCAATGAGTTGGGCACTCCTTGTGATGTTGCTTAGTTCAATTTTTTAAGTACTCCTTCTAAGTTGGAACATTTATTTCGTATACCCAATTTGTAAACAATCTTCTTTGTATTTTGCATCGGATTACAAGTCTAACTTTTAAAACGTTAGGCCCAATTACCAGCCCATTACACTGGTAGTAGTTACCGGCCCAGTCTTCAACAACATGATGCATTTTGCATCAACCAATGCAGCGTCTACTGTGTATATTTATGTGACTATATGTCAATTGTCAATTGTCAAGTGCAATAAAATAGGAATCGAACCCGAGTCCTATTTGCCTATTTGGTGTGTGGAGAGCAATTCTAACTCATAAGAGTCGTGAAAACTAAAATGAAAATGCATGTCTACTTTGTATATTTATGGAGAAATTAGTTATAGTTCAAAAATTGTAATTAATTTTGAAAATATGTTCAAGTTAATATTTTCTTTGAGAACCATAAAACTTGTCCAGAAAAAGGCACATTCCATCAAACTTGGTTATCACATACACAAAAAAATACCATTGTTTATCACACACAAAAAACTATAATCAAACGGCTTCCAAAACAACTAGTCCACAACCACATACCCAAAACAAAGTTTCAAAAAACTCATAATAAAAACCTTAAAATACTACTACAAAGAACAACCCAGGAGAGCTTCACTTGAAGAGGTAGGCCACCACCGCTGCCAAGGTGATCCAGGCCATGATGACAATGACCTGGATCAAGGACATGATCACCGTGCCCGACTTTGCCTGACCTTGTCGTGACTTGGCCACCTCCTCCTTGGCGATCAGCAGCAGCCTATCTTTCTTCGCTTCCGACCCCTCCCGCTGCAGCAGGAGCTGTTTTACAACCGCCAGCGCCGCTTCGTTCTCCTGTAAGCAGTCCCTAAGGGTGGCGATCAATGCATTAGCCATCTCAAGCTGCCCATCATGAACCTCTAGGTTCCCGGCTACACGCTCAGCTCCCCGTTCTGCTGCATTCAATTCAGACTGCAGCTCCCTGTTTCTATCCTGAAGCTCTATGACCCTCGTGTTCTGCGTGCTCTCGGAGGAGGCCGAGGTGTAACTCGGCTCCGGCTCCTCAGGAAACTGCAAATATAACAGAAATTAGAGGACCTTGACTAATGAGTGATGAGTAATCGAAATGAAACAAAATTGATTTAAAAAGAGTCGAGTAACTTACCCGTGGTGGGTGGTGTGCGAATGGGTTCGTGTCAGCCCTGTTGCTGTCTGAAAATGATGTTCTCCAGGAATTCTCAGAGTCAGACATCTTAAGCCTGCACAACATACATTGAATCAGACATTCCATAAATAGCATAAACAAATTCAACACTTAAATTTTGTTGATTGAAATCGAATTTGCAATGAATAAGATAGGAACTCGGAAAGAAACGGTTATTTAAAACGCTAAGTCACGAGTTGCAATCAAACATTCAACCAGTACAAACCCCTAACATCTATTTTGCCCAAAAGTAGTTGCAATCAAATTAACATGCAGCCAGTACAAAACCCAAAAAACCTAAGTCCCTAACGCGCGCATGGCGTTTTCAATTTCATACCAAATTCAAAACAATAAAACCCAAACCTCCAATTCTAAGTTCATACCGCACCAATTACATAGTTCATACCAAAACCATCACTAAACCAGTCCAAATCACAACAAGCAACTTTAGAATACACATAAACCCTAAATCTATAGTTCGAAACCCTAAAATCCCAAACTCTACACATGCATCAATGTAAAATCCAAAGTGCTTTACCACAGACGACATATTACAACAATTGGGGTAGGGGTTTAGATGTGAGAAAGAGCCTAACCTTGTTTATCGTCGAATAAGCTAGAGATAGATTGAAACTTCACTCTTCTGTACGACACAAACCTGCATTAGAAACACCCTAGCGTCAGCACAAATTCACTGATAACCAGAAGGTTAGGATGAGGGGAAAGACCAAAAACGATCGGAGAGTAGGGGAGGCGTTACCTTTTCCGTCGATTCTCGCTCCGATTTCGTGATGATATCTACTGCCGTCGTCTCTTCTAAAGGGGGGAAATGGGAAAACTGAAAGGGAAGGGAAGTTGGTGAGGCTCTTGTATGGGGGATTGGGATTTGATATGGGGAGTGAAAAAGTCATCATTGACCCCCCCTTAATCCCAAACAGATTAATCTGTCTGCACTGCAGTACTGTATTTTTTTAAAAATAAAGATATATACATTCCCCCTTCCCTCCATTCAGAAATCAGAAATGGTTACTGTTAAAAACATTTTATGCATTTTTTTAATGATTATGTTATTTTATAAAAAATTTACAGTAAACACTTAAGAAATTAATTTGAAGTATTATACGGAGTAGTATTATGTATCAGTTTTTAACTCTTTAAAAAACGTGCACAAAGTTCATCACCGTTGAAATATGGAGGGAAATGTGTATCAAAACTTTTTCCTTACGTTGCCGTCTGTTCGGGGGCGAAATTTCATGCCAAGGATATTCAACATAAATACATATCCATTCATGAAAGTGTATCGAGTCATTATATACATATCAAATAAATGTATTACAATTTGGGCATTCTGTGTCTTACAAAACTCGATAGAAATGGAGAAAACTAATACATTGGGCGAGTGTTTATATACATATCAAGGCTCACCAATTTCTAAAAAAATCTCTTGCTAAAGCTCCAAATGCAGCTCGTTTGCAAGCTTCAGTGAGCAAGGAATCCAGCTGAAAAGAAAGAGAAGAAAGCAAGATAATATTATTAAAGTAAGGCATATATGGATTCAATTTAAATGGGCTGAAATAAATAGGACAGCTATAAGCCTATATTTGCATAATGAAAACAAATAAAAAAAAAGAGAAGAAAAGCCAGCAAGGTTTAAATTGAGTAACTGCTAAACTGTGCAGTAACTGCTGCAGTTAAAAAAAAAACTGTATAAGGAAACGTGGGAGGATGGATGAGACTAGGGAACTGCTGCTACTTTCCCCCTATAAAAGCCAAAGGTGGGACATCAGTTTGGGGTTCGAAGGTTTTGAGGGAAGAAAAAGAAGTTTCACTGCAGAGAGAAAAAAAAAAGAAAGAGAGCACCAAATTTCAGCAAACGACAAGAAAGAAAGAGAAGGTAGTCCTGTACCTCCAGTCTTGTTCAGATATGAGATTCTTGAAGCCCCCTCTTATAAAGCATTGAGCTTTAAGAAAGGGGTTTGGGTTTCAGAATCATCAAACAGCCCTAAATCAAGGGAAAATGCTGCTGATTTTTGCTCAAAAGAAACCCAATCGCTGCAGGAATTTGGTCCTCGGAACCCCCTTTTATAAAGCATTGAGCTTGAAGAAAGAGTTTGGGTTCCGGGATCAGTAAATTGCTCTAAAAGAGGGCGAAATGCTGCCCAAATTTCCTAAACAGGCCAAACTAAAAATCTCATACAAGCAGGGAAAAATTCAACCATGTATATGGGACTGAAGAATAACAAAACTGTCCTAATCAAGGGCTGAGTTCTGTTAAAATTCCCCTAAATGAAGTTATAACCAATGGACTCAATCAATTCTCACAAACTGGAGGCAAAATCAGTGAGCAAGATATTAAATCTGAAGTTCCTGAAAGTTTGCCTAAATTGTATAAAGCCAGGTGAAATGAGAAATTGCAAAGAAAAACAACATCAAATCAAGGAAACAAATGCTAGTTTAATCAAGTTAAACACAGGCATTGAAGCTGAATGACTAACCAAAATACAGAAAATTAAATTCACATACCTAATTGACAAGTTCTCTGTTGATTGGCATTATTTCAGTATTGTTCTCAGTCACCCCAAGCATCCACTGAGCCTAGTCTTTTGATCACTCAGGCCAAAACGCCTTAGATAACACAATCTTAAAGCCTGGAAATTGGAACTGAAATCAGTCAGGCAATCATGGAGATAGCCAAAAATGAAAGGTTGTGAACAGAAAAGTTCCAATGAAAGTAAAAAGAAAACTTGATAGTTTGATCAAGATTAATTCAGGCTTTAGCTAAAACGATCAACGAAAGAAAAAAAGAAGAGGCAAACGACAGAGAACAAAATTTTAGAAGTCCACATACCTAAATTGATAGTTCTTGGTTGATCGGTACCCTCTCGACTGTGCGTTTTCAGCCCCCAAACCTCAAATCGGCCTCCTCTTTCAATCACTGCAACCAAAACGCACCAAACGACTCAAACTAAAACCCTAGAAATTGAAACCGAAACCAATCAAGTTTCGAAATTGGACATTCAATTAGAAGGGGGTTTAGTTAGGAATCTGAAATTTAGGCTACAAATTACCTAAAGATCGGATTGAACACGAAATTTAGAAGGAATTCATAAACAAACAAAAAAACCCTAAAGCATACCTAATTGAAGAGATTTGAGTGGAGATTTTGTCTTGGCTCAGGCTCAGGCCGTCCCACTCTTTCCCTGCTTTCCTTCGCTTTGAGCGACTCAAGGCCGGACCTCCAGAGCTGCTATCGAAGAGCGCCTATGGCGATTTCCCGTCGCTTGGAGGAAAGAGGAACAGAAGGGGAGAATGCGTTCTTTGTGTTCTGCCTTTAAAAAAAAATGGACCGGTTTAATTTGTTAATTATCTTGACCCGGTTTAACAGCAATACAATACCCAAACAAAAATGGAGGGACACCGATTTTGGCTCACGGTACAAATATTGGGCTGGATCACATTTTTTTTTATTAAAGAAAAAAGAGCAAACAACAGGCCCACGATATTAATACACATATATAATATATGTATATACGGCCTAAGATTTCAATTATATATGAAATTGCAAAACTAACCCACTAAAATATAAGGATTATAATTGGCACAAGTTAAGAATTCGAGTTTGATAAAAAAAAAATATAAAATTAAACCCGTTAAAAATTCTTTGCCGATTAATTCGAGTGGGTCAATCTCAAGTCGGCTCCTAAACAAAAACGGAGTCAAAACCCTCAAATCAAGTTTTACTAAATATAAACTTGGTAAATAAAAGAACTACATAAGATTTGATCCCGTTCAAACGGGTATGTAGGAAGCTTGACATAAAGCTACGAGCTCGTCAAGTTCAATCACGTTCCTCAAACGATCAAAATTTTAAAACCAAATCAAACTTGGTTTCTAAACGAACTACGGGTGATTTGATCCCGTTCAAACGGGTACGTAGGTAGCTCGGCATAAAGCTTAAGCTCGTCGGGTACAATCGCCAAATCCAAATTAAATCCGTTCAAAATAAAAAAAAAACTACATAAGATTTGATCCCGTTCAAACGGGTATGTAGGAAGCTTGACATACAGCTACGAGCTCGTCGAGTTCAATCCCGATCTTCAAACGATCACACTTTTAAAACCAAATCAAGCTTGGTTTCTAGTTCAGAACTACGTATAGACTTGATACTCTTTTACGAGTTACGTAGGAAATTCGGTATAAAATTTTAAATACGCCGAATTCAGTCACCGGTTACAAATTAAATCAAATTTGTTAAAAATAAAAAGAACTACGTAAAGACTTGATGTCGTAAAAGTGGCTACGTAGGTAACCCGATATTAAATCTCAAAATATGTCGGGTACAGTCGCTAATCCCTAAATTCACTTTTAAAATGAAAATGAGGTTAAAATTAAATCTAAATTAAATACACATGATTTTCTGTGTAAGTGATAGCCGTTAATTCTAGAAACCCTTACAAGAAGGTGTGCTCGAGTTATTCGGATGATACACAAGAAAATCTCATGCATATGATAGTGTGATTTATGTTAGGGCTACCCTTCCGAGAAGGTGGGTCCCAATACGATCCAATGATGCATGAAAACCTTTAAGGGGGTAAAACACACAAACTCAAACACTCTGAACTACGTAAGGCTTGATTCTCTTCCAAGAGATACGTAGGCAACCCGTTAAAATTCGGGTGCAGCCCAAATCACCAAAAACACCAAAATCTTGGTATCGATATGACTTCGAATCAAGAGGATAACCAAAAGGGGTCGAACTCAAATATTACAAATTAAATAAAATATGTTGTACAATTATATCGCGCATTTTTGTTCAACATATTTTTGGCACGCCCAGTGGGACCCTTTTTGCCTTTTCATCTCTTAATTTTATTCGATACTAATATTTATCTATTTATTTTGGTTGCAAGGAAAATGGCACCAAGAGCAATTGTGAAGTTCAATGAGCTACCCGCGACTTTCCTCGTAGAGGGTGGTCGTTGGTTGATGAAGAGATCTTTCAAGGTACAGTTTGATGTGACCAGGGACTCCATCTCCGCCGAGATCCCAACAAGCAATGTGTTCGAGGCCATCGAGGAGGATGCAGCGGTGCAGGCTTGGGTGCCAAGAACATTTGTCCCTTCCTCGGGACAAAATGACAAGAAGCCCGCCAAAGTCTTCATCAAGAGGAAGTCGGCTTATGTCCGAATCGGGAAGGCCAGTGTGACCAGTAGCAGTGCGAGCAGGCCGACCCGTGCTGTTTCCCAGGGGCCTATCATTCGAATTATCAAGAAAAATGATAAGTCGGTGAAGGGCTCCATTCCACCGGTGGTTGAGACCAAAAAGGAGAACAAGCCTCGGAGGAGAAGGGGGCGAAAGTGCGGCTCCCAGCGCGGGAAGGCTGGGGCACTTCGCAAGTTAGCCCCATCTCCGGCGTTGGACCTGGCCAACGCAACCCTATGGAAGGCCGCCAAAGACCTCATTGAGGCAAACAAAACTATCATCGCACCTCAAACCGCGAGCTCAAGCCATATTGTCTTTGGTTCAATTCCTTGGGATATGAACCATGTGGAAGAAGTCATGGTTACCTCCTATTCGGAGGATGAGGTCAAAGAAGGATCTCTAAAAAAGAGAGATCGGAAAGCCAAAGCTCCGAAGGTCAAAGTGTTGAAGCCGACGGAACCTCAGAAGGATGTCCAAGCATCTTTTCAAGCTCAGGACAAAGGGAAGAGCATAGTGGTGCCAAGAAAAGCTACCTCACTCCCTATTTATATGGAGGGGTACGAGGGGCCAATGACAAGGTCAAAATCTAAGACCACGTCATATGCCGGCGCAGTTACTCGTTCACCAAGTCCGCCGGCAATAACAAAGAAGAAACAAAGCTCTCCCTTATATGGAGATTCGGATTCGTTGTTTCATGAGGATGAGTTTCCGACGACAGTTGTCGGTGGTATCGGATCAAATGATGGATCCGAAGAGGAAGTTGAAAGCATGTCAGTGCTGGTTACCGGTGCCTCAACTGTTGAAGAGCAACTCCAGGAATTACAGAGAAAACTGGAGGAAAGAGATGCTCAAATACAACTCCTCATGGATCAAATGCAACAGCAAAATTCCGAAAACAGGCAAGAGCAAAGACGAGAGGAAAGTAGTTCCTCTATCTCTCCGCAAGAGATAAAGGATTTAATTGCTCAAGGGATTCGGGAATTTAAGATTTCCCAAAGTCCGCCAGTGATCGGCTATAGAAAGCCATACCCTGCGGATTATGATGCAATTCCTTTCCCTCCGCACTATCAAAGGCCGACTTTTGATAAATTTGACGGCATCCATGGTTCGCCTCATGAGCATCTAGCTCATTTTTACTCCGCCTGCGGAGAAACTGCTTTAAGCGATCAATTGTTGATAAGGCAGTTCGTCCAATCGTTAAGAGGATCCGCGTTTACATGGTATACGCAGCTTCAGCCCGAGTCGATCCATACCTGGGATGACCTACAAAAGGAGTTTTTGGCCCAATTTGTGAGCTCAAAGGCCAAAGTTTCCATAATGGACCTTGCAAATGCTCACCAAAGGCCAAATGAATCTGCAAATGATTTCATTGCAAGGTGGAGAAGCTTGCGACTGCAATGCCCGGAAAAATTGAGTGAAGAAGCATGTGTGCAAATGTGCACTAACAACTTGATTCCCGAGCTAGCGGTGCATGTAGGCAGTGCAGAACCTAAAGCTTTCGATGCTTTAGTGTCAAAGGCCTGCAATGTTGAGCGCCAATTGGCTCGGCGTAAAATCGGGGCGAGTCGGCCTCAAGTTAATGAAGTAAGGAAAGATGAGGGTAGAAAACCCGCGAAAAAAGGAGAATCGATGGCCACCTTCATTAAGCCCCAAGGAAAACCCTCCGGGAGTACTTCTAGGGCAAATGAGAAGGGTCAGGCCAAAGAAACCGTTAAAAGGCTATCTCTCGAGGAGAGAAAGCAAAAGAAATATCCCTTTGATGATGAAGATGTAAGGGGTATATTCAGCGAATTGATGAAAGAGAAAATGATATCTCTCCCGGAGTCAAAGAGGCCCAATGAAGTCAACAAAACGGGTGATCCGAGGTATTGCCCTTATCACCGTATTGTTAGTCATCCAATTGAAGACTGCTATGTTTTCAAAGACATTGTCGAGAGGATGATCAACAAGGGTGAGATTGAAATTGAGGGAGTAAGCTCTAAAAACCAAACCGCTTCGTCGAATCCTATATCGATAGCGGAAGAGGTAGAGAGCAACCCTTCGTCGGAGGTTGTCAAAGAGGACGCCATTCCTACAGTGTCATTGCCTCCGAAGGCCGTCCCCGTGCAGTTTCAAATGCGCAATGAGGTGCGTACTGTATGGGCCTATCCGGATATGCCAAGAGACGAGCCAGGCGACATGTCTTTATATGACGTGTTGATGCAAACAAACGTTGAAGAATCGTTTCCGTCGGATGGTGAGGGCGAGAGTGGTTCTAAATGGCAGGTTTATGTAAGTCGGAAAAGGTCTCCTTCAAAGACCACCCGACGAGCAGGACCTACGGGCTTTAGAATGATCGGTAGGAAGCCCGAAAAGAAAAACAAGAAGAAGAAAAGCAAGAAGAAGGGTAAGAAGAATAAGAAGCCCGAAAGAACTACGAATGACTTGATCCCTCAGAAAGAGGGTATGTAGGCAGTCTAGCTAGTAAAAAACGCTAGATGCAGCCCCAAAAACAAACACAATACCAATTGCTCTCTTAAAAGAAGAGTGAGTACATTTTTCGTAAGAATGTGTCACCTAAGGACAGACCAGTGTTTTGGTCAAGTTCAGGTTGGTGTTGAGGTATTGTTTAATGAGTTCAGGTTGGAGTTTGACAAATTAGTTATAGAGCCTGGCTTATAAAATGCAAGGAATGCTATCACTCTTTTTGTCGAGTTGAATATGGGTTACCGATGGATCGAAGAGTATAGAGATGAAATCTTTTGAGTACATGCAACATACATGCAGGGGTATACACTTGTCCTTCCTCAGAAGCGAGGAAGGAGGAATTTTGTCATAGCAATAAGTTGTGTTGATTTGATATTAAGTTCTGTAGAGCTCTTGTATCCAAAAAAAAGTGTTCGCATGTATTCATAAAAAAATGTATGTGCAAAATCAAGTAGGTGCCCAAAAGTTCCTAAAGCATTTTAAAAAAAAATGATGATAAAAAAATCCGCTAACTAAATAGAGGCGAATGAAGTAAAAGTGGCAATTAGAGTCTGGATGTGAGCTTTCTTCGAATTGAGATCCTCCAGCTTCGCCTTGCCTTCCCGCTCCAGCTTTTCTAGGCTTCGTTGTCTCTCTGTAGTGATCTGGATACGATGCTCAGCTTCAGATTTTCTCTTTGTTAGCGCCTCTTTGTTCCTAGCAAAATTATCCTTCAAGGTCCGAAGCTTCTCTTCTGCTAGCAAAACCTCTCTTTCTTGCTTTTTTATAGCAAGTTCTGGCTCTTTTATAGCAAGAGAGTCTTCCTCCACCTGAGCTAATGTCTGCTTTTCGGAGGCAAGATCCTCATTACAGTGAGAAAGAGTGGTAGATACCTCATTCAAAGCAGTAGAGTCGATAGTGCTCTCTGCTGCAGCTATAGTTTCCATCTCCTCAAAAAGATGGTTGACTTGGGAAACTATCCAAAAAACACTACCATCATCCACTTCGGCAGCCTTGGTAGTGAGCTTCAATACCTTCAAGTGTTTAAAAACTTCATCTCGAGTAGACAACAAAGTCAAAGCAGATTGAGAAGCTAGAATAGCTTTAGCAATGACTTTGATACCTTCCATGACCGCTGTGCGGAGGTAGGGCGGCACTGAGTCAGGAAATAGACTATCCAAGGAAGCTGGTGCATTCTCAATGGGAGCAGATGAAGCTGTTGCATTCTCAATGGGAGCAGATGAAGCTAGTGCATTCTCAATGGGAGCAGATGAAGCTGGTGCATTCTCAATGGGAGCAGAGTTTGGCAAATTCTGTATCGGCTCAAGAGGTTGTTGTTGTAGCCCAGCAATCAAACCATCATCAGCTTCATTGGTTAATGGTGCTAGCATCTCCAAATTGGTAGGGGTCGCTCCGGTAATATCAAAATCAAGTTCCGGATCACTGTCATCGTAGTCCTCTTCATCTGAGTAGTGCTCACTCTGAAAAGTCAATTTCCTTACTGCATTAACATCAAAGAAAGATGTTAAAAATAAAAATAAAAGTCAAAAGCATAAAAAAAAAAAAGAAGAAGAAGATAAAAAAAAAATGTGAGAAGTAAAAGGTTGCACCTTCGTTTCCAGCGGCTGAATCCTCCAACAACATGGGGCTTTTATGTCTCGGCTTCTTTCTTTTAGGGTGTAACTCAATACTCGAGGAACTGTTAGAGTTTTCCCCTGTCACATTTACAGGCACTAGGGGACTTTTCTGGCTTCCTCCTGCTACTTCGACAGACATTGAGATGTGTTCTGTGCAACTCTCCAACACGTCTTCAGGAATTGGGAGACTTCCTAAGTCCTCGTTTGCCACCATCGACGGTACCGGTGAACTGATAATAGGCGAGCCAAATAGTTCACTGGAGGAAGGTTCAGCTGCGTCAAAAGTCTTCCTAACGTCTTTGAATCTGCTAACCACCTCCCTAATATCAGCAATATTATAAACATTATCATTGATACGAGCATTTCCCTTTGTCAAAGTCACATTGACCTTCGTGATCGATTGACTTAAATAGGGAGTCGAAACTACAATCCACCGGGAGCAATGCCACCACGTACATTGCCCATGAAAACTCGAGCGGGGTATATGAAAAAGATCACCAGTATTCCTCCTGAACAGACGAGCATAGCGATCAGCAATGTCCTCCAAAGATCTGTGAGATCTATGATGAAAGCTAAACGTCAAATTGTTAGTAGGGACTCCCTGGTCAAAACCAAACTGACGAGCAAACCTATTCGGATAGTAAGGCTCCAAGAGTGAAGATCGGCCCACCCGAATTGGTAATACAGCTGAGCGTAAGCAAACTAAACGCTCAAAGTCAGTGTCTGAAATTCCGTCAACATCGGCCAGATCTAGGTCAATCCTTGCCCCGAATGGTATGATGCGGTATCGAACATGTTGATCGTGTCTCATTATGTATCTGGCCTTGTGAATCCCATGTGCTTCACTGCTGAGCCCCGCGCAACGCTTCAAAAGAGGGAAATCGCTAGGGAAGTCACTATCAGTATTGCTTCGATATAAACCTGGAAAATACTCAGACAGCCAACCAATCACAAAGTGAATTCCAAAGCTAGGATTTGCCAGTACTGTGGCAAAACAAATCTGCTCAATAGGAGGGCTAAAAAGGCAGCGAGCTCAACTTGTTCACTTACTAATAGAGGGAGCAAACCCTTCCGACGCAGTCCTTTGGTATGAGACAAAGAGCTTGGATGTGGAGTTGGATTAACTTTGATAGTAACGTCAGAGCCTTCTTTAATGGCGACATAAACTTCCTCGCCTCGATAAAAATGAGCCAGCCAGTCCTTCCAAGAAACCCATTCATAGCCATGATGTTTGCAAAGATCGGCATGAATCTGCAAAAGCTCTGCAACCGTGCAAGGAAACTGGTCTCTATCAGATAACTGCTCATTGGGTGGTAGAAATTCCTCATAGGGTTCACCAAGAATTGGCAAGCCTGCAATCTGCTTCAAATCATGGAGAGAAATCCCAAGTTCACCATTTGCATGATGTAAGGTGTTCGTTAAGGGACTCCAAAGCTCACAAAAGGCTCTCCAAACATCTTTGTTGTACATGTAGGGAAAGTGTGAAATTGCTACAAGGCCATAAATACCAGCCTGACGCAATATGCCTTCATGCTGGTCTCTCATCTTTTCGGTCCATTCCATCAAACAAGGCATGAAAGTGGCTAGTCCCCTAAAAGCGAAATCCGATCCCCAGTTCAATCTCTTCTCCAATAAAGTTTTTAGCACTGGATAAAACTCATCATCAAGAGGGAGCTTGGTTGGGTGCTCGCCAGCCTGACTTTATCCAGAAAGATACCAGTAAATCTCTTACCGAAATCTTTAGTGGTTTGTACACAGTCGTTATCATCATCACGGAGGAATCGCAAGCTACCATGAAAAGCGCCCTCTTTTCTCGTCCACGTCTTTAGCGAGGGAAAGTGCTTAGGAACAACAATCTCTCGAATTGAGTAGGATCTGGGATAAATAGGACCGTCATCAAGTTCCCGACCATCGGTTCCCAGAGCTCTCTGAGCCTGACTGTTCCCGTAAGCGTCCATCTCGAGAACCTAAGAGAGTGTTCACCAAGTTAGAAATCAAAGGAAGCAGACGAACTTTGAATATGTTCGACGAAGTTCTTACAAATTCAAAGTTCGGGGGCAACTGTTCGGGGGCGAAATTTCATGCCAAGGATATTCAACATAAATACATATCCATTCATGAAAGTGTATCGAGTCATTATATACATATCAAATAAATGTATTACAATTTGGGCATTCTGTGTCTTACAAAACTCGATAGAAATGGAGAAAACTAATACATTGGGCGAGTGTTTATATACATATCAAGGCTCACCAATTTCTAAAAAAATCTCTTGCTAAAGCTCCAAATGCAGCTCGTTTGCAAGCTTCAGTGAGCAAGGAATCCAGCTGAAAAGAAAGAGAAGAAAGCAAGATAATATTATTAAAGTAAGGCATATATGGATTCAATTTAAATGGGCTGAAATAAATAGGACAGCTATAAGCCTATATTTGCATAATGAAAACAAATAAAAAAAAAGAGAAGAAAAGCCAGCAAGGTTTAAATTGAGTAACTGCTAAACTGTGCAGTAACTGCTGCAGTTAAAAAAAAAACTGTATAAGGAAACGTGGGAGGATGGATGAGACTAGGGAACTGCTGCTACTTTCCCCCTATAAAAGCCAAAGGTCGGACATCAGTTTGGGGTTCGAAGGTTTTGAGGGAAGAAAAAGAAGTTTCACTGCAGAGAGAAAAAAAAAAGAAAGAGAGCACCAAATTTCAGCAAACGACAAGAAAGAAAGAGAAGGTAGTCCTGTACCTCCAGTCTTGTTCAGATATGAGATTCTTGAAGCCCCCTCTTATAAAGCATTGAGCTTTAAGAAAGGGGTTTGGGTTTCAGAATCATCAAACAGCCCTAAATCAAGGGAAAATGCTGCTGATTTTTGCTCAAAAGAAACCCAATCGCTGCAGGAATTTGGTCCTCGGAACCCCCTTTTATAAAGCATTGAGCTTGAAGAAAGAGTTTGGGTTCCGGGATCAGTAAATTGCTCTAAAAGAGGGCGAAATGCTGCCCAAATTTCCTAAACAGGCCAAACTAAAAATCTCATACAAGCAGGGAAAAATTCAACCATGTATATGGGACTGAAGAATAACAAAACTGTCCTAATCAAGGGCTGAGTTCTGTTAAAATTCCCCTAAATGAAGTTATAACCAATGGACTCAATCAATTCTCACAAACTGGAGGCAAAATCAGTGAGCAAGATATTAAATCTGAAGTTCCTGAAAGTTTGCCTAAATTGTATAAAGCCAGGTGAAATGAGAAATTGCAAAGAAAAACAACATCAAATCAAGGAAACAAATGCTAGTTTAATCAAGTTAAACACAGGCATTGAAGCTGAATGACTAACCAAAATACAGAAAATTAAATTCACATACCTAATTGACAAGTTCTCTGTTGATTGGCATTATTTCAGTATTGTTCTCAGTCACCCCAAGCATCCACTGAGCCTAGTCTTTTGATCACTCAGGCCAAAACGCCTTAGATAACACAATCTTAAAGCCTGGAAATTGGAACTGAAATCAGTCAGGCAATCATGGAGATAGCCAAAAATGAAAGGTTGTGAACAGAAAAGTTCCAATGAAAGTAAAAAGAAAACTTGATAGTTTGATCAAGATTAATTCAGGCTTTAGCTAAAACGATCAACGAAAGAAAAAAAGAAGAGGCAAACGACAGAGAACAAAATTTTAGAAGTCCACATACCTAAATTGATAGTTCTTGGTTGATCGGTACCCTCTCGACTGTGCGTTTTCAGCCCCCAAACCTCAAATCGGCCTCCTCTTTCAATCACTGCAACCAAAACGCACCAAACGACTCAAACTAAAACCCTAGAAATTGAAACCGAAACCAATCAAGTTTCGAAATTGGACATTCAATTAGAAGGGGGTTTAGTTAGGAATCTGAAATTTAGGCTACAAATTACCTAAAGATCGGATTGAACACGAAATTTAGAAGGAATTCACAAACAAACAAAAAAACCCTAAAGCATACCTAATTGAAGAGATTTGAGTGGAGATTTTGTCTTGGCTCAGGCTCAGGCCGTCCCACTCTTTCCCTGCTTTCCTTCGCTTTGAGCGACTCAAGGCCGGACCTCCAGAGCTGCTATCGAAGAGCGCCTATGGCGATTTCCCGTCGCTTGGAGGAAAGAGGAACAGAAGGGGAGAATGCGTTCTTTGTGTTCTGCCTTTAAAAAAAAATGGACCGGTTTAATTTGTTAATTATCTTGACCCGGTTTAACAGCAATACAATACCCAAACAAAAATGGAGGGACACCGATTTTGGCTCACGGTACAAATATTGGGCTGGATCACATTTTTTTTTATTAAAGAAAAAAGAGCAAACAACAGGCCCACGATATTAATACACATATATAATATATGTATATACGGCCTAAGATTTCAATTATATATGAAATTGCAAAACTAACCCACTAAAATATAAGGATTATAATTGGCACAAGTTAAGAATTCGAGTTTGATAAAAAAAAAATATAAAATTAAACCCGTTAAAAATTCTTTGCCGATTAATTCGAGTGGGTCAATCTCAAGTCGGCTCCTAAACAAAAACGGAGTCAAAACCCTCAAATCAACTTTTTACTAAATATAAACTTGGTAAATAAAAGAACTACATAAGATTTGATCCCGTTCAAACGGGTATGTAGGAAGCTTGACATAAAGCTACGAGCTCGTCAAGTTCAATCACGTTCCTCAAACGATCAAAATTTTAAAACCAAATCAAACTTGGTTTCTAAACGAACTACGGGTGATTTGATCCCGTTCAAACGGGTACGTAGGTAGCTCGGCATAAAGCTTAAGCTCGTCGGGTACAATCGCCAAATCCAAATTAAATCCGTTCAAAATAAAAAAAAAACTACATAAGATTTGATCCCGTTCAAACGGGTATGTAGGAAGCTTGACATACAGCTACGAGCTCGTCGAGTTCAATCCCGATCTTCAAACGATCACACTTTTAAAACCAAATCAAGCTTGGTTTCTAGTTCAGAACTACGTATTGACTTGATAATCTTCTACGAGTTACGTAGGAAATTCGGTATAAAATTTTAAATACGCCGAATTCAGTCACCGGTTACAAATTAAATCAAATTTGTTAAAAATAAAAAGAACTACGTAAAGACTTGATGTCGTAAAAGCGGCTACGTAGGTAACCCGATATTAAATCTCAAAATATGTCGGGTACAGTCGCTAATCCCTAAATTCACTTTTAAAATGAAAATGGGGTTAAAATTAAATCTAAATTAAATACACATGATTTTCTGTGCAAGTGATAGCCGTTAATTCTAGAAACCCTTACAAGAAGGTGTGCTCGAGTTATTCGGATGATACACAAGAAAATCTCATGCATATGATAGTGTGATTTATGTTAGGGCTACCCTTCCGAGAAGGTGGGTCCCAATACGATCCAATGATGCATGAAAACCTTTAAGGGGGTAAAACACACAAACTCAAACACTCTGAACTACGTAAGGCTTGATTCTCTTCCAAGAGATACGTAGGCAACCCGTTAAAATTCGGGTGCAGCCCAAATCACCAAAAACACCAAAATCTTGGTATCGATATGACTTCGAATCAAGAGGATAACCAAAAGGGGTCGAACTCAAATATTACAAATTAAATAAAATATGTTGTACAATTATATCGCGCATTTTTGTTCAACACCGTCCAACATGTGTGCCCTTAATTAATGCGGATGACTGCTGCTTGTGGTGACGCATCTGAAAAATAACTTACAGATAATGATTTCCGCTTTTCAACATCAATCAGTCGTCCTTCTTTGCCATAGTGGTTTATCCCTTACCCCTATACACATAGGTCCCAGTTTCGATCTTCATTTTATGCATCCCATTGTAGACCAATTTTAATGAGGAACAACTTTTTTCTTTGTACAATTATTATTAGGCAAAATTACAGAAAACCACCCTTTAAACATTGGTGTTTTAACTTAACCACTCCTTAAATATGAAATTACAGAAAACCACCCTTTAAACATTGGTGTTTTAACTTAACCACCCCTTAAATATAAAATTATATGTAATGATAAAGTAACAAAAATAGTTGAAGGGGTGGTGATTTAATCGAATACCATTTAAAGGGTGGTTTTCTTTAATTTTTAATTTAAGGGGTGGTTAAGTGAAGAGATACATTTTTAAAGGGTGGTTTTCTGTAATTTTTAATTTTTGTAATTTTTAATTTTTACTAATAGGAAAGAAGTAGACAATTACGGGAACACGGAATACAGAAAGGAGAATTGAAAAAGTAGACAATTAGTTGTCTAATTGTCTTAAACCAAAACAGTATGATGCATTTTGCATCAGGCAATGCAGCGCGTCCAAGTGGGTATATGTGAATTGTCAAGTGCAATAAAATAGGAATCGAACCCGATACCTATTTGCCTATTTGGCGTGTGGAGAGCAATTCTAATAAAATAAACGGAAATTTCGCGTGGTACCCCTGAGGTATAGCTTATTTCGCGTGGTGTACCATTGTTTTACCTATTTCGTGAGATACCCCTTAGTTTTGTAAAAATTTCGCCTCGTGCCCCTCCGTTAAATGTACAGCCCCCGCCGTTATGTTTCTTTCAAAACCAACGAAAATTAAAACCTCTTTGATGCGAAGAGAGAACGGCTGTGGGGGGTAGAGGATCGCGAAGAGATCTCAACGAGAGGGTATAGTTCGACGATTGCAAGGCCGGTGGAGCAACTGCGCCGAAGGTAAGCTCTCGTTCATTCTAGATTGTTTTGGGTTTGACTGGGTCTTCGAATCGGGGTTTTAGGTTGTATTCAAGTCCCTCCGAATCCGAATCTAAGATAAATGATTGATGAGTAAAGAGTTTTGTTTCAATTAGGTTTTTTTTTATTTAGGAATCGTTAATAGAAGTAGAATACGGGAGATGACAGAACAGGGAGAACGACACCGACGACTTGAAACGACGGCGGAGGGCGTAATTGGTTGGTGAGCGGGTCTGTAATATCTGAAATTTGGGATTTAGGGTTAGGGATTTGGGGATTTCGATTTGGTGGTTTCGATTGGCAATTTTGTAAGTGGATTTAGGGGTTTGGGATTTGGATTTGGGAATTTCTACTGATTTTGAGATTTTGCATTTTACAATTTTGCTAGTTTAGTGAAAAATTAGTTTCAGTTGCTAGTTTAATTTGTACTCAATTTGGGGAATTTTGTACTCAATTTTCTTCATGTGTTGCTGAAGCTCTATTGATATTTGACCTATAATTGTGTAAAACTTAATGAATTTTCGTGAACGAATTGTTAGCTCTAAATTTAGGCTAATTTCAATTTTGTAAATGGATTTGTTGATTTCTATTGATGGCTGATGAAATTACTTTGATAGACTTTTGGACATGCTGATGACATAACTTTTGATAAATTTCTACTCAATTCAAGTTAAATTAAGGTGTAATGATGGCAATGGCTTGTAACTGTTGCTTGCTCAAGTTTTATGACATTAACGATTTCTTTGGAACTTAAGAGTGGGCTTGTGATTAGTTCTTGTCATGATACGATGCTATGTTTATTTATGAATTTTAAGCCTATTAGCTCAAATGGTAGAGCGATGTGCTCACGCACAAGATGCGGGTTCAAGTCCCACATAGGCTAATAAAGAAATGACAATGAGTCATAAAATAGTGATAGGGAACCCTTCTCAACACGTAATTGTATGAAATACATAATCTGATATCAAACTTTAGCAAATCATATGAACCAATGCTACTGATTTACAAAGGGCATAATTTTCCTTAAAGTTTTGTCTTACGCCAGCAAATCCTGTTGGTGGGACTGACTAACCATGATGTGCAAGTTAAAAGTTTAATGTGGCCAAAAAAGGGGTTTGAGGTTTAATTGCAAGAGATCATCTACTCCAAAAACAAGGTAGCTGCTCGTACAAACATTTGCTATCAGAGCCTATGCGGGATTTGAACCCGTATCTTTGTGCGTGAGCACAACGCTCTTCCATTTGAGCTACTAGGCTTATAATCAATGACATTTTATTGTCATGAAAACAACCATAAGGTAAAATTCACGTTATAAAAGTAGCACCATTCCAACTATCCTCTCACTGAATTCACAATCAACACGGTGTGCACTTTCACTCAATTCAAAACACAAGCAGTAAGTTCATCAACAAAGGGGCACTCCATCCAGAGATGAGCTTTGGTTTTTTTGAGAGCATACAGTTTTTTTGGAGTCATACCAAAGCAAGACTACTAGCTACAAACACTAGAATACTGATGGAGTTGTTGTCAATTAACACACCCATACATACTGATGATTCCTTGTTCTTTTGTAGACAATTGAGTAGTCTGAGTGGTTGAACACTGATGGAGTGGGATATAATTTTGATCTAAAAAATAGGGGAAACAACATTTCCAATACAAATAGCACATTCATAGCATATCATGAAATATAAATCTTACCCTAAAGCTACAAACCCATTTATATAGTCTTTGCTAAATTTTAAGTGTGAAAAAAAGAAGACTAATTTGAAAGACAAGTATGAAGAAAATATGGTAGAAACAAATTAATATCATACTACAAATCAGTTGATGAAATGATGAGAAATTGGAAAGCAGTTTATGTGGGCAAACAAGATCTGGACATCGTAGGCTTGATATCAACTAAAATCAAGAAAATCAGCATACTAAAAACTCCTAAAGACAGGGATTTTCGAAAATTCCTAAATAATAAAACCCTAATTGGAACGTTTCCTCATCAATCATTTATCTCAGATTCGGATTCGGAGGAACTTGAATACAACCTAGAACCCCGATTCGAAGACCCAGTCAAACCCAAAACAATCTAGAATGAACGAGAGCTTACCTTCGGCGCAGTTGCTCCACCGACCTTGCAATCGTCGAACTATACCCTCTCGTTGAGATCTCTTCGCGATCGTCGACCTCTACCCTCACAGTCGTTCTCTCTTCGCATCAAATAGGTTTTAATTTTCGTTGGTTTTGAAAGAAACGTAACGGCGGTGGCTGTACATTTAACGGAGGGGCACGAGGCGAAATTTGTACAAACCTGAGGGGTATCTCACGAAATAGGTAAAATAATGGTACACCACGTGAAATAAGCTATACTTCAAGGGTACCATGCGAAATTTCCGTAAAATAAATTCAAATGCATGTCTAATGTGGATACTTATGAAAAAATTATCTATAAGAGAAAATTGTAATTAATTGTGAAAAAATATTTTTGAAAAACGATTACGGTTTTAAATAAAATCTTTAAGTTAAAAATTTTCTTTAGAACCATGAAACTTGTCCAGAATATTAACATTAAACCATAATATAATATTCACATTAAACCATTAAACCATAATATAATATTCACATTAAACCATTTTTTTTTGTTGGATTCACATTAAACCATTAAACATTTAAACCATAATGTATTCACATATATTAAACCATAACAATTTTTCTTCAACCTTGTCCAAAATTTCACCATAATAGTTATCCAAAAAATGACGTCCAAAAACTGACAAACCCACATCAAGTTTCCTAAAATCTAAAAAACGAAGAGTTTAAATTAACTTTAAAAGAAACAGAGCTTCACTTCTTCAGGAGGTGCGCCAAGAAGGTGGCAATGGATATCCAGGAGAGGACCACTATGATCTGGACCAAGGACTTGATCACAGCGCCCGTTTTGGCCTGGTTCTCTCTCGACTGTTTGGCATTAGCAACTGTTTGGCATTAGCCACCTCCTCCTTGGCGAATAGCAGCATCTTGTCCTTCTTCGCCTCCGAACCTTCCTTCTCCAGCAGCAACTGTTTGGCATTAGCAAGTTCCAATTCGTTCTCCCTCTTCTGGTCCCTGAGGGTGGCAATTAGCGCTGTCGCCATCCTCAGTTGGTGGTCTAGAACCGCTAGGTTCCCGGTGACACGCTGAGCATCCAGTTCGGCGTGCCGAAGGTTCGATTGGAGCTCCGCGTTTCTATCTTGAAGCTCCATCACCCTGGTGTTCTGGGTGCTGGACCGGTCGGAGGACGCTGCTGTATTCCTGTGAGCCGGCTGCGCTTGAAACTGCAAACATGACAGAAATTAGAGGACCAGGACTAATGGGTTATGAGTAATCGAAATGAAACAGAATTGATTTAAAAAAAGTCGAGTAACTTACCCCAGGTGGGTGGTGTGCGAATGGGTTCGTGCTGGCCCCGCTGCTTGCTGAAAATGTCGACGATGTCCGGGAATTCTGAGAATCAGACATCTTTAACCCTGCACAACATACATTGAATCAGACATTCCATACATAGCATAAACAAATTCTAAGTCACGAGTTGCAATCAAACTTTCAACCAGTACAAACCCCAAAAGTAGTTGCAATCAAATTAACATGCAGCCAGTACAAAACCCAAAAAACCTAAGTACCTAACGCGCGCATGGCGTTTTCAATTTCATACCAAAATCAAAACAATAAAACCCAAACCTCCAATTCGAAGTTCATACCGCACCAATTACATAGTTCATACCAAACACATCAATAAACCAGTCCAAATCACAATAAGCAACTTCAGAAAACACATAAACCCTAAATCTATAGTTTGAAACCCTAAAATCCCAAACTCTACACATGCATCAATGTAAAATCCGAAGTGCTTTACCACAGATGACATATTACAACAATTGGGGTAGGGGTTTAGATGTGAGAAAGAGCCTAACCTTGTTTATCGTCGAATTAGGGATAGATTCAACCTTCACTCTTATGTAGACACAAACCTGCATCATAAACCACCTAACGTCAGAACAAATTCACCGATAATCAGAATGTTAGGGAGAGGGGAAAGACCAAAAACGATCGGAGAGTAGAGAAGGCGTTACCTTCTCTGTTGAATCGCTCCGATTTCGTACTGGTATCTACTGCCGTCGTCGCTTTTAAAGGGGGGAAATGGGGAAAATGAAAGGGAAGGGAAGGGAATTTGGTGAGGCTCTTGTATGGGGGATTGGGATTTGATATGGGGAGTGAAAAAGTCATCATTGATCTGCAGTACTGTATTTGTTTTTTAAAAAAGATACATTCCCCCTTCCCTCCATTCAGAAATCAGAAATGGTTACTGTTAAATACATTTTATGCATTTTTTTAATGATTATGTTATTTTATAAAAAAATTACTTGCTCAAAAAAAATAAAACAATTACAGTACTAACAAAAGAAATTAATTTGAAGTATTATAGTATTATGTATCCATTTTTAACTCTTTAAAAAACGTGCACAAAGTTCATCACAGTTGAAATATGGAGGGAAATGTGTATCAAAACTTCTTCCTTACGTTGCCGTCCCACATGCGTGACCTTAGTTAATGCGGATGACTGCTGCTTGTGGTGACGCATCAGAAAACGAAACTAGAGATAATGATTACAACATTTCAACATCAATCAGTAGTCCTTCCTTGGTTTAGTGGTGTATCCCTTTCCTTATTACCCTTAGGTCTCAGGTTCGAATTTCATTTTTATACATCCCAGTTTAGGACTTTTTTTTTTTTACAATTATTATTATTATTATCTCTTACATAAAATTTGGATTTTTCTCTGACATCCCAGTTTAGGCCCTTGATTTTACAATTATTATTCTTATATTAATTCAAATAAAAATATATTCAAATTAAAAATTGATTTGTTGAAATAAACTAAAATTACAAATTAAATTGTCTAATTATTTTTTTAGACATAATTGATTAGATAGCTAAAAATTGTATTTCAATAATTAACCTTTAGAGATAAATTATAAATAACATTTAAAAAATAGGTTATTTCACGCAATTAAAATTAATAAACACGTATTTTAAGTTGAAAAATGTTTAAAATATAATTTATTAAACGAAAACATAATGTAAGGTCATGGGTGCGCCGCATCACCAATTTATTAAACGTAATTAAAATATTTACTGAAGTAGCGTGTGCCGCATCAGCCCTTCGCATGGTGCAGGTTCGGTCGTGGCCCTTGATTTCCTGAAATCCAACGGTGTAATAATAATAATTGTACAACGTATAATAACTTAAGCTTTTCAATATGAATCAGTACGAACTTTGAAGATAATATCAAATTTGAAGCGTATAAAACTATTACCAACTATGAAATTTAGACTTTATTTACCAAAAAAAAAATGAAATTTAGACTTTATACCCTTAAAATTATTGAACATTGATCAAATCCACCTCTTCTGTTTTCAAATACACATCCACAATTTAATACTACCAAAAAAACAAAACACTCACTTTATCCTTAAATTGTCGTAGTTTGGACTAATCCAGCTCATTTGTTTTTAAAGATACGTAAAATACTATTTAGTTACAGTAGGTGCAAAACCCACTTTTTCCTTAACTTAGATAAAAAGAAAATCATATTATATATTTCATTACAACTTAGGAAGATTTTTAACCAGTTATGTTCATAGAAATACTTGCTATTTAATGATATCATATATGAATATATATATATATATATATATATATATATATATATATATATATATATATATACACGATTGTATACGTACTTTAGTGTTTGTTAAGTTCTTCCTAAGTGATTATTTAATTTTTAACTAAAATATCCAAAAACACATACGCAGTACTAAATATTAAAATTCATTAAAAAAAACATTACATAGGTAGCGGGAGGATGTCTCTCCCGCGAATTGAAAAACATAAAAAAAAAACATAAAAGGAAATGATAGATAGGGGTTCGGCTGGGGCTTGCACTCTGTCCCGACCGGCACATAGGAATATAGGATCTCCGAGGACCTCAATCGATCAGAATGAAATCCTTGCTTGGACTGGAAGCTGTGGGGCGAGTCTGGCCAGCCTCACTGGAAGGGCTCTGTAGGGTCTGCGATCCTGACTCGACGACCGGACGTCGGAGTCCCTTCTAAGACCAGCTTCCTTGCAAGCTGAGACCCAGTGGCGCCGTCGTCCCCATCCCCAACCGGACACTCCATTGGCCCCTTGATGGCAGCGTGCTCTACATCAAAGAAACACAGAACATCCGATAGGGGCGCATCTCCAGCCAGTAAGGACCTGATCACAGGCCCGTTCCCCATGTTGATGGCCCGCCGGCACAACATCCTGCAATAGAACTCCAACCTGGAGAGCTTGATAGCAAGGGTCTCGTTGTGGAAGGACAACCCCTGGATGGAAATGGGGGACATCGCAGTCTGCTTCATGGCCGGTGGGGTGGCCTTGGGTGAGTTCAGAGGTGTTTTTGGAGTTGTTTTCGAAGCTGACTTCTGGGCGGTGGCCTTCTTCACCATTTTTTCTTAGATGTGTTTTATGGTAGTTTGTAGAAAGGGGGTAGATTGAGTGAGAGAGCGATTGAGTGTGAGTAGCAGCAGTGAGTTCCAACCCCTATTTATAACGTCCATGCACGTCAATCACTCTTTTGCGCTCTAGGGTTTATCCGTTTTTCTGAACGTTACTGTAGAAGTCGAGGAGACTCTACTTTTGAATTAATTAGGCGCGCATGTGTGGGTAGCTGCATTTAGGGTTTTAAATAGGTTGGAAAACCCAATAAAAACATGCAGTTCAAACCTAGCATTTTCATTAGGCACCCCATATATGCCCAATGAAAATTGTTCTTTTGCAATCATAATCAAGATTTACTTTCCTTCCATTTGCTTAGTTTTTTTTAATCTGAATGCCTAATTGTGTAAATTAAATTAGCGTTTCAAATTTAACCAGTCCGTTTTAACTATCTTTACAAAGATAGACACATTAACGAACAACTATATCTTAAATTTTCAAATTTAATGACTGAAGCCATTAATCATTTCAAAGCCTCAAAGGCAATGTCACTAATAATATAATAAAAAAAAACTTTTTTAACTACCATGCAAATTTTAAACAGTATATTTAAACTCCTAACATCTATTTCTATATATTTATAAAAATTATAACGAAGAGTATTGTTTTCTAATTTTTAAGTAATATTTTTTAAAATTTAAATTAAATAAGTGTGAAAATATAAGTGAGGAATATAACACATCAACTGAAACTCGATTGACTAATTAAAACGACATTACACCAAGTGAAACTCGAAATCTCACAAACATAAGGACTTTGAGAAAATGAAACAACAATACAAAATACAAGCGAGCGATAACAAATATATTAGTCAATGCTCCCGTCAACGATCTTCCCTATCTTTGCTATCTTCACTCGCAGCTTGTGATTCTCCATTGCTAGCTCCGACATTTTTTCCGTAAGCTCCTGAATATGGTCGTCCTTATTAGCAATTTTATATATGAGGTCCGAATTATCCTTCTACAGTCGGTGCTTCTTATCACGCAAAATTGAGATCCGACGATGAAGAATGTCCATGGCTTCGCGGCTTCCATCATATAAAATGTCTTCAAACTCCTCTTTGCGTAGTCGCTTGAGTTGATACTTGTCCTCTGCGTCGACCCATGACTCATTACAATATCTCTTCCAATTACCATCCATTTTAGTGAGGAGATTAAGTGGAAGTGAGGACTGAACAAAGTCTTGTGTTGAAGTATAAGATGGAAGAAATGGTGAGTTTTGACATAACATACAATGTGTATTTATAGGCGACTATTTAAAAATTCCGTGTTTTGTTCAAATTTGAAATTTGAAATTTGAACGTTTGAGTTAAGTTAATTTTGTTTTTGTGACTATAAAACTTTTTTCCAACCATATGGTATACTTAGCGAACTAATTTTTTCCCAACCATATGCAACATCATGGGTGTGATCGGATAGACAAATCTTATTCGTATTAATAAATAATTGTTTAAAAATACATAATTATCTAGTAATTATGCATTCAAATTAAAAAAATGGGGGACCACATGCCATGTGGGTTACCACCATTGGCTACCAAAACATAAAAAAAACCATAAATTTGGATGAACCGAATCAGCAATAACATATAGGAAACTAAAATGTGGGTTCCTAAAATACAATATGCCCTATACATTATACTTTGGGTTGAAGAACCAGCTACCATCTTTGCAATCGCCATGGGCACGCAGCTCCGTGACTTCAGCCCATATGGCATCAAGGTAAAGATCAAACATAATCAGATAATTTGGGTGATCCAAATTCATAACGCGCCCTTGCCACCAAGTATCTCTCTCCACAATACGTCTACTTCCTCGTTCAACTCGTATTCTGCCATTGCTGATATAGGCGGCACTGGACGCACGCGGCAGAAGTGAGCAATTTCCAGCAGATTCACGTCTCTCCCCCCCCCCCCCCCCTCCTCTGTAAAATGGACGAACTCGACCTCAGCGTAATAGGCACCGTAGAATTCGAGGATTCTTGCCGCACTGTATGATCCGATTAGGCCTTCTGAACTCCCTAACAACTCGACATCCTGGTTGATGGTGAAACACCCCTGCACATTGAAAACATCGCCATCTACAACACACACAAATTTCAATTATTTGACCTCCGGCCATCAAATTATCTGGACCAAACACGATTAAACAGTGCAATTACCTAATTCACTGAGTTGGTACTTTGTGTCCATTCTCCATTTGTTCCCGAACCATTCGAAGTGTGGGCGAAGGAAACTGTTGTGGTACCAACCCTCATCTACGAATGGTGTAGCAAGAAGGTAATGTTGCCCTCGCCTTTCAACCACCCTGCGGTGACGCCACCCGTCGTCGCTTTCAACGTCCACGTCGTCCCCTGTTTCAAACTGCTCTGCCGGCCTCGATGGTGGGAGCGGTCGAATTTGTGTCAGTGGAAGGACTTCAACTACCGGAACACCAACTGAATTGGTCAAACGAATGTAATCCACTTCAACATACGTCGGCCCTATAAGCTTCTTGATTGTTGCCTCGTGGAAGAACCCAGGCAGTTCGGTCTCAGTCCCGGCGCCGATCACTTCGATCCTCTGGTAGTTGGAAAACAAGGGATCCATGATGCTGTTCTACGAAATGAACGATCAATCGGGAATGTGGATGAATGTTGTAGAGGGTTAATGTGCAGGGATTACCTTCTCTCTTAAACTGAGGAGATTACAACGGTTATTTCTGAAATCTTGTAGCGGTTTAGCCGTTTTGGACTATTAGGCCAATTACTAAAAAGCCCTTATGTGGTCAGGATATTGACGGATTCTGCCACACGTTACAAAGTCCAAACTCCAAACCCTAATCTTGTCTAATACGGAGGATTTTGGGACATATTATTCATCCGTTTTTCCCAATTAACATTCTATTAGAATTTGACATTTTTGAAAACTTCATTTGGATTCTAGCAAAACGAAAACGTCGACCTATTAACAAATTTTTAATCAATTGAATAAAAATAAATTTAATTATTGGTCGATGATATTACATAAAACTATATATTGTACACAATTTATACACATGCATATTTTACCCAATAAATGTGAATAATTAGAATAAATTGATTGAATAACAAAACTAAAATGAACATACATCATAAATTGATTGTCCGTCCACAATATATAAAACGTTATGCATATGAATTTGATAGAAATATTTCAAGTAAATATAATAAAAATACGGATAAATAAATGTTGAATATTCATTTAAAAATAACCCAATCAATCTCGTTGATCTTGATTGTCTAACAATCCACATCATCATTGACAAATACAATTGATCACCCCTTAAACCTCCAGCCGGTATTGAACCAATCTCCGTGGTGTCGTATTTGGTTGGCCATAAACTGTTGTCCTTTGTACCTAGGTTGGTCAAACTGGACGATGTACTTTGCTCCTTTGTTCATCCGCCTGATCGCGTGGCCGTGCCACCAGACATCTACTTCCCCATATCGGAATGTGATGGGGTCCAAATGCATGCTTGTAGGCTCTCTCCGCAAACGGCTATGGTGGACAATCTCCCGGAGGGATGTGATCTCATCTTCTAGGACGAAGAATTTATACTCCACCCGAGCATATGTTCCATCTACCAAGGCCATGATGACGGCAGATTGGTACGTTCCAACCAACCCATCACCCGACCCCATGACCTCCACCGAATCGCCTTCCCTCAAGAGTTCCATCACGTCTTTTATGCCCTGAGGCCCAAAGCCTTTTGACGCTCGTACATATATAGCACATGAAAAAATTGCGTTATCCCTTATTTTGTTACCAAAATATTATAATATATGTCGACAAGGCAAAGTTAATTACATATGGTAGGAGATGTGTTATCTGGCGGGGGCGGCCGCCATGGGTTAATGGCCCACCGATCCACGATCCACTCTTGATGACATCTCAATTCCTCGTGATGAAACCACTTTTCTTGCTGATCAATTACACTCGCTACACAATACATCTTCTCATGCACAACTCGTACCCTTCCGTGCCACCACCCGTGGTCCCTAGGGAAGTCCACATCTTCACCTACATTGAACGGCACGTCCGGTAGATGGATCATGCGCGGAGTTGGCCTCACCATACATGCAGGGATTAGTTTGGATCGTAATACACCCATCGGTGCCCGGTGTGTGTAAATGACTTCGACATATAACCCCCCGATCTCCCTATTCACCGTTGCCTCGTAGAAAGACCCAAGCATGTAATCTGTCCCAACTACCTCAACCGGCTGCCCAAAGTATAATCCGAATCGCGACATCCCGCAGACTTTTTGGGGGGGTGATTGAAGAAGGAAGAAGTAGGGATGGTCTCGACGATGTTGGGAAATGGGGTTTTTTTATATATGGATGCCTTAGGAATGAAGAAACGGTTACGTTGAGAGTTGATAGATGAGGGAAATAACTTAACCGTTTGAAGATTTACAACAAAAACAAAACGGAAGACAAAATAAAAAGGAAAAAAAAACGGAAAAGAAACTGAAGTTGTAAATGTGGGAGTAAATTTACTTAATTCTCCCCCTTGTCAATTGTGAAACTGTAACGGCCCAGAATTATGATTTCCGGGTTACGTTTCAAGGGATAAAACCCCTTGTTCGGATCTTACAATCCAGGTACGGGTCGAGGTTTCAAACTCATTTAAGATTAGCAGAAAGAGGGATTTCAAACCCTAAAAACCTCGAAGGGCCATTGGGTACCCTTAACCTATCCTAAGACTATGTCGCGAAATTCAGTTCAAATGAAAGTAAAGCGGAAACAAAGTTAAGATATAAAGTGTCATGGCAGAGCCGGGTCAAAACCAAAACGTAAGCGAATGATTACCATTTATACCAAGTTAGAGAATTAGCCAGGTTCTTCAATTCGCCAAAGGAAACCCCGTCACATAGACATCGAGCAATCAAAATCTGCAGAAAATACCTTAAAAAAAAGAACGGGGAAAGGAGTCAGATCGAGCCACTCGTGCGGGACCGGCAGTCCTCGTTGAGGCCACATAGTATGTGCTATACCTAATAAAGATGCTCTAATGCAGTACGAAAGTCAAACACACTAGCATGCTCCTAGTTATAATAATGTGTAAGAATGCTATAAAGGGCCCAAGACAATGCCAAGTGGCATATCCCTCTCCTACCTCCACCCCCTTCCGACAGAGCGGAGACTGGCCAGCTCGTGAATGCATTCCATCATAATCGGGCGGCACGCATGCCTAACCTGCTCCACAATAAAGCCCGCAAGCATCTCATAATATAAGGAAGTTCATGACTCGATTGACTCAGGGTACCCGATGAGGCTGGGCTACCCTATGACCCTAGCAAAGACTCTAGGACTATCACAGATAACGACCGTTCTGTTTCAAACGCAATAAGTAAGCAAATGCTCATTCAATTAGTGCAACCTAAACAGGATACTACATGGCATGCTTTTATGCATATGCAACACCTAACATAAAATGCAACAACAGGCATGAATGTCCAACCTGAGTAAGCCCCCTAGGGAACTTACCTGAAGATGCAGAACAGCAATATAACACAAGCAAGGGCCCAAATGCAAGTCCAAAGTGATCCAAAAGCAATACACACCTATCATCAAGCCATTTCCATAAGCCACCGGACCAACATTCATACGTACAAACACAAAATCGATGGTGAAACCATTTTTCAAAATCTTTCCGATACGATCAATATCAACCAAAATCATTCTTCCAAAAACTTTCCAATTCTTAAATCTCAAGTTAAGTCAACTCATATTCAAAACAATTTCTCCAATTGTACTTGTTCAAATCAAGAGGAATTATCACATTTTCTAAGTCAACCCAAAATCTTGTTTTATCAAAATATTCCGGCATTTTGGTTTTCAAACAATAAATCATTTGAGAGATAATCCATAAAGCTTGAAAACCCCTTTTAAATTAAATTACCAATGATATTTGTCTAAAACAATCATCAAATTAATTCCATCTTATAAACCCCATTTATAGATCAAAAACCAAAAATCACATCTTTTAACAACATCTAATAATAATAACATATAATATTTTCAGAAAATATATATTATCACAAAATTCAAAATAACATATAATAGTAATAATCCAATAATCAAACAATAATTAATTACAAATCATAGCATATAGTCATAACATGTAATATATAACACAACAATAACTTAACAATTTGTAAAACAAAACTCATCAAACCCAAGTATCACACTCCCCAACCCGAGCCAAAGTCTCCCACAAGCCCAAACTGAACTCAAAAGAAAACTGACCCAGATCCAACAACAGAGAGAAGGGAAGGAAGAAAGACCCGGATGGAACCCGACCCGGAACAGAAACCGGATCCGGCCCAAGAATTAGGCCCAGCTCACACTATCTCTCCCAAAAACACAAAACAGAGCTCTGGAATGGAACAACGTCAGCGGAAACGGAAGAGAAGGAAGGAAGGGATTCCATGCCTCGCCGGCGGCCTTTCGGCCTGAGGTTTACCCACCCCGATTTACTACCGATTCCGACCACACCCATACCAACAGAACGAAGCGAGCACGCGAGAGAGGGGAGGAAAGGGAGTACTCACATTGCGATTCCGAGGAGATCTCCGGGCGTCAATGGCGGATTTGACTGCGAGGGCACGAGAGAAGCTTCAATCGAGTCCTAGGAGAGTAGATATGGAGTTAAAGGTGGATTTTTAGGCGTTTAGGATTGAAAACGAAGAGAAATCGACAACCGACCTTGCGAATCGGAACGGGGCCGGATGCGGCTCGCGTCTCGGCTCCGGCGGTCGACGACTGGGCTCCGATGTCGATGGCGGCGACGACTTCTATTGGCTGCAACAGGCGGACCGAGCTTGGTGGGAGCTCCGGTGGTTGCTGTTGGAGGCGGCGACGACGGAGTGCTGCTGGCGGCTTGGAACAGACGGAAAGGAGAGGGAACGGAGATGGTGTTGCTGCTGCTCGTGGAGACGGGGAGGGGGACGAAGACCCTAGCTTCTGCTGCACACGATAACGAAATGGAGGGAGTGCAGCAGAGGCAGGGTGAGGCGATGGTGTGGCTCGTCGGAAGACAGTGGCCAGGTGGTGGTGGTTGCACTTGAAAATTGGAGGGTGTCTTGTAGATTTTTGAGATGGAGGAAAGGACAGCAATGGCTATGAGGGGTTTGGATTAATCTGGTGGTTTTCCTGAGCAATTACATAGAAAGGGGAAAGTGGTTTCTTTTGTTCAACTGTTGGTTAATAGAGTGAGGTAGAGAGTGGTTGAACTGTTGGCTAATAGAGTGAGGCAGAGAGAGGATGAAAAGTTGGTCAAAGTGGTCCCAAAATCGAATAACGATAACAAACAAAATAAATCCCAAACCCGCTCTCTCGACCTTATCCCGACGCGTTTAAAATACTCTTAAATTTATCAAATCCGAATTTAATAAAAGAAATCCGAACATTATTCTTCAATTTTCGGTATATAAAAGCAGAGTATAACATATTTTAAATTTCCAATTAAATAATGCCAGAAGTCGTTTTGAAATATTTAGAATAAAACCAATAGTTCAAGGACGGAAATTCCAAACCTCCCAAATCTTAGAAACCGGAATGATTATAAATCACTATTTTAATAATTTAATATTATAAAATTTCCCGGTCTTTACAGAAACGTTGCGTTTTAACAGGATGGAAAAAAATTCCCAAGCCTATTCTCGCTCAATTGTTAACAATTCTCCCCAATTTGCAACGCTGAATAAAAATAAAAATAAAAATAAAAATAACGGTGTAGATGGGCCCCACACAGATTGCCAACCGGATCTATCCAGTTGGCCAATTATAACTGAACGGGGATAACTACATGTGAACCGTTGGATTGAAATTAATCTAACGGCAATACACGCGCTGGGCTTTTCTTTTATTTTTTTCTTTTTTCGGGAGTCAGTTGTCTCCTTGCACCATGCACCACTTTTTCGAGATTCGGTTATTCTTTTTTAATTCATTTACTATGTAATTTAGTATAGTATTTCATTTAGTCACAACGCTCAACATCAATCGGACGCCCCCTTGGGCAAAGGTCTATCAATATGATATACCGACCCGGGTTCGAATCCTTCCAGTTCTTATTTTTCACCCTCTAATTTTTGTGCTCCATTTTGTCATCCTCTAATTTTTCCCTTCCCCTCCATCTTCTCCTAATTGATTTTGTTGACCCGAGTTTGACCTCCCTTGGAAATAGCTCCATATCTTTCATCATCCAATCAATGATGGTTGACAAATATAATTTGATTTTTTTTTGTAACCACAAAATTACATATGAAATACTCCGTAATATTTATAATAATAATATCAGTTATAATAACAGTAGTAATAATAATAATAATAATAATAATAATAATAATAAAATAATTATAAAATAAGAATAATAATATGAATAAAAATAATATTTATATTAATAATCAAAATAAGAATAAGAAAAATATGCAGTAGAGTAATTATTATGACCTGTAAATACAATTTCTGTTTTTTTTTTCAAAAAGAAAAGTAGAATTCAAGGATTTTGGGACACGCGGTGCGCTGTGATTGGCTGGGACCAATGTGGGTCCGGCGCAGCGGGTATAGCATCAGCCATTCGCATGGCTTGTATACAATCGTGGCCCTTAATTTCCTGAAATCCAACGGTTCAAATTTTCAATCTGTTCTCTCAACTATGGACTAATGGAGATGGGGATTTCCTTCAAAAAAAAAATTTACATTACACACACACACAAATAACCTACTGTTGTTGTAAATACCGCAATTATATTGTTTCATACAATAAAATTTCTAATAATATAAACTAATTTTGTTTATAAATAGTTTTGTTTAATAATACTGGATTTTTTTTAAAACATATAAAAGTTGATCCGTTGACTAATTAAAACGACATTACACCAAATAATAATAATAATAAAATAATTATAAAATAAGATCATCTGAATATGAATAAAAATAATATTTATATTAATAATCAAAATAAGAATAAGAAAAATATACAATAGAGTAATTATTATGACCAAATAGGTGAATATAACTGTAAATACAATTTCTATTTTTTTTTCAAGGATAAAAGTAGAATTCTAGGCTTATGGGACACGCGGTGCCCTGTGATTGGCTGGGACCAATGTGGGTCCGGCGCAGCGGGTATAGCATCAGCCATTCGCATGGCTTGTATTCAATCGTGGCCCTTTATTTCATGAAATCCAACGGTGCAAGTTTTCAATCCGTTCTCTCAGCCATGGACCAATGGAGATGGGGATTTCCTTCAAAAAAATATTTACATTACATACACACACAAATAACCTAAACCTACTGTTGTTGTAAACACTGCAATTATATTGTTTCATAAAATAAAATTTCTAATAATCTAAACTACTTTTGTTTATAAATAGTTTTGTTTAATAATACTGGATTTTTTTTTAAACATCTAAAAGTTGCTCCAACTGTTTGGATATGAACCTAATTAAAATAATAAATGAGGTATTATTTCTATTATTTTTCAAAATATAATTAATAATAAAAATAATAATAATAATAACGTATATATACGTTATTTTGGATTTTCCTATAAATGATTCCAATATATATTGTACCTCATAATCTCGCAATTTTTCAAATATTCCAAGATATATTCTACCTCATAATAATAATAATAATAATAATAATAATAATAATAATAATAATAATAATAATAATTTATTATTATTATTATTATTATTATTATTATTATTATTAATATTAATATATTTTCATAATTTTACGTAATCTCCAAAAAAAAATTTCCTTCCAAGCCTCAACATTTTTTCCTTCAACATTTGAAAATCTAAATGTGTGGAAAAACCAATTGAAAGAAAAATATATATTGACCAATGAAAATCTTTTAGCTATTGCTATATCCAAAGTGGTTATTTCCAAGACAATAGTAATGATGGAAGAGTGGGACCTGTAACGGCCCGGAATTATGATTTCCGGGTTACGTTTCAAGGGATAAAACCCCTTGTTCGGATCTTGCAATCCAGGTACGGGTCGAGGTTTCAAACTCATTTTTATGATCAGTAATAAAGAAGGATTTCGAACCCTGAAAATATCGTAGGGTCATTGGGTACCCTTAACCTGTCCTAGGGACTAACTCACGAAATTCATTTCAAACGGAAGCAAGACGGAAGCAAAATTAAGATACAAAGCGCCACGGCAGAGCCGGGTCAAAACTAAAACATAAGTGGATGGTTACCATTTATAATGAGTTAGAGATTTAGCCAGGTTCTTCGATTCGCAAAAACGGTACCCCGTCATATAGACATCGAGCAATCAAAATCTGCAGAAAATACCTTAAAAAAAAAGAACGGGGAAAGGAGTCAGATCGAGCCACTCATGCGGGACCGGCAGTCCTTGCTGAGGCCACATAGTATGTGCTATACCTAATAAAGATGCTCTAATGCAGTACGAAAGTCAAACACACTAGCATGCTCCTAGTTATAATAATGTGTAAAAATACTGTAAGGGGCCCAAGACAATGCCAAGTGGCATATCCCTCTCCTACCTCCACCCCCTTCCGATAGGGCGGAGACTGGCCAGCTCGTGAATGCATTCCATCATAATCGGGCGGCACGCATGCCTAACCCGCTCCATAATAAAGCCCGCAGGCATAATATAAGGAAGTTCATGACTCGATTGACTCAGGGTACCCGATGAGGCTGGGCTACCCTATGACCCTAGCAAAGACTCTAGGACTATCACAGATAACGGCCGTTCTGTTTCAAACGCAATAAGTAAGCAGATGCTCATTCAATTAGTGCAACCTAAACAGGATACTACATGGCATGCTTTTATGCATATGCAACACCTAACATAAAATGCAACAACAGGCATGAATGTCCAACCTGAGTAAGCCCCCTAAGGAACTTACCTGAAGATGCAGAACAGCAAGATAATACAAGTAAGGGCCCAAACGCAACTCCAAAGCAATCCAAAAGCAATACACACCTATCATCAAGCCATTTCCATAAGCTACCGGATCAACATCCATACACACGGAATCCAAGTTCTCAACATACTCAAAACCAACCGATAGTAAAACCATTTTCCAAAACCTTTCCGACATGATCAACATCAACCAAAGTCGTTCTTCCAATTTTCTTCTCAAAATCAACATCATCAAGCCAAGACAAAATCTCAACATTTGAAATGACACTTTTAACATAACTTCAAGCTCAAGATCAAAGAGTTCAAGTTTCGTCAATTCCCTTCTTTAATATTGAATATTAAATTAATGTCTCAAAACTCATTTCCCAAGGTTTTCCAAACTCTTAAATCTCAAGTTAAGTCAGACTCATTTTTAAAACAATTTCTCAAATCATACTATAGAAATAATTCCGGCATTTCGACATTCAACCAATAAATCATTAAAAGACATTTTCGAAAACTTGAGATTCTCTTTTTAAATAATTAATCATCACTATACATAATTAACATAACATCAACCATGTTTTAAAGTCCTAAAAATCACATATAAAATATATCTCAAACAACGTTTACCTTGCAAATATTTTATAATATAAAATAATAAATTCAGAAATATGCTTTTATAAGGTCAGGATTAATATAACAACAATAATATCATACCTAGAATTAACATAATATAAAACCATAACAATATCGATAAAAACATAAAACAAATACAATTAATACCTTTGACAATACCCCCAGCCCAAAAGAAAGAATCTGGTCGGCCCAAACCATATCACAAAAGCCGGACCCAACCCAGAAGGAAAGAAATGAGATCCCAACCCGAATTGAGAATCCGGATCCACCCAAATGACAGCTGAAGGAATGAAAGGGAAAGATGGATCCGGATTTGAGCCCATACCCGGAAAATTAGGCCCACAACCCGCCAAATGAAAAGAAAGAAAGGCCCGGTGTCTGCCTTCTTCAACAACGAACAGGGCTCCTTCAATTGACGACTGAAATCGGAAGAAAGGAGAAGGGAACCAGGCCTCCGACGGCCATTGTTCCCGACCCGAGACTCGCTCAACCTGACCGACAACAAATTCCGACCAGACTCGACCCAACAAAACCCAAACGCGAGTACAGAAGGAAGAGGAGAAGAAATCTCACCGAGAGGGCTTCGAGACTCGTCGGAAGAACGCTCGTCGGGATCGGATTCGGCTCACCGGACTCGAAATCAGGGGCTCGGTCTAGGAAGAGAACAAGGGTGGGTTAAAGGTCGGCCCTTATGGCTGTTCGGAACGAAAGGAAGAAGAGGAGAATCTTACCGCTCGATTTGGAGAAGAAACAGGGGAAGGATTAGCGTCGATCTCGCCTCATCGGAGTCAGGAGCGGTTCTTCGACCGAGCTCGTAGTGGTGAAGCAGGGCCGACGGAGGGAGAGGAGGGAAGCTCGGCGTTAGCGGTGGCTCTCGGGCGGTGTTGGACGTTAGAGGAGGCTATGGTTTCTGGGCTTGCTGCTGTTCAAGGTGATCGGTGATGCTGGCGGGAGTTGCTGCTGCTGCTGGCGACGTCGGTTCGGCCTCATCGAGACAAGGGCAGGGCGAGGTTATTGCCGCAGCTTGTTGAATCCGAGAAAGGTGAAGGGTGAAGGCTTTTATTTGAACCGGAAGAAATGGAATTAGCAAGTGCTATTGGTTTGGGTTCCTCTAGCTACAACAGAGGGGTAATGAAATGAAATGGGGAGAACAGATGGGGTTTGTCTGTATTGAAGCCCGTGGGATCTGCAAGAATCAACGGTTGATGGGTTTCATTTCTCTAAAGGGAAGGAAAATGTGGGTGAGGGAAAAGAGGGTGTGTCGTGTGTGGATATTGGGTTTTACCTGGAAAAGGACACAAGGGTGTGCTACTGTCGCAACGAGACAAAGGGGAAGAGGGCCAAATTGCAGACTGGATGGTAATCAGATAAGAAGAAGGGAAAGAGCTGCAATTTCTTTCTTTGATTTCGGATGGAAGAAATAAAGAGACCGTTGGTGTGGTTCCCAAAAGATATTTCAAGATACCCGGAAAACAAATCCCAAAATCCTCTCTCTCGGTTTTTATCCGACCCGATTAAAATAACGCTTCAAAATTTCAAAGATGTCGACATCCAAAGTTTATTTCAAATCCCAAGGTAAAATGACGGAATTGTCCTTCAAAGTTCAAAATTAGGCTGGAATCCGCTGAAGGATTTTAAAATACGATTTTTAAGGCGAAGATGAGAATTTTCAAATATCCGAATTTTTGACCTAAATCCATTTTACTTTATTATTTATTAAAATTTATTATTTAAAAATCCGAGCCTTTACAGGACCCTCAAGCCGCCTCCCTCCCTCACTCCACTTCAAAACGGCGAAATTCAAAATTAAGGAAATCCGAAATCCCTACAGTATTGTCTTGGAAATCCGGGTAAGACGAAAATTTGAAAGTGGTTAAATTGTTTAAAAAAAAGCGAGGATGGAGGTTCGAACCTGGGGCAACAACATGCTAGGATAGGGGTTTAACCAATGGAGCTATGATAGATTACATTGTAATGTTCAACGGCGTAATATATATATTTCATACGTACCATAAACCATAAATCTAAACCCTAAACCCTAAAGCGTAAACCCTAAACCCTAAACTCCCTATACTAAAATTTGTTTGTGTGTGAAAACTATTCACATATATATAAGATAGATTACATAGATATGTTCAAAGGCGTTTTATATCCCATACCTCCCGTAAACCCTAAACCGCAAACCCCAAACCCTAAACCCTAAAACCTAAAACCTAAACTCCCTCTACCAAAATTTGGTTGTGTGTGAAAACTATTAACTTATATAAGATAGATTACATTGAGTGATCTTAAGGTTCACATATGAGTGATATTCGATCTTATGGTTCGCGGATGAGCATTTGGCTATGATTCGATCCAAGAGTCCCGATCTCATTAACAAGAATGTCACTTTGTTATATCTCTACATCATATTCCATTTTTTTTAACGAAAAAACCAATTGATCTAGTGAAAAAAAAAGAGATGCAAAAAAATAATTGAGACCAACAAGAATCCAACTAAGTAATTGAGACCAACTTAATTTTGAACTTATATTTATATTAATTTTAAACTTATATTCATATTAAATACTCATTTTTTGAATCATTTGACATTTTTTTAACATCAAGTTTTAAGGAGAGAAAAAGGGGGCTGAGAAAAAGGGGGCGATTAGGGTTTTAGGGCGAGTACCTCTCCTATCAGCCATCATCGTCGCCGGCGAAATCCACAGCAGACTACATAGCCTCACCGTCTTCGTCTGCCACACAGCCACGTGACCTCTTCAGCGCTTTTTCTCCAGGTTACATGTTCTGTGTTTTTGAACTTTTAATTTCAGCGCTTCTTCACCGTGCATTTGGTTCATAGGCATTTGGATTTGTTTTTAATTTCAGTTTATTGAGTTGAAAACTATTTTAGATTAGTAGAATCATATTAAGTTTGTGTTATATTTCAAGTTTAGGAATTGTAAATTTAGTGATTTGGGAATATATTGGCATTTAGAATGAGGATTTTGCGTTAGGTATTGGCAATTGGATTGATAGAGGATTTGGGGACATATTGTTTTGGGTTGGATTTCATTAGGCATATATTGACATTTGGATTGTAAGGGATGTCGATTTTTCTTCAGATTTGTCTTTGGTGTATTTTCCCGTGGATAGTTTTGTCTAAGGTGAAATTAGAGTTCCATTGCTTGAGGTTTGTTGGGATTGGGAATCAATCTAATTTTGGGTTACATTTCTTGAGAATCAATCTAGTTTAGGAAATGTAAATTAGAGTTCAGGTTTGTTGGGAATCAATCTAATTCGATTTTTGTTCAGATTTGTCTTTGGTGTATATTAGAATTCTTTTGGTGAAATTAGAGTTCAAATGCTTGAGGTTTGTTGGAGATCAATCAGTTGAGGATGTTAAAAATGTTGTGAAATTAGAGTTCGACTGATGATTATCATCAATTGAGGATGTTTTATAAGGAATATTTGGCCCTTTTAAACAGAACACGTTAGAGGTCATTTGGTTGAGATTCTAGTTGCATAAAAATGTTTTAGGATGACAGATAAAATGTCACTTGAGCTGGTTTACAAGAATATATACATTAATCAATATAAGCCCTGTGATTAAAACCACAAACCTCATTATAGATGAATCAGTCATACTAAGATAAACTGTTCATTAAAGATTTTGAACTAAGATCCATTTTATGCCTTTTCACTTCATCTGTGGTATGTTCTTATTTATCCATTTGTTGTTTGCTTCACGTCTATGTTTTCAATTAAATTGTTTGAGTCGTAATCGACATATGTTTTTTTTATCTTGCTGAACTACAACAATTTAGATATGGCAACACCAGACCAACCAATCAACATAGATTCTGAATCTAATAGCTTGGAGTCAGATCACACCTCCGATGTAGTCGGAGTTAGTGAAGGTGAGTGATGCGTTGGTTTAACTAGGTTCATAGGCAGTTTCAGTACCAAATTAGAGTATAGATTAAAAAATTTGGAATTCTTTATCACTTGCAGAATTCCAAGAATGGTATTTAGATGATGGATCATGGATAGAAGTTATAGGTGCGGAGAAAGACTTATTGGTATCCTTCTTTCCTGGCAAAATCGTCGAGAGGTACTAGAAGACGCACTACGTGGTTCAGTATGATTTTCTATTCGAGGAAGAGGACATCAACGAACCTCTTAAAGAAATTCTTCCAGGCTGCCAACTGCGTCCTTCACCGCCTACTGGGGAATTCGACGATTACGAGATCGGTGACGAAGTCGATGCCTGGCACGAAGGCGGCCATTGGTCAGGTGAGATCACCAAGGTCGTGGGCAATGGGAGGAACAAGAGGTTTGAAGTTTTATTTCCATTGATTGGTGATAGAAAGCGTTATCCATATTATCATCTGCGACCGCATTTGGAGTATAACATCAGGGATGAAAGGTGGTATGGCCAAGAAAAATATGCCTTCCTATGGGATGTTTAGATAAATATGACAGTTCGCATTTTGTAAGGACTTCTAATGTAATGGTTTGAAACTTCTAATGTATTGTAATGGTATGTAATTTGCTGGTGAAAAACTTGTTTGTAATGGTTTGTACTTTCGAATATACACTAACGGTTTTTAATGGTTTGTGAAAAACTTCTAATGTTTTGTGTGTTGTAATGACTTAGCATAATGCTTAAGGTTATTCAAACAAATTCCGTTAAAATTTTCTGCATACAAGTATTTGATCAACTACCAATTTTAAATATAGAAGTGATAAGATGTCATTAAGTAATGCAAGGTTATTCAACTAACAACACATTCAAGGTAATGCAAGATTATTGAAACAAGTACTTCATAAAACTTCCTCATAAAACAGTCATAAAAGTCATAAACATAGATCAACAACAAAACATACAACATGAAACTAAACATCCATAACATGCATAAATAAACTTTCACCATCCAATCAATGATGGTTGAAAATTTCATTTCATTTTTTTTGTAACTACAAAATTACATATGAAATAATATTAATAATAATAATATCAGTTAGTTCATTACATATGAAATAACCAACTAGTATTAGACATGGTTGGTATTATGTTTGATATAATTCTCCTGCTAGTTATAATAATACTAATAATAATAAAAAAAATTATAAAATAAGAATAAGAATATGAATAAAAATAATATTTATATTAATAATCAAAATAAGAATAAGATAAATATACAGTAGAGTAATTATTACGGAGTATGACCAAATAGGCGAATATAAATGTAAATACAATTTCTATTTTTTTTTCAAGGAGAAAAGTAGAATTCTAGGCTTATGGGACACGCGGTGCCCTGTGATTGGCTGGGACCAATGTGGGTCCGGCGCAGCGGACATAGCATCAGTCATTCGCATGGCTTGTATTCAATCGTGGCCCTTAATTTCCTGAAATCCAACAGTTCAAGATTTCAATCTGTTCTCTCAGCTATGGACCAATGGAGATGGGGATTTCCTTCAAAAAAAAATTTACATTGCATACACACACAAATAACCTACTGTTGTTGTAAATACTGCAATTATATTGTTTCATAAAATAAAATTTCTAATAATCTTAACTAATTTTGTTTAATAATACTGGAATTTTTTTTAAAACATATAAAAGTTGCTCCGTTGACTAATTAAAACGACATTACACCAAATAATAATAATAATAAAATAATTACAAAAAAAGAATAAGAATATGAATAAAAATAATATTTATATTAATAATCAAAATAAGAATAAGAAAAATATACAGTAGAATAATTATTATGACCAAATAGGCGAATATAACTGTAAATACAATTTCTTTTTTTTTCCAAAAAGAAAAGTAGAATTCAAGGCTTATGGGACACGCGGTGCGCTGTGATTGGCTGGGACCAATGTGGGTCCGGCGCAGCGGGTATAGCATCAGCCATTCGCATGACTTGTATTCAATCGTGGCCCTTTATTTCATGAAATCCAACGGTGCAAGTTTTCAATCCGTTCTCTCAGCCATGAACCAATGGAGATGGGGATTTCCTTCATATTAATATTATTTTGTACATTACATGTGAAATAACCCAACTAGATGCTTCAGACAATATATAAAAAATCAATCTAAACTACGGATATGATAAATCAATATAATCATTTAATTATTAATATTATTGTTATTACCATTCTTTGAGTTTCTCCATTAATTATTATTAATGTTGTCCTTTGTTTCTTATTATTCACTTAAGTCTCTTTTTTAGTTATTTACTAGTACAGTACCCGTGCCCGAGGCACGGGAGTATATGAACACATTGTAATCAATATGCATATGTTATAATTGTTTTTTCTAACTTGTGATCTCGTGACATTTTTTTTTATAAATTTTGAATTCAGAAAAATATTATATGAGATTAAATAATTGGGCAATTTGCTAAACTAACACACTTTGCCCAAAAAGCTTGCCCTGCTGAACTGATCCACTTTTGTTTTTTATAAATTTTAAATTCGGAACCTCCAACGTTAAAAAAAAAGTTAAATTCACATATACCCCTTCATTTTTTTAGTGTGATTTACCAAATCTGAATGATGTCACAATAAAAAAAATTGATTAGTAATTAGAAAAAATTCGAGAGAAAACAATAACATGCATTAAAGAATCAAGATTAAACCTGTAAAATAATTTTTAAAAAAATATGGAAGAAAAAAGAGTTGAAAAGTGAGAAATTAATAACTTAGGCTTCGTTTGGTTACACTTTAATTTCCCTGGAAGTATAAATTCCCATGAATTGGTTTATAATATATGTGTTTGGTATAAATTTTGAAAACTAAAAAACGTAGGAATTAGAATTCACAGATTCCCATGAAAAGGGAGAATTCAACTTACCATGAGGGGGGTGGGTAAGATCTACTTCCCCCTTTTCTTCCCCCAATCTTTTTTTTATAAAGAAAATATCTAATTTATCCACATAATGAAATGAATTTATTTATATATAAAGGTTATAAAGGTAATTTAAAACCAATTTATCCACATAATGAAATGAATTTATTTATATATAAAGGTTACAATTGAGTTCCTGGGAATTTATTTGCAAACAAACACATTTTCATACTTCCCGGGAAGTAGAATTTATGGGAATTGTATTTCCCGGAAATTAAGTTCCCGGGAATTGGAATTCTTACATTTAACCAAACGAACCCTTAAAGTTACGAAGGATATTCAAGAAGGACAGTTAAAGATTCACCTATATTGCTATACATGATTCATTTTAATATTTGATTTATTTAGTGTATATTAAATTTTTGTTAAAGATACAAATGTAAAATCTCTTTCCTTTTATTTTTTTTATATTAGACCCTTTATTATATTTGAAGATTCAACAAAATATATTTGCTAATGAAAGTATATTTTATATTAAATTTATTAATAAATATCTTAATATATATTCAAAATATGTTTATATTCAAATGATATTTTAGCAACATAAAAAATAACTAAGGCATCAATATTAGTCTTATAAGTAAGTGATAGCAATCCCGCAACTTCAATTTTTTTTTGTCAAATACACTAACAAAAATAATTCATTTGATAAAAAAAATGTAAGAATACCTATTTGGATGAAAAGCTTCTTAGGAAAGATTAAACAAATTTAACAAATATTAGAATGAAAATAAATTTTTAATTTTTTAATATTTAATTAATATCGATAATTGATTAATTTAAATGAATACATAAATAACTTTCAACCAATAAGAATATTTAACAATTAGGGAGAAGAAATAATTAATTCAAAATATGTTTAAATTCAAATGATATTCTAGCAACATAAAAAAAATAATGAAGGCATAAATGTTAGTCTTATAAGTAAGTGATAGCAATCACGTAACTTCAATATTTTTTTTTTTCAAATACACTCAAAAAAATAAATTATTTGATCAAAAAAATGTAAGAATATCTATTTGGATGAAAAGATTTTTAGGGAAGATTAAATTTTTTTAACAAATATTAGAACGAAAAGAAATTTTTAATTTTTTTAATATTTAATTAATATTAATAATTGATTAATTTAAATAAACACATAAATAACTTTCAGCCGATAAGAATATTTAATAATTAGGGAGAATAAATAATTAATTTATCAATTAATGAAAAGTGGGGTAATGTTAAATCGAAATGAAAAGTGGGGTAATGTTAAATCTAAAGCTGCCACATCGCCTATTTTTAAGGAGCTGCTTCCATGTGGTATTTAAAATAGGTACTTTAGTATTATATTATATTAGACCTGTAAAATAATTTTTAAAAAAATATGGAATAAAAAAGAGTTGAAAAGTGAGAAATTAATAACTTAAAGTTACGTAGGAGATTCAAGAAGAACAATTAAAGATTCACCTATACTGTTATACATGATTCATTTTAATATTTGATTCTAAATGTTTTCATAATTAAAAAAATAAAAAAAATAAAATAAGCCATGTCTTTAGCGTATAGCCGTATACTAAATTTTTGTTATAGATACAAATGTAAAATTTCTTTCCTTTTATTTTTTTATATCAGGCCCTTTATTATATTTGAAGATTCAACAAAAATATATTTGCTAATGAAAGTATATTTTATATGCAATTTATTAATAAGGATCTTAATATATATTCAAAATATATTTATATTCAAATGATATTTTAGCAACATAAAAAACAATTAAGGCATCACGATTAGTCTTATAAGTAAGTGATAGCAATCACGTAACTTCAAATTTTTTTTGGTCAAATACACTAACAAAAATAAATCATTTGATAAAAAAAAAAAAAAAAAAAGAAGTAGGAATACCTATTTGGATGAAAAGCTTCTTAGGGAAAGATTAAACAAATTTAACAAATATTAGAATGAAAAGAAATTTTTATTTTTTTAATATTTAATTAATATCGATAATTGATTAATTTAAATAAATACATAAATAACTTTCAACCAATAAGAATATTTAACAATTAGGGAGAAGAAATAATTAATTTATCAATTAATGAAAAGTGGGGCATGATTTTTAAAAAAAAATTGAAATTAGCAAGCATGATTTAAAATGAGCGAGCATGATTTTAATTTGTTTAGATTTTTTATGAATCAAAATCCGGCTTAGCAAGCCTAGTTTATTTATTTTTTATAACAAAAGTAGGCTAAACAAATTAAAAATGGGCCTACTTGAAATCAAATATTTTTGGTGAATAATTAAATAAGTTAATTATAAAAATCAATTAAATAGGAAGGTGGGCCCGTGATTGATGAAAATCTTCCACATAAGCCTAACTTTAAGGGTTGTGCGTCATGTGGCATCTTTAACATATGTTTTAGTATTATATTAGATGTTACTAACTATTGGTTTTAAATCAAAACATTCATTTCAATCTAATATAACTATCGGGCTTAACTCATATTGTTTTTTTAATAACTATCTATGTGAACTCTTAATCGAGAAGAGTTTACGATGATGTGTAAGTGAATCTTAGAGTAATTTTACGAGTCTTGACCGATAATGAGATCGTGTTCCAATGTTCTTTGATTTTGTTTCATTATCCTTTGTTTCTTATTTTTTCACTTAAGTCTCTTTTTTAGTTATTTATGTTACTAACTATTGGTTTTAAATCAAAACATTCATTTTAATCTAATATAACTATCGGGCTTAACTCATATTGTTTTTTTAATAACTATCTATGTGAACTCTTAATCGAGAAGTGTTTACGATGATGTGTAAGTGAATCTTAGAGTAATTTTACGAGTCTTGACCGATAATGAGCTCGTGTTCCAATTTTCTTTGATTTTGTTTCATTATCCTTTGTTTCTTATTTATCACTTAAGTCTCTTTTTAATTTCTTTATGTTACTATCTATTGGTTTTAATTCAAAACATTCATTTCAATCTAATATAACTATCGGGCTTAACTCATATTGTTTTTTTAGTAACTATCTATGTGAACTCTTAATCGAGAAGAGTTTACGATGATGTGTAAGTGAATCTTAGAGTAATTTTACGAGTCTTGACCGATAATGAGATCGTGTTCCAATGTTCTTTGATTTTGTTTCATTATCCTTTGTTTCTTATTTTTCACTTAAGTCTCTTTTTTAGTTATTTATGTTACTAACTATTGGTTTTAAATCAAAACATTCATTTTAATCTAATATAACTATCGGGCTTAACTCATATTGTTTTTTTAATAACTATCTATGTGAACTCTTAATCGAGAAGTGTTTACGATGATGTGTAAGTGAATCTTAGAGTAATTTTACGAGTCTTGACCGATAATGAGCTCGTGTTCCAATTTTCTTTGATTTTGTTTCATTATCCTTTGTTTCTTATTTATCACTTAAGTCTCTTTTTAATTTCTTTATGTTACTAACTATTGGTTTTAACTCAAAACATTCATTTCAATCTAATATAACTATCGGGCTTAACTCATATTGTTTTTTTAGTAACTATCTATGTGAACTCTTAATCGAGAAGAGTTTACGATGATGTGTAAGTGAATCTTATAGTAATTTTACGAGTCTTAACCGATAATGAATATAAGTTTAAAATTAGTACAATCTATGTGAACTCTTATAGTATAAAAATTATACAAATTAGTACAAATCTCAAACTGGCTCTTAATTATTATTATTATTATTATTATTATTATACAAATCTTATATTAGTATTGCTCAAACGTAATAATACTAATAACAATAAAAATAAATCTGACCGAATTGAACTCTAAAAAACAATTTGTTAATTTTTTTGAAAATAAAAGTACAGTAGCATTCATGGATAATTTGTGATTCCGAAGCATCAAGGGATGCATCAGCCATTCGCATGGCTTGTATGCAATCTTGGCCCTTTATTCATTGAAATCCAACGGCTTCTATGCATGGGTGCATCTAGCAATGCATCAGTCATTCGCATAAATGCTACTTTTATTTTCCTTTTTACCAAAAATAAAAGACACGCTCTGGGCTATGATTGGTCGGGACTCTTGTGGGTCCGAGGCACCGTTGTAAGCATCAGTCATTCGCATGGCGTGTATGCAATCGCGACCCTTTATTTATTAAATCTAATGGTCCAAGATTTCAATCCGTGTGCTAAGCCTTGCACCAATACGGATGGGCCTCGAAAAGAGGGAGGTACACACAAATTTTGTTTTATTGCACCGTTGTGCATAATCATTTTATGTTTCATTCCAAATCGGCACCCTGTTTATCGAAATTATCGCCCACATTTTTATATATTTGAATAATTGGCACCCTGGATGTGGAAAAATTCACAATAGAATACTATATGAGTATGTTTTGAGGAAAAATCATATGAGTAAATAACAAATGTTTAATAAAACCTTATATTAACTACTAAATTCTTATTAGAATACTATAAGAGTATATTTTGAGAAAAAATCACATAAGTAACTAACAAATGTTTAATAAAACATTATATTAACTACTAAATTCAAATTAGAATACTACAAGAGTATGTTTTGAGGAAATCTCATACAAGTAACTAACAAACGTGTAATAAAACATTATATAACTACTAAATTCTTATTAGAATACTATAAGAGTATGTTTTGAGGAAAAATCACATAAGTAACTAACAAATGTTTAATAAAACCTTATATTAACTACTAAATTCATATTTTGAGGAAAAATCATATGAGTAAATAACAAATGTTTAATAAAACCTTATATTAACTACTAAATTCTTATTAGAATACTATAAGAGTATATTTTGAGGAAAAATCATATAAGTAACTAACAAATGTTTAATAAAACATTATATTAACTACTAAATTCTTATTAGAATACTATAAGAGTATGTTTTGAGGAAATCTCATACAACTAACTAACAAACGTGTAATAAAACATTATATAACTACTAAATTCTTATTAGAATACTATAAGAGTATGTTTTGAGAAAAAATCACATAAGTAACTAACAAATGTTTAATAAAACCTTATATTAACTACTAAATTCATATTAGAATACTATAAGAGTATATTTTGAGGAAAAATCATATAAGTAACTAACAAATGTTTAATAAAACATTATATTAACTACTAAATTCTTATTAGAATACTATAAGAGTATATTTTGAGGAAATCTCATACAAGTAACTAACAAACGTGTAATAAAACATTATATAACTACTAAATTCTTATTAGAATACTATAAGAGTATGTTTTGAGGAAAAATTACATAAGTAACTAACAAATGTTTAATAAAACCTTATATTAACTACTAAATTCTTATTAGAATACTATAAGAGTATGTTTTGAGGAAAAATTACATAAGTAACTAACAAATGTTTAATAAAACTGTAAAGGCTCAGATTTTCAATCCTAATTTTTCGGAAAAAGGAAATTAAAAATGAATTTAACTCGAATTTAAAACTCATTTAAAGGATTCTGACGGAAATATAAAAAATTTGGGCGAATAATTTCCGTCGTTTTACCTCGAAAATTCAAAATAATTATTGGATGGCGATATTCTCTTCTGTTTTAAAAATCTAATTGATCGAGAACGCGAGAGTCGGGGAAACTAACACTTGAAAACTAATTGCGGGTTTTAAAATTCGCGTATTCGGAATTTATTATCACGTATTGGTTAACCAATCCTACACTCAATCCCTCACCAACTCCCATCACTCACCTTACCCTGCTCGAGACCATCCCTCTGTATATCTTTCACTTCAATCCCTCTCCCTATCTTCATTCATCATCACCACTGACTCCACTCCATCGCCTCCTTCACCATTCTTCACCACCAACTACCATCCTTACTCTCCAGCTCCCATCTCAGCTCACCACCATCACCGTCTCAATTGTCACCACCATCACCATTTCAATACCCGTCGATCACACCTTTGTCCATCCTTTTCCTTGAAGAGCAGCATCCACAGCACCACGAGTCACCTCTTTTGACGTCTACTGCCATACCGACGCCGCCCAGAAGCCGCCGGAGCCGCCGTCGAGCCACCGAAGCCCCTTCCCCTGTTTGAGCGCGGTTCGCCACTTCGGTAAGCCGTTCTCCTCCGTTTTCGATCGGAATTGTTCCCAAGCTTCACCATCACACTCATCCATGTCCGGTGTAGGTCCGACGAGCCATCGCGAGCCTCCGACGACGCCCAGAACTCCGATCGACAGCTCCGAAGTTGCGAAACCCCTCGGTGAGCTTCCACCTCTCCTTCCTTTGTTTCGATTCAATTCCGTCCTTGGGCCTGGTTGTGGGCGAGTGATCGTGAGCGAGGGCTGAGTGCGGGGCGTCGGGCGAGCTCGTGCGAGAGCCAAGAGCTGTGGGCGAGCGCAGCAGAGCATCGGAGCGGGGCCGAGCGCAGGAGCAGGGCCAGCGACGAGTGTGAGTGCGAGTGCGAGAGTAGGCGGTGCGAGGGAGCCGTGGGAGGGTGAGCGAGGTTAGGGGCGGAGCTGGGCGCAGGTCGACGCCGGCGTAGAAGGCCGGGAGGAGCTCAAGCTTGCCGGCGGGTCGTGGTCTCGATCAGGCGGGGCGGGACATTTGAATTGGAGGGAGGAAGATGGCCAGCGTGGCTACTAACTTTTATATATATATATGTTAAAATTGAACCGGTTGGGAGTTTATATTACGGGTTTGGTTCAGTTCGGTATGGTTCGGGTTATCCGTTTATTATTTAACTAATTAGCAGTAATTAAAATATATTATAATAGTATTTGAGGATTTAAAAGATAAAGTATTAATTTTGGAGATTTATAAAGGGTTGATTTTATTAAATAAAAACGGTTTGGATCTTAGGGGATTTGGAAATAACTTATAAGGGTGTTTTATTAAATGGTGTTTTATAATATTATATCTATAATAATAATTGGGATTTAACATAAATAAGTTGGACTTGCGTGTTAGAAAATAATTTGAAAAAGAATTTCAAGGTTGGAAAGTAGTCTAACAAATAAATTAAAAAGGGAATTCGGCGAGTATTTTAAGGGTCGGAATACTTAATTATTTAACTGGGATTTGAAACGGTTTTGAAACTAACCTGGGAATAAGACTAATTCGATGACTAACTAGCATGATAATATGATCGTTTGACTAACAGTATGATATGTATGACTAATAACATGACTTGTGGTGAATTATTATATGAGATTAAATGTTGGATAATTATGGCGATCTAGTAGGATTTTATATCACACAAATTATGTCTTATGATTTTGATGAACCGTTGAGGTATATGTGGAAATGACGTATATGAACATGCAGAATTGGTTGAATGATTTATGGAGAACGATGTGGTCTTGAGGAGTAGATGATGCGATGAAATGACGTATATGAACATGCAGAATTACCTCCTGCCTGATGTGTCATATAGTATGTAGGTGTTGCATATGCATAAGAGCATGTCATGTAGTATCATGCTTAGGAATTGTATTTACGAATGAGCATCCTTATTCTGTATGCGTTTGAATACAGAACGGCCGTTATCTGTGAGTCCTAGAGTCCTTGCTAGGGTCATAAGGCAGCCCAGCTTCATCGGGTGTTGTCCTTTTCGAATCATTTATATATATCACGAGATACGAGATGGGCATGAGATATGATATGATATGAAGATGAGATATGATATGATGATGAGATTTGATATGATTATAGCATCGAACTGGCCAGTCTCCACCTTGTCTGGAAGATGGGTGGTGGTAAAAGAGGGATATACCGCTTGGTATTCTTTGTTAAGGCCTTCCTCAATATTCTGCACATATGAATTAGGAGCATGATAGTGTGGTTAATATTCCAGTACTGCATGAAGGCATCCTTTATTCTAGGTATAGGCGTATTATATGTCCTCAGCGCGGTCAGAGGACCCGCGGGCGGACTCTTGGCCTGACTTGGTGGTATAGTTTCAGGTACCCGATATACTGCTTGATTTTGTGCTGTTATGACGGGGTCTATTCATATGGCGGAGAGTGAGTGTTTGAAACCCGACTTCACCAGATTCATGCTTTTGGGATTTCTCCCTACCTATACTCCGTTTTGACCCGGCCCTGCCGTGGCACTGGTTGTATCATTTTCTGAACTTATGCCCTTTTCATGATGAATGATTTTTCGTGTTGTAGACTTAGGACAGGTATAGGGGTTTACCCCGGGGTCTCCAACGGACCTTCCGGATTTGGGTGCGAAATCCTACTTTAAACTACAAACCATCGGTTTCAAACCTTCAACCTGTACTCGGGGCGCAAGATCCCAACGACGAAACGTAACTCGGGAATCATAATCCCGGGCCGTTACAAAAACCTTATATTAACAAAGAAATTGTTTTTAGAATACAATAAGAGTATGTTTTTGAGGATAACTCATGTAAGTAACTAACAAATGTTCAATAAAACCTCACTCCGCTTCTACTAAATTCTTATTAGAATACTATAAGAGTATGTTTAAAAAAAAAATCATATAAGTAACTAACAAATGTTTAATAAAACATTATATTAACTAATAAATTGTTGTTAGAATACAATAAGAGTATATTTTGAGGAAAACTCATGTAAGTTAAGATGTTAACTTCTCAAGTATCTCAAGTTAATGGTAAAGTATTATATAGATCTTTTGCAAGAAGATTATAAGTATTGAAAGTGGGAGTATCTTAACTTATCAAGTATCTCAAGTTAATAAAACACTTGTCTAACTAACGTAGCCAATAATTTCATTTGGTAGTTGAAATACTTATAATTTTCACATTTTTATGAAAAATAATAGTTCAACATAGATTATCGTGGGCTTCCGCAATGGGCCTCAAATGGGCTTTTTGGTTTGCAACAAGCCAACATTGTTTAAACTTCCGCAATGGGCCTCAAATCATAGCCAACCTGAATCCATTCACAAGTTAATTGTCCCAATATATACTCTATATTGTACGTTTTCGACAATGCCATAGAATCATCAATCGTAGATAATAAAAATAAAATGTGCTAGATTTAGTAGATTACATAACAATGCCATAGATAAACACAAAAATCATCAAAGTTAACCAATTGTATCAAACATAAAATACGGAAGTGTCATAATGTTTTCAAAAGTGTCAACCCCGGCCCCCAGCATGACGACGACCTCCACCGCGACCACCATACCGAAATTCTCCTCTACCACCATTCTGAAGTCCTCCTCTAAGTCCTCCTCTACCACCATACCGACCTCCACCGCGCCCTTCAGATGGACCGCTTGTGTCCTCCGGCCAACGTACAATTCTTCGACCGTTGAAAGGCCCTTCCCTGGTAAATTGTCGCGTGGCAACCGCATCGAGCATTTGTGGAGTCGGTGCGTACATATCAACATAATTAGGGTAGAAGTGGCGGGCGTTTTCGTCCATTGCCTGAACATATAACACCGTAAGCTCTTGTTGATCCCGAATTGACTCCATCTCACCATCCATCTGGTGCGACCAGATTCGAAGATCATCTACTTGGCAGGCGATGTGGTGGACCGTATCAAACATCGACTGTTGGTTGGCCGACACGTCCCGAAGACTCATCTCCACGTCTGTGTGGTGGCTGTGATGCAAGTCATGACTCAGACGCATCTCCTCAAGTTCTTCCCCCAAACGATCCTGCCTATCAGATATTTGGTTTATCCTATCCAAGATGTATCTTTGAGTGTCCGCCATCTCCAGAAGTTTCGTGTCCATATCGGACTGTCGGTTTTCAATTCCTTGTATCCCTTGTAACACCTGCTCCCAAGGAACAGAAGAGCTGGATTCACCTTGGTGCAAATGCACACCTTCTGGCCTTGGATGTGATGAGGTGAAGGGCTTGTATTCGATGAGACAAACGTCATCCGTGTGCAGATCCTCAACGGGTGAACTAGTTGGACAAAGCCCTGTATCAGACTCCATACCATCTTCCGTTGGCACTACTATCTGATCATTTATTTCTCGGGCGGGGGGGCGTCCAAGTCCATCGGTGTACTCCGTTCATCCCGTTCCGATCTACTCTTATCTTCGTAGTTGGTCATACAGAAGTCCGCAGCTCTCTTCCCATACGGCAGGGGACATGGCAAATATATCGCGTTATGGTAAGATTTCGTCGGTTTCCAATGCAACTCCGGCTCTAGTGGGTTGCTCAACAGACTGGCTGTGTTCAGACTCCTCTCATCGTACACATGAGACCCATGTATCTGCTGCAACCATTCTGGCGGTTCTGGATCCCACTTCCTAGCGATCAGTGTGATCATACCCCCCCAACGCTAACTTGCCCTTCGTGCTCCCGCTTGTTGCATCTCGAATGCAAGATGCAACAAACAAAGAAGTCCAATCAGGCACGTTGCTACATTCTTCGAAAAAGCACCGGAACCATATAAAATCTGAAGCCATGAACTTGCTGGTCACTCCCTGACCCATAAAAGCCATCCTAATCACTTTGTGTGCCAAGACCAAGCACGGATGCCCAAGCCAAGAGTTAGTCTCGCCCTTGTGACCGCCAAACTGTCTGCCTGTAATTTCAACCTAGAGATCTTTCAAATTGTGGCCCGATTTCTTCCAGCCAGGGGTAGGTTGACGAGAAATCCCGAGGATGTCCCGCAACTCGTCGTAGGATAGCAACCTCTCTACATCATTGAGGTGAAATGAAATCCGGTTGCCATTGTGTACCGATAAGGTCGAGAGGAATTCCAGTATATATCTTAGATACGTTGGCGCATTCTTGTTCAAAAATCCCAACAGCCCTGCCTGATCAAACATTGACTTCGTAATTTCGAACATTCCTAGCCGTTTCAATGTCGCAACATCGTAAAATTTAGTCGGTACAATGTCCATTTCCGCTAACTTTGACCATTTCGCCTTCTGCTCTGTTGTCAGGGTAGTTAGTTGGAGATAGTCCCGCTCCATTGCAAACTGATTTCCACACCAGGAATTATACTCGTTTCATAACACATCTACTGAAACCCTAGGCCTACCCAGAATCGCCCACTGTCCACCCCAAGTACAATCAACCTCTAATGAACATAAAATCAAACATAACTGACTGATTAAAAGCAGAGAGACTTACCAATTCGGAGATTGAGTGGCGGTCTGTGATATTGAAACGTAGGAGACGCCTCGCCCGACTGACGATTCTGGTTCTCAATAGCGAGATTCGCCGTTCGATTGTCGCCGTGCTGTTCCGGGGATGATTGTGTTTTAAAGTTGACGGTCGAGACTTGGGATGGAGGGAAGAGTTAATTTCGAAGAGGGCGGGTCACTGTCTTACGGTTTGCGGTTTCACACAGGTAAACTCCAACGTCTCCAAGCATCAGGGTGAAGCAGATGGAGTAGGGTGATGCACTTGGAGCAATTGGGCCGGGCCGAGGTCGCAATTGGGCCGGATTATTTGAGTTAGGTATATAGTAGTATTATGTGAGTTAGGTATATATAGTATTATGCAAGTATATAGGAATATATCATACGGAAATAATCATTTATTTAAAACACAATAGTTAATTTAATTACACAGTATAAACTAAGCCTAAATTTTTTATATTTACACAGTGTATATATCCAAAGATAAACAGAGTATAAAAATACTCCAAATAATACTTTCGTAAAAAAGTTTATATACAGACTATTCATTACCGCCATAACTAATTACATTCCAAATAATAAAATATAGGAGCTGGAACTAATTAAGTTGTACAGTATATTATAAACTAAGTCTATAAATTATTTATGTATAAAGTACTGCCATTTTTTAATTATAGGAGCTGGAACTAATTTAGTTGTATAGACCAAGTATAAACTGATTAAGTTGGAACTACAGTAATTAATTAAGTTGCATACTAATACTAGCCGTTGAGTTACTTGTGTAGCATTTCGGACAATGTATTACCGCCCAAAATCAGTTAACAAACTCATTTAATTAGGGGAGAGAAGTAATATAGGTGTAGTAAATTTTTTTTTGGTGAAATATGTGTAGTAATTATGACATAGGGGTGCCTGGAATCTCAAAAAAAAGCAAACCTATTTATCTCCTATTAAAACATTTCTTTTTCCTACTTTTTAGTCTACTTTTTCCATGGACATGAGAATACCCTCGGGTAAGCTTACCAGAGGGTAAGACAAACAATTTCCGTTAAAAAATAATAAAATTTATGAAAAAGTTAGTGCAATGATGATGTTTTTTTAAAACTAAGGTGTTTTATTAAAATTTGTGCAAAATGCTAAAAAACAATGTATTTTAGGACGGATGGAGTATAAATATAGTACAATACTAGTGTAATACCCGTGCCTTGAAGGCACGGGAGCTTGATCCATTATTTTAATTTGAACATCATTTTATATATCTATATAATATTATATTAATATATATACGTGTTTACAACAAAAATACGTATAAAGTATTTTTTTATAATTTATAAATTAGTTGGAAAGAGATACAATACAAATTTTAAAAACGATTTAATAAGGTAAAGTAGTAATAATACTCAAACACACCACCTAATATGATTTTTTTTAATATTTGTAAATTACAAATATTAAAAAAAAAAATCATAAGCACATGATTGTGTGAATAATTTTGAAGTTATGTAGATATACATAACTTATTCATTGTTTTCATGAGAAAGATGGTTAGAAAGAGAGGGAAATAAATAGTGAAAATAAAGGTAAGATGGTAAAAAAAAACCTTAAAGGTAGAAAAGTGATCTAAGAAGCCTCATCCAAGATGTAAAATAAACATTAGTTAATAGTAATGCTTGTGAGTCTTAAAATATTTTTTTTTTTTCGATAGTCATTTAAGATGTCTAAAATAATTAAATTATATAAAAAAAACTTTTTTGGCTCTAATTGATTGTTATAATTATTTTTTGAAATCGAATATTTACAAATTGATTATTACATGTTCGTTGTATGTAGACATTGTGGGGACTATTGCAATCGGTTAAATATGATAAATCAACAATTTCAATATCCAAGAATAAAATCATCCAAGACTTGACGAATGTTCAATGTAAGTAGACGATTAAAATAGATCACAAATTGACATACAACATATCAAGTTAAATAATATTTTAGTACAAAAATAGGAAACAAATATGTTTAAAATATGAAACAGATATTTTAAAATTTCAGCAATAATATTGATCAATAAGATAATACCATTTGAATAAGAAATTCAAGTTTAATTGTGGTCGTGACACATCAGCAAAATGATAGTAGAATTAATATTATTAATAGATTACCTATTATCAAAATTAATTTATAAAAAAATTGAAAAATAATATTTATATAATTTTTACCATCCTAACAAAGCGCAAATGAATATTAAACAACATATTTAGCTAAACGAATAGAGAGTGGTAAATTTTAACATGATTGGGATAAATGTGATATAATAAACAAATATTTAAATGAATTCAATCCGTTAAGATAATGAATGCAGGCAATCTAAGTACATAGTTGATTAATTTATTTGAAAATGAAAACTTGCATGATTGGTGAGAAAATATGAACATATGTGAAAGTTAATTTAATTATACTCCATAACATTTTATAAACTGACAATTGGATATGGGTCTATGTACAACATAAATTTCAAAAAATAAAATATACCAGGATTCAGATTTAAGTTCAATGTATGTAGACGAATTATTAGAATATTACAATCGGGAAAAAAAAAATGGAAACATGTCTCAATATTTACGACAATAGAACCGAAAATTAAAAAAAAAAGGAATGTATTCAAACCATATTTAAAATAGGAAACAAATATTTTGAAATTTCCATAATAATACTGACCAATAAGAAAATCTCATTTGAATAAAAAATTCAACTTTAATTGTGGGCGTGACACGTCAGTAAAATGCTAGCAGAATTAGTAATATTAATAGATATATATCTGTATATTCCTATTTTTAATTCCTAATTTAAAAGCCATGTTGCACAACTTGTCTGTTAAATCCACACAGAGACGGAGGGACCCATGTTCAGTTCATACCCAGGGCGAGAGGGGGGTGGGATGAAAGAGGCTGGGAGCGTCTCTGCAAAAACCCTAGTCTCGATTCAAACTCACTAATCTCATCATTTCCTTCTCAATACTCTTGTGCATCTTGGTCTACCAACCCCAATTTCTGGTTTCCGTGCATCAATTTCCCTTTTCCTCTGCTCTTCTGAACCCTAATTTCTCGACCGTACCGCCTGCAGAAGACCCTGTTACACTCCGCTGACACTGTCACTTCGAAAACTGTTATCTAGGGATAAGATACAAGGAAATGGAGGGAATGCCCCAGAATATACCCAGAACGGTGGAGGATGTGTTCAGCGACTTCAAGGGACGGCGGGCTGGTTTGATCAGGGCTCTCACTACTGGTCTCTCTTTCTGACTCACTCGTTCACTCTTCATCATTTTTCCATTTTTTTTTATTCCCACTTATTTCTGCTAAATTTTGGCGTTTACTTTTGTGTTGTGGCCGAATTCATTTCCCCCCTAATTTTCGTTCGTTTCCTTTGCTTTGCTATTGTTCGGTTTTTGCAGATGTGGAGAAGTTCTACCAACAGTGCGACCCAGGTTAGTTTCTCTAATCACATACATGTGTTTCAAGCCCTACTTTGTTTTGCAATTGTCTCCTGTTTATGTTTCTTTAAAGCTTTGCGGCTCTTTTTGCTGCCCAAAGACGGGGAGGTGAGAGTTTATACTCAGCATTTTGTTGAGCTTGGGTCATGGATATCATGTTTTTTTGTTAATTGGCTGTGCTTGTTAAAACTTCTTTCAATTCTATTTATGAACATGGTTTGTTGAATTACATGTTTCTTTGATGTTGGTATAATTTGTTGGTCGATTTTTCTTGGAGGTATTTTTAAACTTGTTACATCACTGCTATTAATTTTCGTTAAAACAAAGTATTTTTGCGAACACTTTTCACTGTGACACAACTGATTTTAAAAAGCTGTTAAGAGTGAAGGGGGATCATTATTTTTGCTGAACAATTAGTGTATTGCCTGGAGGTTGGTTGTTCATCCTTGTTCAGAGGTGAATGCAACTGAATTTATGCTTGTTTCACAGAGAAGGAGAACTTGTGTCTCTATGGACTTCCAAATGAGACCTGGGAAGTAAATCTGCCTGTGGAAGAGGTGCCACCTGAGCTTCCTGAGCCAGCTCTAGGCATTAACTTTGCTAGAGACGGAATGCAAGAGAAGGATTGGTTATCACTAGTAGCAGTTCACAGCGATTCGTGGCTGCTTTCTGTTGCCTTTTATTTTGGTTCTCGCTTTGGATTTGGAAAGCATGAGAGGTAAGCTTTAACCTTTTGGGTGGAAATATGGAGTGTAATATTGCAAAATTTGTTGCTATTTTTCAGTTGAAACTTGTAAGTTGGATGATGCATACATCTTTTCTCAAGCGCATGACAAAGTTCCTGGATGTATACTGAACTTTGTATCGAGATTGTTATCTCTGCTGCGATATTTTTGGATTGTGTGTTTCCTTGACATTTTGAGTATGTATGTAAGCCATGTACTGAGTTGTTTGGTGTGCATTTTCTTGTTACATGCACATTTTTGCATATTTGTAACAAACACCCTAGCAGTTTGTTGTCAAGCCTGTCATTACATTGCTTGTTGATGCCTACCATACTGTTAGACCGTTCAAAATAGTTTCTATTAGGCCCACATTTCTTTTGGGGATTTTTTGATTTTTGTGTTTCATCGTCTAGCTTTTCCAAGTCATTCTATCAAGAATTCGGAAGTCCAACTTTTATGCTCATTCTGGAGATGGACTGTTGTATCTTAAAAACCCTCTTTAATTATTTGTTCTCTTCCTTAAATGATAGGATTCTCATTTGGTTCTTTTGCTGTCATATACGTTTATTTTAGTCTTCTGCCGTTGCTATGTTCCATTTATTCATATCCATGGTTATGTTTTGTTTGAGAAAAATTGAGGATAGAATAGAATATTGTAAATAAGGACATATTGTGATATTGTTTTGATTATAAGGCTGTAGTAAAATATAGTTCTAGTACAAATGAACCCTTGCTCTAGTGGTAAGGGGGAGGTTAAGGGTTCAAATCCCACTATTGGCATTTGTGCTAGGTGGGTGCGGCCTTGGCTTGCGGTGTGCCACTTAGTTTATCCGATCTGAGTGAGATCTTCATAGGCTAGTGCTCGGACTTGTGGGGATTTGTGTCGATAACCTCTGAACTTCCTATCAATTTTTTTTTCAAAAAATATTGTTCTAGTTATAATTGCCTAGAAAGGGGTACATAATGAAACGATAAGCATTACTTCATTAGAAAAAAAATTGTATATATGCTAAAAAGATTAATTAAAGCCAACAAATTATCCAACTTGCTTTATATACCTAATTTCGTTGACTCCATTTTTGTTGTTGTATGGCCATTCATTGATGTTTGTTTTCACTTTTCTTGTGTTTTAGGGATCTGTGTAATTCAGATGTAATGGATTCAGATAATATGTATTTAGGATCTTTGAATAATATTGATATTTAGAAATCTTCAATATCTTGATTGTGATTTTAAGGAGTTCGCAAGCTTACGGGTTTTCAAGCAAGGATGAAGTTGGATTTGTCCTCAATTAGACAAGAACTAAAGATACGGGTAGTTAAGATGTTCAAAAGGCTACTGTAATATATTTGTGATTTGTATGAATTTTAAGAGAACGAGAGATTAGGTTGAAGGTTGGAAATGTGAATAAGATAAATATACTCCTTCACTATGAACAGGCTACCTTGATCCTTGTGGCTCATTTGATGAGAGGTTGGGTAAACTCTTTTAAGAATCCATTCTTAGGTTCCTGCTTTGTTAGTTATGACACTTAATACTTGGTCTGCCTCTTTCTCTCCTCCCCTACTTTTGTTTCCCTTTTTTCTTCTGAATGGATTGTATAGTTGTGGCTTCGGTACATTCATCTTAATACTGGAATAGTATTTTTGTTGTTTGGTGACTTGTTTGACACCTCCTAGATTGTCAAGTAGTAGATTTTGAGACTTGCAAAGATTTCTAATGATGTTTACTACATTTACATAGATCATCCGTTGCTCCAATTCCTTATAACATTTTATATCTCATCATCAAAGAAGGTGGACTGAATATATTGGCTGTGTGTTGAAATTACATAAACCCTTGCATTCCTAGAGAAGTACATGGCTATATGTCACCTGAGGTTTATTATCTGGATTTGTTTTGGAATTTTAATTGCAGGAAGAGGCTTTTTCACATGATTAATGAACTGCCAACAGTGTTTGAAATTCTGACTCGAAATGTCAAAGGGTCGAAGGACCAACCTGGTAGTGGTAACCACAACAGCAACAGCCGAAACAAATCTGGTTCAAAGGTAACTCAGGGTTCTTTCATCACAGTTATCTGTACAGTTAATTCTTCACATTGTAACTATATTTTGACCCTCACTGAATCCAACTTATGATCTTTACAGTCACGCCTATCTGAACATCAGACTAAAGGGGTGAAAATGTCTGCTCCAAAGGAAGAAGACAGCGGAGAAGAAGACGAGGAAGAGGATGAACAGGGCGGAACACTTTGTGGAGCGTGTGGTGACAACGACGGTACCGATGAGTTCTGGATTTGCTGTGACATATGTGAGAAGTGGTTCCATGGCAAGTGTGTGAAAATTACTCCTGCAAAGGCCGAGCATATCAAGCAGTACAAGTGCCCTGGTTGCAGCAACAAGAGGGCCAGGGTTTGACGTCTAGATTCATGAACACAGGATGCAGGTTTCAAATCAAAACTTAAAAGATCCATAGTCTTCTTTCTTTCTCTACTTTTAGGGCAAAATCGGCCAGGTACCCATTTCAAACTGCTGATGCATGGATTAGGTTGTTTGCAGCAAGGGAAATTAATTTGTGTTTGTTAGCTTTTAATCTCCCCACCTCCGATGTTAGAAGGGATTGTGTCTTCAATTTATAGACAGATGAAAACTAGACCTATGAACAGTAGCTTTTGAACTTATTTTGTGTTTTGAACCCATGTGCATATCTACCGTAATATCCTTGTAGCTTCAATAGTCGTATCCCGCGTTGCTCACTGCATTGTGGTTGCAAGATCCTTGCATTCCTGCAAGTTTCTATGCTTGATTGTCATTCCTCTTATGAACTCTGTTTCCATCATGGATGATGCTTCTGTGTCGTTTTAGGTTTGGCATTTTTTCGATTCATGTTCCTTTGGGATTGAAACTTGATTCTTGACTTGGGTTAAGCATCTTTTGTGAGGTCTTGATTCGAGTTTTGAAAGGTCTATTTCAAGCCCTACCTTGATCGACATGGTTAATTATATGTAGGAAAAATCCATTTATTAACATGTGTTGTTGTTTATAGATTCATGGATACATTTGAGCTTTGACAATGGAGGTTCATGCATGTGATGTGGTGGAGCAATATGTTCCTACTTTTGTTCATGCATCTGCAAGTCCACAGTTTTAGATCCTAAAAAACAATTTTATTAAATAATGTTAATTTATTATGCATACATTAACAACAAATTATTTACATTACCACCTCTCCAAATTAATCTTCTAATAGGCAAATAAATTATCGTGGTTGTGATGATTCAGTGAACATAGAATATTGAAGGGGCATTTATATCTTTAGGTTGCCCCTTTGAGATTGTTTATTGTTGTTCTCTTGGTACATTTCAACCTTGAAAGGTTAGGAGCCATAAAGAAATTTATCTAATATTTAAGGGCATTTTTTACATGAAAACATTTGGGATTTATTTTTTGATTATTTTTGCTCCCCAAAAAAATCACAACAATTTTCTGTTTTGAAAAAACATCATTTTTCAACTTAAATTAGTTCTTTTTTTTTTGGATAAAGTAAGAATTCGAGATGTCTGATTCTCGAAGCCGGTAAGACCGGCAGACGGAAACATCGTCATAGGAAAATACAATAACCACACATGAAACAAACTGAAAAATGTGTGTTGACAGACTAAACCCACAACACTACAAGTGGGATTCCGGTCAAAAGAAAACCAAATAGTCAAAGAAACAGACGAGAATCAAGCTAAACACTACCACAGTAGCATCGTTTACCAGTGGCACATCAGTACTAGAACACCAGGTAGGCATTAGTTTTATTTCTATATTTTTTTTTTTTTGGTTTGTTTTTGCTGAATAGAGCATCATGTGGGCAACACGATGAATAAGAAAAGCAAATCAGGATATCAACTTTAATTTAATTTTTTTTAATGGTAACCAAGATTCCAAACTTATAAGTTAGAAAACTTGGATCAATTTGTGGAACACTTGTTCCAGTACCAAACGTACCTAACAAACCCCAACTTGAAGGTAACAGTAACAATGATATGGCTTTCCTTGTTCTTATGGTCACTTTATTGAACAAGGAAACTTCCAAAAGGGCATAGTAAATGGGATTCACCAAGCCCACACAGGTCTTTTCCTTCCCAGCAAAAGTACAAAAGCTTCTTGTTTGCAAGCAAACAATACTGTAAACAGTTGAATGATAGAAAGATATGTAACCAGAAGACACAGTTTGGTTTCCAGACAGCGATATGCAGATAGCGACAGCTTTCATAATTATAGCTGCACAGAAAGAGTGTAAGATTAGTGAATTCTGAATTCCCATTGCAGATGCAATTATCAAATTTTATAAAGAAAGCTCAGGCGTGCCTCCCAAAAGATTCTTGTGTTCTATTGCTAATTTCTCCCCAATTTCTTACCCCCAATTTGGCCGATTTCTTAAAACCCTAGATTACACAGATAGGAATAGGAAGCTGTGAGAGTTTGATCAGATTTTCTCTTGATTTTTCCCCAGATCTCCACAAACCCAATTCCAATTTCATGTGGGTAGCTCCTGAAATCAGATGAACCATGTCAGGGAGTCGAGTGTATGATCCAAGCAAGCTGCATTTGAAGAAGGAGCTCACCCAAATCCGGAAAGCAGCTAGGGTATTGCGTGATCCTGGTACTTCTTCTTCTTGGAAATCACCTCTTAGCTCAGCTAGATCTGTTGCTCTTTATGAAAATCCACCATTACTAGTTGCCCATCTCCAAGATGACCCCCAAAATGGTAGAAAAGAGAGTAAGAAGAAGAGGGTTTTTCTTTATAATTGGAGGAGTACCAGTTTATCCAGGGGCAGGGTTGATGTAGATGATGGTGATGGTGATGGTGATGATCCCAGTAATGATTTTGATGGGTCCTCTATTCCTGGCAGTGTTGATCATAGTTTAAGTGAAATTAGGAATGTAGATAAGGGAGAAGGTGTTGCTGGTGACAGTGGCCCTGGTCCGAAGGAGTCGAGATGTAGAGATGCAAGGTTGATAAGGGCCATGGGCAAGATTAAATCTTGCAAAAATCACCCTTCTGTGGTGCAGAAAAAGAGTAGAAAAAGATTGCAACAAGTAGGCTTTGGTAGGAGTGGCTTGAATCCAGGGTTGGCAGTAAGGAATGCTGCCCCTTCTAGTTCATTAGGATTAAGCGAGGATGATTCGGTTAGCTTGATTGACCGATTTGGTGATACCGAAGAGTATTACAACTCCGAGGATCCTGAGTGTTTTTCAGCTGAATCTCTGCTGCTTTCAAAGCTAAGGCAGAAGAAGTTTTCTAATATGTTATATAGGGATAGTCAAAGAGGGGACTCTTCTTGTACCTTTAGCACGCCTGCATTGTCGATGAGTTCCTTTAAGCGATATCTTAATCGGAAATTCCCGAGTACTGCTGGATCATGGGATGGCACCTCAGTTTCTTTCAGTGAATTGAAAGATAATGAGGATCAGATGGATTTGCTTGGTCAGCAAGGGTGTGGCATTCCTTGTTGCTGGTCAAGGAGGAGTACACCCAAACTCAAACAAGGTTTTGGGAGTTGCTCCTCTCCTTCTCTTCCTGATTCTGTAAGGATAAAGGGGAGTAGATTAGTTCATCAAAATCACAACCGTTCCTTGTCCCATAATCGCAAACCAAAGATTGTCCCGGGTTCTGTTCAAGGGCGTCTGCCTCTCCTTAGTAATTGTAATGGAGGAGCATCATCCTTGGGAATATGCACCAGTGATGAAGAACTATCAACAAATTGTGGGGAGCTCAATTTGGAGGGTGTGAGTCGATTGGATGGAAGGAGATGGTCATCCAGTTGCAGAAGCCAAGAAGGGGATGGCGAAGGAGAAATTATCTTAGACAATTCTAGGAGCTTGAGCCAGAAATATAGGCCCTTGTTCTTCCATGAATTGGTTGGGCAAAATACTGTGGTTCAGTCTCTTGTGAATGCAATAACTAGGGGTAAAATCGGCCCACTCTATCTTTTTCAAGGTCCCCGCGGAACTGGGAAAACATCTACAGCTAAGATATTTGCTGCTGCTATAAATTGTCTAGCCATAGAAGGAACTAAACCTTGCGGCGTCTGCAGTGAATGTGCTGACTTCATTTCTTGCAAAAATAGAGATATCGTGGAGGTTGATGGCACGGATAAGAAAGCGATGGACAGCAGGGGCGGCCCCAGGGTGGGGCGGGCGTACGCGGCCGCCCCACCCTTCGACCCACGTGCCCCGGGATTTGGAAAAAATAATAAAAAATAATTTATATATATAGAAGTGTTTTAATAAGTAAAACTAGGATGAATATAGGATCAATTAGTCTACTTTGCTTAGTTGGTTGGTGGGAAGGAAGGAAATTAATGTTAGACCAAAGGTTGGGGGTTCAATTCCCACTAGCCATATTTTTTAAAACAAATTTCACCTCCATAAAAATAGCTTTTTTTATTATTTGTTCAACTTACACCCCACTTTCTTTGTTTCTACCCCTTATTTAATTATATTCTCACTTCCCGACTTTTCTATTATATACAAATTATATAGCTATAACTAATTAAACCCCCATAAAATTGGTGAAATCAGCCTCTTTTTTTATAAAAAAAAAAAATTCGCCTCCCTCAAAAAAGTTTTTTTTTTACTCTTTGTTCAACTTGCACCTACTCTCTATGTTTCTACCCCCTTATTTAATTATGTTCCCACTTCTCGAGCTCCCTACTATATACAAATTATCTAGCTATAAACTAATTAAACCCCATAAAATTGGTGAAATTATGATTTGATTATGAGAATAAATTTTGTGAAATTTTCATTAGAGTTTTGATTTTGAGAATAAATTTTGTGTTTTAATTATTGTGTATGTGATTTTGAGAATGAAATTTATGAATTGAATTTGGGGTTTGTGAATTGAATTTGTGAAGCTTTATGCAATATTTGTATTTTCGTAACCTACATATTCAAATCACAATTTCTATCATGTCTTTGGGAACCAAAAGATATTATAAAGTTGGTGAGTTTACAATCCTAGCTAATATGCAAAAGCCTTGAATTTAACATGATTGAATTTCGATAAGTTTACACTCCTAAATATAACAAATGTCTGAATTTCCAATGAATGACGAGAAACAGCTATCATAGCAACAAGCAAATGTAAGCCTACTTTTCTATAATTCACTGCTAAGTTGAAAATCGTAGCTTAGGTAAAGGAGTTTTTTCAAGGCCAATATCTCAGTACACGCTAAAAAAATTTGCCCCACCTTTCGGAGGATCCTGCGGCCGCCACTGATGGACAGGGTCCGATACCTCCTAAAAGACTTGGCAGTGGCACCTGCATCAGCTAGCTCAAAGTACAAGGTTTTTGTTATTGAAGAGTGTCATTTATTGCCCTCTAAGACTTGGGTAGGGCTTCTTAAGTTTCTTGAAGAGACACTTTCGCGAATTGTCTTCATATTTATTACCACGGATGCTGAAAATGTGCCACGGACTGTACTATCAAGGGGTCAGAAATACCACTTCAACAAAATCAAAGATGGTGATGTACTGCGAAAATTGCAAAGAATATCAGCTGAAGAGAGACTTGATGCTAAAGCTGATGCACTTGAATTAATTGCTATGAATGCTGATGGTTCCCTTCGAGACGCGGAAACTATGTTAGAGCAGTTGAGCTTACTAGGGAAGAGGATCACCACTTCTCTTGTGAATGATCTTGTGAGTTTAACTCTTTCAAATCATAATTTTCCCGGTCTTTTGCCAAACTTCTGTTTTCCTGTATGCTTCTGCATTCCTGTGTAGTTGCGTTTACTTGGCATAACTCAATATGGCTGTTGTTCATGGACAGGTTGGGGTCGTTTCAGACGAAAAGCTAATAGAGCTTTTGGAACTGGCTTTATCATCCAACACTTCTGAAACAGTGAAAAGAGCTAGGGAGTTGTTGGATTCTGGGGCTGATCCGTTAGTTTTGATGTCGCAACTTGCCAGCCTAATTATGGACATTATTGCTCGGAACCAACTCGTTAATGGGGCCAAAACCGCCAAATGCATAGGTGGACGAAGCTGTAAGCGCATCAAACTCACTTTAATTTCTGCCTTCATATCCAAGCATGGATCATGGATGTATGTATAGCCGCCTCATTGATTAGGGTGAATCTGAATTTGAAAAAAGGATTGACATGCTCTATGTTTGTTACATCTTATAGTCCAGTATCTTGACATTTCGCGCATCAATCAAAAGCTTTTGCACCTAGTTAGTATTTGTATCTGTACATTAACTGCACGAACAATACAATCCACATGAATAGGATGAGAGTAAAATTTGAAATTGGTCATGAAGTAGCTTGTTTTCTAGAGCTATGTTAGAATCAGGAAATTGGTCTACCATGTCAGGTGGCATTTATAGCTTCGCTCTTTAACTGGATGCTTATACCGCGTTTCTATGGAAATGCTGATTCTGTTATTATTTGAACCCTTTACTTGATATTGTAATGTTGCCTGTTGCCTGTGTGTGTGTTCATAATGGTTCATTATGTAAAAAGCTGCTTCTTTTTCAGTGACTGAATTGGAACTGCAGAAGTTAAAACATGCTCTAAAACTTCTTTCTGAAGCTGAGAATCAATTGAGAGTTTCCAGCGAACGATCAACGTGGTTTACCGCCACTCTTTTACAGCTCGGGTCAACTTCACCAGAATTTACTGTCTCTGGAAGCAGCAGGAGGCAAAGCTCCAAAACAACCGACGAAGATCAATCTACTGCATCAAGAGAGGGTCCTGCACGTGCTAAAAAATCGGATGCCTCATTCCCCAAGGTTAATCAAGATCAATCAATACATATTATTGATATCGCATCTTCTTGTCATGATGCACTGGACCGAAACATGATGTTGAGTCAGTCAGACATGGACAAGCTGCACGATATATGGAGGCAGTGCATTGCACAGTGCCACCATGAGAAACTAAGGCAGCTGCTTCAGACTTACGGAAAGCTCGTTTCACTATCTGAAGCCGATGGTACGTACTGGTTTTCTTCATGGATTGATATATTGGTAGGTGCATTAGGAAGCTTAAGTTGCAGAAAAATCAATGAATCTCTTTTTCCTTAATTTTCACATCAGGATGTTTTTTATATTGCTTTCCAAGTAACTCAAGAATATGTTCATAATGTGCCGAAATCACGCTTAAAAGAGTAATAGTTACATACTTGGATCTTCTCTTGGTTATCCCCTTGGTTTACCTTCTTTGATGTCAGTACACTACTGACTACTCCATGTCTATTTTCAGAATGGCTTTTTGGTTGTTTTTATACAGTTCCTTTGAGATGAATCAATACAACTCCCATATCAATTTTTGGAGCAGTGTAACTAAATTCGGCTATTTTTGTCACATAGCTTAGTTCAGTTTTATGTCGTACTCTTGTCAGTTTAACACCCTCTTGATTTGCTCGGGGGAAGGGTGCGTACAACAATCTTGACTCCTAGACCCTGCTTTAAGAAGGATTTCATTGGGTTTAAAAGTAAGAATTGAAGAGATTTATAGATAGTTTGTTTGATGAATATTGGCTTATCCTCATGAACACATGTGCATGTGTAGGTATTTTTGTGGCCTATATTGCATTTGGTGACAAGAAAATCAAAGCCAGAGTCGAGCGGTACCTTATCAGCATCACTAACTCGTTCGAAGCAGTACTAAGACACAGTGTGGAGGTTAAGATTTTCCTATGGCTGGATGGCTTGATCCCGGGAGTCAGCAGCGAACCTGGCAAGTCGCCACATTCATCAAGCTGTAAGCCAAAGAGCAAAGACAAAACGGTTTCCTCAAGCAACTCCCCATTGCTTGCCAAACGGTCATCAGTCCTTGCAGCTCAGCACATAGGCGAAAGGAGGCACCAGCTACCAATGCAGAGGATAGAATCCATCATACGCGACCAGAGGCTGGAAACCGCGTGGCTGCAGGCCATCGAGAAGGGAACTCCACGCTCCATGAGCCGCTTACAATCCAAGCTAGACCAAGCTCTCCCACAAGACGGTGCACCAATTTGTGTTGAAAGTAGAGCGGATTTGATATCAGTGGACTCATCCTCCCACCGCTGGGAGGACGAGCTCAACCACGAAATCAAGGTCTTGAAAGTTCACGACAAGAAGGCTGTCAAGGAGGACCAGGCTGATCACCACCCCATCACCCCGAGTTTGCTCCATCAGTAAGTGCTCTCTATGCTTGTTCCGCGGATCTAGATCATACTAGAACTCGGTTTTCCATTAGAGGAAATCATCGGTTTCTGAAAATGCAGTTGTTATTATGACAGGGGATATGAATCAGGACCCGGTGGAGGAGGTGGTGGCTGCAATTTGCTGTTCTGCTGGAACACCAGACGCCCAAGACGAGCAAAGGTAATAGCTTCATTCGACGCACCCAGCTTATACATTAAGCTCGTTATAAGCAATCAGTACATGGCGCTAAACTAAATCGAATTCTGATTTACAAAAGCTGTGATTTTGGTGACTGATTCGACATCGTCTTCTGATCTTAGCAGATTACACAAAACACCAGTGTTCAGCCCAACGAAGGTGGACGGATTCCCTGTTTGGGAGAGTGTATCGGGTCGAGAAATGGAAGATCCAGTATTGGCAGTTGATACAATATATTATACACATGTATTTATTTTTCGATTCTTTTCGTATGTATGTATGTACGTACGTATGTAGTTTCAAAGGTAGTCCTTAATCCTTATTCATTCAAAATTCAAAACTTGTTGTAATGTAAACGAGAAAATTGCGTTGCTCTTTTTTTCTATATCCCATGAATGAATGACAGTACAAATGTGAATTTGGAGAACCCAATTCTTCAATTGTAATTGGTATGTGATCACAATCTTTGACTGTTTAACAAACGGGCTGTGACGAAATATAAAAAATAAATGATTGTTAGAGCAACCTTACCCAAATGTTTTAAGGTAACTAAAAGGTAACCATATGGCTGTGGTAAAAACCTTAAGGTGAAGGGATGGAGGAGTTACTTTAGTGTGAAGAGGTAAAGAGTGTTTTGGATTTGTAAAAGTTGATGCTTTATTTATTTATTTTTTTATGTTTTTTTATTTAACTAATAACTAGTACTTTTCCCGTACCCTGTACGGGTGCGTCTTTTATACGAAATTTGCCACTTTAGTTCCCCTCATACCGTGAGTATATTTCATTTGAATTGTTGCTCATGCCCCTCACCATGATATTATTCAAAATCTTTGGTTGTTATGGTGAAGTCTTTTATCGAGACGATCGATACTTCATTTTCAAAATATTTTTGGTCAAGTTTGATGTTTAAAATAAAATACTTGACACATCATTTTTTTTACTAATATACCATTTTGCTTATGCTTCTTGCCTTGTCGTTCTTCGAAATATTTGGGTATCATGGTGAAGGATTTTCTTGAGACGATAGATACTTCAAATTAAAGTATAGTGGATTGGTCGTTTCCACATTTCTCCTACTTTAAGGCAATGAAAAGAAACTTTATAGTTTTTGGCATAAGAAAACTGAGTTCGAATATTCTATGATACTTTATCTATTACATATCATGTTACACCTCTTAAATTGGTTTAAATTATAAACCAAATTGATGAAGATACCTTAAGTTTAAATGTATAAACCTTGTATAGCTAAAGCATTAAAAAAAAAAGAAGAGAAATCTTGTATAGTCATAATCTAGCAAGTATCTAGCCTAGTATGAAATCTGATTCTCCTCAACAGAGCCGGCCTTGGGCATAGGCCAAATAGGCCGCCGCCTCGAGCCCCTGATCCAGGAAGGGCCCCGTAAAAAAATGTATAATGTATATAATTAAGGTAATATGTATATAAATATTTTTGTATGTATAAGTAAAAAGAACCCATTAATATTAAGATATAAATAAAACACGTACTTTGTCACATAACTTGACAACTTATTTAATCTCCAATCTAAGTGAATAAATGACGGATATAGTTCAAGATAACCTTATCTTAATTTCGATTTTTATAAATAATACAAGGTGGTTTTTTAGTAAAAAAGATTTTATTTGTATGGTCAATTTTGATATTGTTACGTGTTAAGTTTAACTTTAATTACAATCGAAAAATGAAGACATTGTAAAAAAAATCCTTTTCGAACTTTATTTATCACTAGCAAAGTATCTCATTCTTTTTATACCACCAATAGGGAAATCTATTAACCTCAAGTAAATGAGTATAATGGCATAAAATCGTTTCTTTGAATCGTATAATGACAATGTATAACATTAGATGTATACTACGAATCATTAATTAGTGATGAAAATATAACTCAAGTTTACTAGTATTAAATTAAGTTTAAAATTTATATTTTAAAATAACGTATTTAAAATTATAATTTGGCACTAAATTTGTAATTTTATAGTAAAAGGCCCTGTTTTTTTTTCCGCCTATAGCCCTGAAAACATCAGGGCCGGCCCTGCTCCTCAACATGCACTTATTTGAAGTTTTCGGTTGTCATGACAAAGTCTTCTATCGATATGATGATAATTCGAATTTCACAAAGAATAGTAGATTAGTTGCGTTCACACTTCTTATAATATCCGCCCTACTTAAAAGCAAAGAAAAGAAGTCTTATAGTTCTTGTCATAATAAACTGAGTGCAGATCGATCCTCTATGACATTTTCTGTGTTACATACCATAATATATCTCTCAAATTGTTCTAAGTTATAAACCAATTAGAGAAAAAAGATAATCTAGGTTTAAATGTATAAACCCTACTTGAAGGTGAAGAAAAGAAACCTTATAGTTTTTTACTTTAGAAAACTGAGTTTGGATCCTCTATGATATTTTATCTATTACATATCATGCTACACCTTTTAAATTTATCTAAATTATAAACCAAATTGATAAAGATACCTCAAGTTTAAATGTATAAACCCTATATAGCTAAATAATCAAAAAGAAAAAAGATATTTAGTGTCTGTTTTTTATAATGTTTCAGACGCTTAATTAGAAAAGAGAACTCTATGTTTAAGTGTATAAACCCTAAGAGGCCAAAACGTTAAAAAAATGTTATACCTCTCAAGTTGATGGACTGCGAAAATTAGTTGGACATGATTTGTGTATTTAGAAAAAATTTGATCAGCACTCAATTAGGTTTTAGAAGCAAGAAATTGATAGATCATAAATGATAACTTACCAAAAGGGTAAATTCCTTTGGTGATCCCTAACCTTTAAGGGTTAGCCACTATCGGTCCCTAACCTTTTTAAGTGTTACTTTTAGTCCTTAACCTTTTAGGTATTGCTACTATTTGGTCCCCGTCTATTTTCTAATTAAACTAAACAATAAAACTATTTAATTTTCTAAATAAATCCAATAGAGATTAGAGAATGGTTCCGTCCAATGAATTTTAGGGGTTCTGTTCAATATTACCTTAATCTTAAAATATTTGATTTTTTTCCGACTTGCTAATTATTAAAAAAAATATTTTATGTGTAGTTTTTAACTTATTAAAAAATGTGTCAACAAGTTAAGCATCCACTATTTTGATACGAATAGAGTACTTATTACATTTACCAATCTTTCAAAAACATGTAGCACATAAATTATGTAAAATAAATATATTCCTTTAAATAGGATAATTAAAAAAATGCCCAAATAAATTTAATATAGGACTTCTTCCTATTGGATTTTAAGTCATATATTTTAACTTTTTTAATTATGTATCAATACATATAGTATTTTCACATTAAAAACTCATTCATTGTGTGAAGTTATAATTTACAAATAAAATTTTGAATATATATGTGAAAAATCTTAAAATATAATAAATTATACTCTAATACAAGAGTTTGTATTAAAATAACAAATAAAAATAGTTAATAAGGAGGCTCAATAACTAAAATAGTTTTTCATTTAGAAAAAACAATTATAAAATGTACATTTAATAAAATGTTGGCATTTAATTGGATGGAAGGACCAATAGTAGCAATATGTAAAAGGTTAGGGACTAAAATTAACACTTAAAAAGGTTAGGGGCTGATAGTGGCTAACCCTTAAAGGTTAGGGACTACCAAAGGAATTTACCCCTTACCAAAATAACATTCTTATAGTTGGTGTTTTGTATGAAAGATTTGACAAAAGACTCGTACAGATGAAATTTTTTTCCATCTTTTTAAAAATCATATTGTATTATATTTAATGGCGAACCCTTATTTTCAAAGGGATATTTTTTTCCATCTTTTTCACAACCATATTGTATGTCATGCCACCCCTATGAAATTATCTGCAAACGTTTATTATGTGTGTTATTATTCTAATTACAACTCTAGTTTTTCATAATATGAGTATAAAACACCAATAAAATTGATAAATTCAAATAAATTGGGCATAATTGAATGTTCAAGAAAGATTGTGAATTGCTCAAAAAAAATTCACCATAAACATATATCTTTCTTATTTATCTATAGTTCGATATATGGGCCTTATTCCTCTTTACTCCTATTGTGTATGTATTCATGTTCAGCAGAATGATTTCAGCTATCCTAACCTCAACAAAGTTGTTTTCCAACAACACACATCAATCTTATAAGAAGGACCTAGTCTCAATCATTCAAGATATTAAGCGTTTAAAGGGTTCGAAATTCCAACTTTTGCAATAGCTTCCCTATAGTTAAAGGCACACAATCAATATGACTTGAAAGAATGAATTTTCTATTCTGTTTGGGCAAAACTTATTCTACAAAAGAGCCAAGTCAAATTGAAAGGGATACAATGGAAGAGAACCCCATGTGTATTACAAGCTTCATATAAAGGAACCATATGTGTAATACAAAAGCAGTGTCCAAGATCTTGTTGGGGAACATAGCAGCAGCTACCCGCGAGTTTGGGGCAGTAGCAAGCTCCTAGAATCTGCGAAAAACCAAAGAAAAGCACCTCCCAATGGACTCAATACATGCAATAATAATCAAACCCAAATTTTGCACTAAACAAAGTACCAACAGTCCTCCAAAATAATAACAGCAGCAGGAAAAGAGTAACTGAAAAGCTCCCAAACATCACCAGATTTGCTTCAAAACAGTCAGAAGAAAACAGAAAAAATAGCAGCCTAAAATCAGCCCAGAAATCCCTCTAAAGCGCAGCACCCTTCGAACCCAACAACCCTTGAATTGTGGGAGCCACTTTTATGAATTTGTTCAATACCCTGAATTGTGTGAGCTTTTTAAGGACATCATGTCTTCACTTAAATGACAGAGAGTCATTGCAACAAAAGCCAAACTGTTCAAGTGGGTACAATAATGGCCCAATCTAAATGATATTCCATGAGCAAAAGAGCCAATACAACAAACTACACAGTACTTATGAACATCAACCCAATACCTCAAAGTCTCAAACTCGATTTGTGTTTCATTTTCTTCATTTAAAATGCTTAGAGTTTCATTATCATAATTTACACAACCCTCCTGTGAATCTGCAATTGCAGTGACACAATGACTTCCCCTAAGGACTGTTAAGTTGAATAGCATTTTCTAGCCAACTATTTCATCAAAGACAAAAATAAAATAAAATAAAAAGAAGAAGAGGGGAGTTCAGTGATCCATTTGATTAAGTTCATTATTACTTAAATCTATAAGATTTACTTTGGAGACTCTAGTTCTATTTAATCAATAACAAAAAGATCAGCATAATTTAATGTTGCAAAACTCATAAAAGTTGGATATAACAAAGAGACTTTTACATAATACATAATAGTTATGAAAACATAATTCTCAGTAAATAGATAAAAAGGATAGACAAATACATAGTTCATGATCATCAAACCCTATTTCACTTCTTTCCTACTTAATCTTTATATTACTGAATATTCACAAACACAATTTTTTTAATCGATTTTAATGATCAATAGCCAACACTGATGCATATCACTTTCGACTCAAAGCGTCCACTATTTTAGGGAAGAAAATCAATGTTTCAATTGGTGAAATTAGAAGGAAAATATGAATTAAGTTTGAGTCCTCACCAGTTCACAAGTGGAGGCAGTGAAGATGCAAGGCTTATCCATTTCACATGCTAAACGACAGATGACACGCCGAGATTGAGTCCTCCCCAGTTCACAAGCAATCCGGAGGCGAATCACTACTCTAGACCAAAATACAACACAAGTTTAAAAATATTAATACAAGTTAATAAAAATTCAGTTTCACATATTTCAACTTAATATAGATTATGTTTTGCATATTACATATTATAGTTTTCAGATTTACAGATTCACAAATTTCATACAGATTTTAAAATTCAGCTTTACATATTCCAGCTTAATAAAAATCCAGTTTAATAGATTTCAGCTTAATACAATTCAGTTTTATAGATTACATATTTATAGTTTGACATATTTACACATTCAGTTTTACAGATTTTATACAGATTATAGAATACTGAATTACACATTACAGATTACTGATTATAGATTACTGATTTATAATTGCAGATTGATGTAAGAAATTTAGCCTTGGGAGTGTATATACCAATTGATTTTCAGGTCCGTCTTAGAGTACAAAAGATGTCCAGAGTTAGATTTATGCATACTCAACACATGCACAATATCCATAGCAACAACTCCACCTCTTCTTCTAGTTAGCACTTCCGGTGTTCGGTCTATTGCTCCTTTCGTTCCAATTGTAAACAATCACTCCCGAGTGATCCGTCCATTCCCCATCTATGCCTTGGTGAGGAGGTGCAAGCGAAAACAGTTCCTTCTCCCCTGGAAAAAGAAAAAGAATTGTAGCATTCACATGAAAGGAAAAATAAACAAAATCATGTTTCAAGCACATAACTAAGGATTTCAAATCTTAAAGAAACTCAATAGCAAATTTAAGTAAAACTGTGCCAAAATTAAGCAAGATTCGGACTTATTATTGAATATCTATTCAAAATAGATTCCTTAAGGTGACTAATGTACATATTATTATTGAATATCTATTCAAAATAGATTCCTTAAGGTGACTAATGTACATATTTTCTTGCATTTTCTCCGATGCAACCCTAAATTAAACACTCTTAACACAATCTCACTATATTCTGACATAGTGACATATACTATCATAGTTTAATAGCAATAAACATCCTCTTAACACAATCTCACTCCTTATTTTGTCAAGAGAAGGAGGATGAGTATGAAGATAGTTTGCATAGAATTGATCAGACCAAAAAAATTAGAAATGTGAGAAGAAAAGCCTTGAGGAGTAAAAAAAACATCTTTATCAAAATCAATAAATCATCAAGGCCAAGGAGAGTTGTTGCACGAAATGGCCTTTAATCAAAATCTAGTGCTTTCTCAGTAATCAAGAGCCAAAAGTAGCACAGTGAGTCTCTCATGAAGAAAAAATCAAATCAGAAAGATCACCAAACATGAGATTGCAATAAAGAAATTAATTAGGCAATAACACTTAAAAAACAGAGCTCATGCTCAAAATTCATAACCTCAAACCACGTCATAATCAGGAAAAAAACAAAGTACATACATGAGCTCATTGTTACATCAGGGATTGTCTTCCTAGATAGCGAGCATCTCCCTCTCACACGCAGCATCTTTGTCTCAAGGACCTCTCTTTTCCGGACTCAAATCCCCATGTCATGAATCCAAATCTCACAGCCCTCTATTGCCCTTCTGCTATCACCCTAATTTCTAAAGATTACACCTCAAAATCAAAACCTAAATCGATTGGGTAGTTTAAATTGAAGCAACATATCCATAAATTGTATCTTTGCAGCAAATTACAAAAAATTTCATGTTAATAAGGGTTCATCTATGGTAAATCATCCAGCTGGGCCTAATCTAGTGAAAACCCTAAAAAAAACCTTATAATTAACGAAATCAGGACAATGCCTGTAAATTAGGGTTAACCACCAACCCATTTTCCCTAATCACAAAGAAATCAGCAAGATTGAAATGAAATTCCAAAATTGAAACAGATGAGACGGAGGAGAGAAATCAGCACCAGTGAAGTATTCAAAGGCAAGCTTGGCAGCAAGGTTCTGGGCCTCTTTGCTGGTGTTATAGTTAAAGGAAATGCCATTGACATCAACCACAACCTTGAAGGGACGGCAATGGTCAGTCGTCACCATCGGCTTTGGTCCGCCATTAGAGGGGAGGATTGAATGAAATAGAGAGAAAGAGATGTGCCATGCCCTAGCCACCGCCACCGCCTTTGCATCCTCTTCACCTCTTCCTCCTCCTCTTAACCCTCTCGATTTTTGCAGGATTGCCCAACAATCTCCACCACCACCACCATCAAAAACGACTTCGCTTCGACGCTCGACGAAGAGCAAGATGACGCGACAGCGATCGACGATGAAGGTGCCTTCATTGCTTTGATTGAGCTTCACACCCCCAAGCACTGGATAGCACCTGCATCCGTGCTCCATGACCGTTGTTTTTCTTTCACGTACACAGAGCAAGAGAGGGGAGAATTTGAGGTGAAGAGGAGAGTTGTGAATTTGGGAGCGGTTGAACGGAGAACGTGGGGAGATGGGTGAAAGTGAAACTACCGTCGGGTGCTTGAATTAGGTTATGAGAGATGGGAGCAGTTCGCAGGGAGAACGTGGGGAGAGAGGTTGAAATTTTTTGTTTTTAATTTTGTCCAAAGATGGACACGTGGCTCATTCTTTTTCAAAGAGGTTGCTTCTAAAATTATAAGCAGGGCCGGACCTGAGGCGAGGTCCAAGAGACCCTCGCCTCGGGTCTAATCAGCTTAGGGGGGGGGGGCATAGTGTGTGTATATATATTAGGTATTTTTATAATAAATATAAGTGAAGTGAGATGTAAATCAAGGAGACAACTTAGCTCAATGGTTAGGGGACACAAAGTATTTAATTGGAATTGCAGGGTCCCATGTTCAAAGCCTATATCTCTCACGTTTTTTTTGCATCTGTTTTTTTAAAAAAAACGTCAAAGCCCTACTTTGCACAGCTTGCATCAGTTTTTTTTTTTGCATCTGTTTTTTTTTAAAACGTCAAAGCCCTACTTTGCACAGCTTGCATCTGTTTTTTTTAAACGTCAAAGCCTTTGCATCTATTTTTTTTAAACGTCAAAGCCCTACTTTGCACAACTTGCATTTGTTTTTTTTTTTAAAACATCAAAGCCTTTGCATCTGTTTTTTAAAAAAAAAACGTCAAAGCCCTACTTTGCACAGCTTGCATCTGTTTTGTTCCTTTATTTTTAATTTGACCGCTTTTAAGTTGAATTGATTGAGATTAAAATCAATTTAGATATATATTGTCGATTTGAGAATCAATTTGGGGGAAATTTTGATTAGGCTTGGTGATTCTGATAATAAATTGTGAGAAATTGTCCTTCCTTCTATATCTATTCATTCATATTTTGTCATCTTCATACCATCTCATATGTTTCTTCTCTGAGCATATTCTTTCCCCTCTTATCAATCATTGAATTGCGATTACAAGAGCATTCACCATGGATTTTTCCATAAACTTTCATATGCTGACAATAGATTTGTGTACCCGTGCACCTAAAAAAGCTGAATTGGTTGAGATTGAAGTCAATCTAGGGACCCTATTTCGAAATCTCGCCTCAGGCCTTAAAAATCTCAGGTCCGGCCCTGATTATAAGTATAAGGGGTGGATATTATAATGGCTAGAAACTACATATTCCCTCCGTAATGAAATAATATTAATGATAAAATTTTCTAATTTTATCAATTCATCTCATTAATTATATTTGATTTCCAAGAAATTCTATTAATATTCCAACTTCCCATATTATTCTTTTTTTTCCATTGGTCCATTTTTTTCCACATTATTTATTTGCTAAATTTTTAACTATTATACTTTCTAATGATAGCTTTCTTAAGAAGTGTGAAAACCTCAAAGGGCCAATTATTTTGTTACGGAGGGAGTAATGAATATAGATAAATGAGAAAAAGAGAATGATGAGGTAAATTCGGGGCCGTGGATTAAAAATATGAAAACCTTAAATAAAGAGATTGATAAAGTAAAATATTTATATAAAGGCAAAAATGCATAAAACCACCCACTATTCATTGTTGTTTGCAAATAACCACCCCTTATTAAAAAATTGTCAAATAACCACCCATTAAATATATGTTGTTTGCAACTAACCACCCATACCCCTTTTCTTGTTAAACCTCACTTAATTTAATATGAAAAGACAATTATACCCCTATTATTTAATGTTTCATTTTTAGTAAAAAGACAATTATACTTCTCTTTGTTGATTGATTTTTCAGGTATTACAATTAGACCTGTCAAATGAGTTATTCGGGTCGGGTCACTTCCGGTCCCAAGTAAAACGGGTTCCGGGTACATCCAGGTTGTCTCGAACCCAGGTTTGACCAAGTTTCGGGTCATTTTGGGTCGATTTTGGGTTTGTCAATTTTTTCTTTTTTAAATTAAAAAAAAATCATGATTTGATAATTTTGGATAATTTTAAAATTCTTCAATTAAAGACGTTCATAAATCATAGTGCTTGTAATTATATACTATATCTGATCTAAAATATTTTATTTTTATTATTTCTCGTAATTTTTAATAAAATGTAATAATATATAAATATCAAAAATTTAAACAATTTTTTAAAAATTTTGATATTTTATATATTATTACATCTTATTAAAAACATTTGATTTTTATTATTTCACGTATTTTTTAATAAAATGTAATAATATATCAAATATCAAATTTTTTCTTTTTAATAAAATGTAATAATAAATGATTAGTTTTGGGCCGGAATTTTTTTTATTTAAAAACATTTGATCTTTCATTTTTTAATTTATTAAAAATGTTTTCCGAGTAATCGGGTAAATCAAATGTCCTGAAACCCAGATTAAAAATTTATAAAAAATTTATTTAAAAATTGACAAACCCAAAATCGACCAAAAATGACCCGAAACTCGATCAAACCCGGGTTCGAGACAACCTGGATGTAACCGGAACCCGTTTTACTTGGGACCCGAATGACCCATTTGACAGGTCTAATTGTAATACTTGAAAAATCAAGCAACAAAGAGAAGTATAATTGTCTTTTTATTAAAAATGAAACATTAACGAATAGGGGTATAATTGTCTTTTTATATTAAATTAAGTGAGATTTAACAAGAAAAGGGGTATGAGTGGTTAGTTGCAAACAACCTATATTTAATGGGTGGTTATTTGATAATTTTTTAATAAGGGGTGATTATTTGCAAACAACAATGAATAGTGGGTGGTTATTTGACAATTTTTTAATAAGGGGTGGTTATTTGCAAACAACAATGAATAGTGAATGGTTTTATGCATTTTTACCTTATTTAAAATTTAAAATATGTAACATTATGGTTGCGGATAGTCTTATATTTAAAAATGATTAATAAAAGAGATTTACTCTAACGTCTATGCTTTATATGGATCTACTATCTAGGTTGAAAAACTGTTTTTGATAGATTTGGCTTCAGAACATGAATAACCAATAAACCAAGAATTTTGGTTACTTTAAGTTAACTTAAAAGGTATCCTTTGTTTCAGCTTATGGTTTATGGGGCAATACTTGATTAAGGGTTCAATGGTTTGTGCAAATAATCATCACGATTCACGAGACCCATTTTTCCAAGAGAAAATGATAAGGGAATATACCAAAACTTTGGGCATCTTGCAAAAATGACACCCCCTTATAAAATTTGCAAAAGTAGTAAATAGGTCTAAACATTGGCAAAAATAACTGGTGATCATCACCTCCTTTCACAGGTTACCCTTCATGCTGAACTGAGCCATCACCGCCCCGCCTTCTCTCCGGTCGTTCCTCGCCCTCCACGAGCCACCTCCGGCGACCCAACCACCTGCGTTCGAACCCTCTCTATCCGGCGCACCCACTGAGCCCAGAACCCACCCGGTTCGTGCCCACCCAACCACCACCGTTCGAACCGCCACCCTCAACCGCCCACCCAACAGAGAGAGAGAAGCTCGGGAGGCGATTCCATAAGGAAGAAGACAAATGAAGAAATTAAAGGAAGAAGCTTTGGAGGAGTTTCAAAGAAGAAGAAACCCCACCTCCCGAGAAATATTGAAGGCGATTGAAGAAAAACAATCCCCCGCCCACACAGAAAGCAAGTAAGTACTCATCCTCCCTCGTACTCATCCTCCCTCTACCGAACTCGAAAATTTTGTAGATTGTCCTATTGTAGGTAGTCAGCCAGGCTGGGGAGAAATCGGATTGAAATTTTTTTGAAACCCTAACTTTGTGGGAGTTGGAAGGTTTGGGGAAATTGAGGAAGTTGTGATTTTCAAATGGACATGGAAGTCATCGGGGATCTGAAGACGAAATTGAAATTGAAGGTCTGAACATGAGTGAATCGAACTGAAAATCTCAATTAATTGGTGGATTTTGGAATGGGGAAATAGTTAAAGTCACTGATTTTTTACTGTCATACATTTTTCTCTCACACATTTTTTCTTTACTGGCACTGATTTTTTCTTTATCGGCACGGATTTTTGTTTGACCAGCAACAATGGTGATGTTGTGTATTTTCGTGTGTGTTTTGTTGTCCTGCTGAGATGGGTATGGAATGATGTTGGATGTGGTAAAGGGGAAGGTGAATGGTAGACGGAATAGGTGCGTATTATTTTGGAAATCGGAAATTTTTTGTGGATTTCAAGATCGGGGGTGTTTAGTGACTAGTTGCCTTCAAAATATAATACTAATAATGGGTTATACTTGTACATCGTTGTAAGTTTGTTTCTATGTGTTGAAGTATGTTGTGATTGAAACCATTAATGTTACACTGGACGGTGTCATTTGAGAGTAATGTAGGTTTGTTTCTAGGGTTGTCATATGTGTATTACATAAGTTTTTTTTATTGTTGACACTATTGTGTAGTTGTGTATGTGCGGTGTTTGTTTCATTCTTTACTTGTGTCAGTTACCATTTTGAGATTATTTGAACATGTGTATTTGTCAGACATATGAATATGTGAACATTTGTATTCGTGACATTTTTGAATATGTGAGACATGGTACGAGCTCCAGGGGCGACTCCTCCGGTTTTCCATCAACGAATTTTGCCTCGTCATCGACCTCAAATGTGCTAGAAGAAATCGGGACTTTGAGGAGGAGAATCACAAAGATTACATTCAAAGCTTCTTTGGAAGGGAACTTTAGTGCTTTGTAGTGTTTGGTTTACTTGTTAAACATTTAATCGTTTCCACCTTTTGGATGACTTGTATTTGATGACTAATAAGTTATGTTGTGGACACTTTTTTATATTCATTATGGATGGTTGTTGTGAATGTTGCGTTATAGCGCATTTCATTTGGGTTTAATGGCCGATATTCTTAGGTTGGGAAGTTTCTGAGATAGATAAAATATGTCAGGTGTTATTCTTTTATCGGCTAAGACATCATTGTCACTGGCTAGATAATAGTATTTACTGGCTAGTAAGCATACATCGCAATGGGTTATACTTATACATCGTTGTAAATTTCTTTCTATGTGTTGAAGTATGTTGTGATTGAAACCATTAATGTTACAATGGACGATGTCATTTGAGAGTAATGTAGGTTTGTTTCTAGGGTCAGTTATGTACATTCAAAACCACCAAAACCCCAAAGTGTTAGTGAGTTAGAAACAAACTAACAAAATACTACATTCGACTACGCAAAAGAAGAGTTATCCCACTGCATATCGATTTCTACACCTTACCATCACACGCTTGCTTATGTCCTCCGACGCTTCCGACGAAGGAACTATCCTCGAGACGGGTACCTGCTTGTCTCCATTATCTTGCTCTTGACGGACCCAAACGGTCTGCTCTCCTCTATGAGCATTGTCCCCTCCTCCATGTCCATGTCGACAGCTTTACCTTTCATCTCCGGAGCAACGATTGTCGGTTCTGCCCAGATGTTCTGATTTATCTTGCCAGTTGTGTGAATTTCCGTGCCAGCTAAATTGTTATCTTTGCCATCCAAATGGTTATCCATGTCATACTCCAAATTGAGATCAAGATACGATGTACACCCAACTTTAGTTCGATATATATTTTTTCATAAACATATATAAAGTGGGTGTCTATAGATAGATAAAATTAAATTAAGTTCAAAAATAAATTTATTTTTTTATTTTAACAAATAAAAATGGCTGAAAATTAGTTTAAAACAATTAAAACTTAAGTTTTGCCACTCCCTTGCAATTTTTACACCTCATTGACATTTTTGCAAAGTTAGTATTTTTTTGGTATATTATTGCAAAACATCCTTTTTCCAACTGCTGCTTTTATATCTCTTTTAGCTTACTTTTTAATTCTAAGACCATCCGCAATGGAGCTCCCCCCGAATCAAAACATGTGCCAACTCAGCCATTTTTTTCTTTTGGAGGAGAGAGAAACAGTTGATTCGGGGGAGGAGGATCAATTAATGGCATCGGTTCATCCTCTTTTTTTTTCCTAACCAATATGAGCATGTCACGTGGCAGTGTGGTTTTAATTAATTTAAAACCTCATTTATTCGTTAAATAAATTTGTTTTTTTTAAAAAAAAATATTTTTGAATATGATTTATTTTTTTCTATTCAATGACACCCATTTTGCATATGTTTGGAAAAAAAAATTTCGCTAAGTTTACCATATGTTAAATATTTATAGTCACATAAACAACATTAATTTAAATCAACATAAACCTACACCATAAAAATACATAAATTTGAACGTTAAATAACAATACCCACTACACTTGGAACATGAAAACACACACACACACACATATAATAAAACATAAAAAGAGGGAATTGCACAAGGTAACCCAAAAACCGAAAAACCTTGCAAGGTTAACCCAACCCGGATTAAAATGGGGTGAAACCGGTTATCCGGCAAACCTGCCCAGCAGGTAACAGGTTGGGAAAGTGGGGGCCAACCGTGACACCTCAGCGAAGGAGAGAAAAGGAAGGCGAGAGAGAGAAAAGGAAGGAGAGAGAGAGACGTCCATGAAGGAGAGAGAGAGAGAGACGTCCATTGAGAGGAGAGAGGCAAGAGAGGGAGCTTTTGAGTTTGATTAGACAAAGAGAGAGAAAGCTAATTGAGTTTGACAGAGACTCTCTCAACAGTCCGGGGAAGGAAATTTCCCGCCAAAAATTTGCACCAAAAAATCCTGAAGAGGAAGAGGAGGGAGGAGGGAAGAGGGGGAGAGTATATAAGCATTGAAGCTCCACCTCAGTCCAATGATTATTCCACGTTAATGCACTGCAGTAGGAGAATTAAAAGGAGGAAGGAGAAGCGCCGGCAAAGAGTGAAGGAGGAGGGTTGGTGGCCAATGATATGGGGATCTATATAAGGATATGGGAGGGAATGATGGGGGTGGCATTTAATTGGTACCAGGTGGAAAAAAATCTGAAGATTCACAGAGTAGCCAATGTAGAAGAAGCAAGTGGGCCGGAGTTTATCTTAAAGTTGAAACGTTACGAGTTAATATTAACTGGACAACCGGGAGAGAACAACGTGACAACCAACAGCAAACAACGTGACAGCTGGTGGAATAGACTGGACCGAGTTGCGACCGCCTGCAGATACAAAATGGGTAAGTAGTCTCTCAAGGAAGATGACGAGAAAAAAAACTTTGCTACAACTTAATCTAAACTTAATGTATACCCTCTCTATGTAAATGAATAGGGGAGAAGACAATCGTATGTCTGACTGTGGTGTTCGGAGGATGGTGGGCTTGCGAAGAAGGCGGTTGGGTCTTCAAGGGGTCACGGAGCCAGAAGGCTCTGCTGGTGGATGAACGTATCGACTACGTTGCACTAAAGAAACTCGTGATGGAAAAGTTTAACGTCGATGGGAGAAGGCATGAGGTGGAGCTCACATATGGGAAGCTGAAGAAGGGCGGGTGCAGGCCATATGCAATAGGAGATGACGAAGACCTGCAGGCCTTCAAGTTTGTAAACGGACTCACTGGAGAACGATCGTGGCCTGTCGACCTCCATGTCTCCTTGCGAACCAAGCTATGTGGCAGCATTGTGGCACCTACACAAGGATCGTCAACGGGTGGCTCCGGGGGGTGGGGTATCTCAGTGGCGGGAGGTGAGGAATTTATACTGCCATTAACTGGGCCGCCTGTGACCCAAGAAGATCACGCACATACGGGCATCCAATTGGCTGGTGGTGAAGAAGATGCAGTCCTGGTAGCCGGATGTGTCCAGGCAAAACAAACTGGCGTCCAGTTAGATGCCCAATGCGTCCAGTTAGAAAACGAATGTGTCCAGTTACATAATAGTACCGACGAGTACGGGCGACATGAGGAGTTGGAGTTCGAGTTGCGAAAGAAGGCAAAGAAAGCCGAGGAAATAAGACGTGGGAAGCAAGTCATTTCTGTCAGCAGTGATCCGGAAGATGAAGTTATTCCACCGGGTGGAGATGGAAGGGTGCCCATTGACATCGAGAGCTCCTCTGACGACGATGAGGTACTAACAAATGCGGTGAAGATGGAGCTCGGGTGCGCAGTTCCGACCAAGTCGTGGTCATGGGATACTGAGGCCGAGCAGGCTGTGAGGGAAATAGAGGAAGCATGCGCACGCGGAAAACAGAAGTTGGGACCGAATACGGAGGGTGTGGAAAGTGAACCAATGGTTGCGGTGAACCCATTGGGTCCCCGTCAGCACACGGGTGAGCTCCGGGAGGGAAAAGTGTTTCGGTCGAAGGAGGAGGTCCAACAGACAATCAAGTGGGCGGCCCTGTCTAGGTGTTTCACGACGAAGGTGAACAAGTCGACGAAGAGCTTGTATGTTGTGCGCTGCGGTGGTCCCAATTGCAAGTGGCTTTGTCGGGTTTCCACATACAAGAAAACGCGGATTTGGATTATCTCCAAGCTTGTGGACGAGCACACGTGCGACCTGACCGACATGATGACACAAAAGCGTCGTGCGACATACACCCAGGTTGGGCAACACATAGTGGACAGGTATCTCCTTCGCTCTAACCAACCGAAATGGACAGTATGTTGTTTATAACTGGATGCTTGTTAAATATAACTGGACATGAAATGTTATAAAACTGGACAGGTACTTCGATAAACACTAACCCAATGCGCCTGTCCATGTGCAGTTTCGTTGGTTCAAAGAAGGCCCTTGTGCCAGAGCAAGTGCAGGCTCTGACGAATCCCAGCTGGGGGTGCCGTCCAGTTACTGGAAGGCGCGGCAAGCCGCCATGAAGGCGAGGGACACCACCTACGAGACAGACGAGGAAAGCTACCAGAGGATGTACTCGTACATGCACATGCTGGAGCAGTCCAACCCTGGCACGTACACCAGGATAGAACGCGACACAGAAGGACGATTCAAGTATGCGTTTGTCAGCCTTGGAGTGTGGCGGAGGGCGGTCCCCTATCTAAGAAAGGCCAGTCCCTCCTTCTCCGTACCTTGTGTGTCCTTTACTGCAAAGTCGTTAAACTTATACAACTACTACCATTACAATGACCAACTACCTCGCATGACGTCCTCAGGAAATAACATGACATATAACTTATATGACATGACATTAGTCAATAACGACATGACCTCGGTAACCATTAAGGTTGTTGAATTTGCAGGTGGTGTCAGTGGATGGGGGGTTCCTGAAGGGGAAGTTCCGAGGGTGCCTCCTATTCGCGACTGCACAAGATGCCGACCACTCTGTCTACCCAATTGCATTCGCAATGGTTGACGGAGAGAATGATGAGTCGTGGGGGTTCTTCTTCAGGCAGATGTTGCATGTTGTTGAAGACACGACTGATCTCATGTGGGTATCTGACCGCCATATTAGCATCGAGAAGGGAATACGGGACAACTACTTCTTCGCCAAACACGGCATATGCACATGGCACTTATCGCAGAACGTCCGGTTTCGGTGCAAATTCAGCGCTATGAAGGACCAATACTTCTCCATGGTCAAGGCATACACATACGACGAGTTCCAGTCGTTGTACAATGACTTCTGTGTAGTTTCTCCCGCTGCGGGCCAATACCTATGGGAGGCCGGATTCGAAAAGTGGGCAAGAGCGTGCTACCCGGGTAACAGGTACAACATAACCACCACGAATAACTCAGAGTGCTTGAACTCGGTTTTCAAGTATCCTCGGGACTTGCCACTCACAGCGCTGATGGATGCCATTCTTGAGACCGTCGGGGACTGGTTCGTGAAGCGGAGAGAGATCACCTCAAAACCTGGGAAAGTTGTAAGCGATTGGGTCGCTAATGGCATTAAAGCAAACTTCGCTGAGTCTCTGTCGATGTTGGCCAGGCCGCTCAGCCCCCACGAGTTCGAAGTCCGCAATGGTCAGTCCACTTGGCTTGTCAACCTCACGGAACGATTATGCAGCTGCAGACGGTTCAACGTCGACCAATACCCCTGTGCGCACGCACTGGCTGCTGCACAATTGCGCGGGGTGGATGTCCACTCACTGGTCAACGACTTCTACAAGGGAGAGGCGTGGCGTGCTTGCTACGCGGACGTTTTGTACCCAGTTCCGTCTCCAGACACATGGAGGGTGCCCCCAGAAATTGCCAAAGAGACCTGCCTCCCGCCCAGTGTGAAGGCCCGTCCGGGTAGACCCAAGACTAGACGTTACCCCTCGCAGTGGGAAAGGAGATACAAGCGCCGAACGAACTAGACAATCTATGGGACAAGACATGACGATCAGGTAGGAAAAACATGACGACCAACTAGGATTAACATGACGTTAATGCATATGTGGGTTTTGGGTTTTGGTCAGGTAGACTAGAATGCGTCTGTGGGTTATGGGTTTTATTCAGATGCACATGAAGTCCCAGATGGGGTTACTACTGCGTCTTTGTACGTAAGTGTGTTGATGTGTGGGTCGTTGTACCTTTTTGCTAGTAACTGGTATGTCACTTGTTTCAAACTGGACGGGTAATGTTGTTGACATGACGGGTAATGTTGTTGACATGACAGTGTCCACGTATTTGTTGATCAGTTTTTCCTAAGTGTCTGTGATTAACAATGTCAACAAGCCTAAATAAACCATATCAAACGACAGAGGTAACGAAAGATGTTCAACATTAACAATGGCAATAATCCATCTAAAACGACAATCTAAATGTCAATCCCAAACAGAGCAAAAGGAGGTAGAAATGTCATCAAACCATCGGAATCCAAAGACAGTATTGATGTTAACGGCAACTACAAGTCTACAACCACAAAAACCAACAATGTTCACTGCTTCACATAATGACGAGGGGACTACTTAGGATCGTTGCTAAGACCGAAGCCAAGGTGGAAGATAGAGACGCATAGGAGCTGACGGTATGCAGCGATGAAGTCGTCGTCCAAGCCATCGAAGACGCGGTCCCCCATAGCGAGCTGCTGCATGTACCGGATCGTGTACGGGCCACAGTCTCCACTGAACACGGTCATAATTTGCATCAATGGATATTCGGTAACATTACAAAAACTGAAGGGGGGCGGGACAATTTGGGAAACCGATCTGGCAGTACACCATCCATGTACAGCTTCAGCTCGTCCGCGACCACCAAGCCGGTTTGACGCTCCAGCAAAACCCGGAAGAAATTGTCGAGCACGGCGACGGAGGCGAACATCGGGTCAGTTTGTATGGCCCTGCGAAGGATTGCGCATGCCTGCTCGATGTGCTGCGTAACAGAACTAGCATGTCAGAGGCACATCAGGGGGAATTGCTTGATATGTGAGGCAACACAAAAGACTTTCGCGGGGAGGAGCTTTACCTCAGAGGTTACCCAGTTCGTCGGCACCTCTAGATCCTGGAAGAACTTCTTCTCGAGGAGGGTACCCTCGATAGACCGTGTAGGACTTGTGCCCTCTTTCATCCAAGCGTCGTAGGCGTCCAGCTCTGCCCTCGATAGACCGTGTAGGACTTGTGCCCTCTTCTCGACGTAAGCGACCGCATTCCCCTTCTTATCCAGGCGTCCACCTTTGGGCTTCGCCAAACCTTGGGCATCCCGGTCACCATCGTCCTGCACACACGGTTGAAAGGGACATGACAATTGGAAAATTTGAACATGACACTTAACCACCATAACATGACATTTGAGTATCCATAACATGATAGTTGAAGGGAATTGACATGCCTCAGCGCTTGTCTGTTTGGGGACGTGGGCAACGTCGGCTGTCCCCTTGCCGCCCTTCTTCCCCTTGGGGGGCTTCTTGCCCTTCTTCCCCACCTTGGCCTTCTTCACCTCCTCGTCCTTCTCCCCCCTCTTATCCTCAGAAACTCTATCGGCATCCCCTTGGTCCTGGTTCTTGTTCTCATCCCCTTTGTCCTGCTCCTTGTTCTCATCCCCTTGGTCCTTCCCCGCCTTGTCCCCAGCTACCTCATTGGTGATCTCCTGGTCCTTGCTCGCATCCCCTTGGCCCTGTTTCTCACTATCCTTTGGCTTTGGTTCTTCATCCACTTGGTCCTGCTGCTCACTCTCCTTTCTCTGTGCTTTTTCATCAACCTGCAAACATCGTAGTAAGCACAGTATTGGGTACCCAAAGGTGCTATTCCATGCGAAGGAAACTCTTACCTCCTTCACCGCCGACGATTCCGCCCTTCCCAGCGAGACTGCGTGGTCGGACTCGTCCAGTCCCTCCCTCCCCGTCCTCTACAGCTGGCGGATGGCATCCTCAAGGGGTTTCATCCTCGCAGTGAAGTCAGCTCTTAATTCCCTTGCCAGGTCATCCATCTTCGACAACATCAGTGAGAAATCACCCACCGATGGCCCTTGTGTGTTTTCCTGCGTAGGGGCTGCCTGGGTCGTTGCCTGGGTGGCGGTCTCCGCTGTCGCCCTCGTGTGCACACCCTTCCTGTACTCTACGCGGAGGTTGTCGAAGAACAAATCGGTCTTCTCTCTAGGGTAGACAGCCCCGTGAATCACCCGTTTTTTCGCCTCAAAGTCATCGGGGATTAACACTGTCTGCACATTGTCTTCAAGGTCAAAGCTTTTTAGCTCGTCCTTCTCCTCCACCATGAGGCTGACGATTAACTCGTACTTGATGTTGTGCTGCTTCGACGCGTACCGCAGGCACCGAGGGTGGGCATTCACGTCAAGGACGACAGGAAATTGGGATCGGATTGGATAGAAAGCTTCATAAGCCCACAACTACATAAACCACAGGGCATGGATGTCAATATCTGTCCAGTGTAAATATAAGCCTGTCCAGTTTAAATATAAGCGTGTCCAGTTCAAATATAAAGGTGTCCAGTTAATTTCTATGCGTGTCCAGTTATATTATATGCATGTCCAATTGAAATATAAGCAACTACCTGAAAGGCGAGGGGGAAGCCAGCTAAAAAATATGACGGCCGAGGGCCCTGGACCCCATGCTGGAGCTTGCACTCAACAGCGTTTTTGAGGAACTCATGGGTCCTCTCGTAGCAGTGCCTGCCCCACGGGAATCGCAAGAAACCGTCGACGTCGGCCACCATATTCACCACCCATCCATGAATGTAGTTGCGGGGATCCTTCCCAAATAGCTCACCCTCAACCAGCATCAGCAACGCATACTTAAACTTCATCGCGGGCGAATGCTCTCTGCCCTTCATCGCCACTAGGAATGTAACCTCGAACTCTTCCATCCTCATCTTCTCCACCCCAAAGAAGTCCTTGACGGCCGACCTGTCCCCATCATTCTCCTCGGGCAGCAACATGAATGAGCACTTAAGCCCGGTCACCAGCGCGAACTCTTGGATGGAGAACCGAGCTATTTTGCCGTGTATCATGTACCAGCTCTCACGCTCCTTTCTCGTCCGTAGCTGGCGTTGCAGGACTTAGTGCACCAGTTGGGCTGAGAACTGGACACGGGAACCAAGCCTCGCAATGGCGGCCAACGGCCTTGCCATCAACTTCTTCCAGTCCCCCTCGCTTAGGTAGTTGTCCAGGTTTCCAAGTATTGCCGGCCGCCCGTATTGGTTTACACGGCCCTTGTAGTGCTGGTCCTCGGGCACCACATAGATGGCCTGCAAAAATAACGCACAACTGTCACTCGCACATCGACACTACTATATTCCTTTGATCAAGACTATGCACACCGCACCTCGCCTGTTGTCTGTGAATGGGGAACTCTCCTTACAAACCGGGAAGTCGACATGTTCGCCTGTCCTTGATATCCTGCAAAATTGGGAAGCAAAACCGTAAGACTATCAACAAACATGACAACAAATGTTATAAACATGACATTTCACTAGTAAAAACATGACAGTAAATGTTATAAACATGACATTTCACTAGTAAAAACATGACATAATCCAAACATGAGATGTATTCAAGTCTCCCCTGAACTCAGTCCAATGTTGGAAGGCATCTCAAAAGTAAACATTTCGAACTCCCCTTGGCCCTATTTTCATAAGACGCAAGCGCCTTTCCCCAATTTCCCCAATTCCCCCAAAACCCCCAAATCTTCCAATGTCGATAATTCCCCCAAATCCCCCAATTTCTCCATCCAACTAATTGTTGTTTTCCCCCAATTTATTCATTTAACCCCAACTAATGTTGAAGACCAATTGTTATTTTCCCCCAATTTCCTGTCTCTCCCCCTCGTCAATTTCCTTTCGGAAACTTTCCAGCCCTTGATGTGTACATGACGATGGTTGAAACTCACATGACAGAGGAAACCTCATATACCTTTGCGCAACTTACTTGATTTCTACATTCCAAACAATGGCAAACACATTTGGATCTGAAACTACAGTTCTCGCCCTAATATTGTGTTCAATCGGAAAGAATTCGGGGGCTTTAGGGTTTAGACTTTACTTACTTGTTGTCGTCACTTGTGTGCAGGAGCGTTAGGGCTTGATATCCGCTTCTTCGTCGTCTCCTCTACCGCCTTGCTCTACTTCTTCTTCGAAACCCTCCCGCTTCTTCCTTCGGTTTTCAAACTTTGAAATGTATGAGAGAGATGAGAGAGATGTATGAGAGAGATGGAGAAACAATCGGGCTCAACCACCCTTTTAATAAACCACTCTCCTAGGCGATTGAGGTGACAATTTTTTTCAAAACTGTTAACTCTCTCCCCATCAACACGCCTCCCTCTCTCTCCTCCATCAATGCAACCGGTGCCTACCCTTTGTGTAACCGGTTGGCATGCAAAATTAAAACAATTTGGCCTACCCTTTTGCAAATAATATGGAGAAGGGATAGAGAGGGCAACACAACCGGTTTTTTAGGTTAGTTTTGCAAATAACCCACATAAAAATATACTACCAACTACACTTTGTCGTACAATTTGAACGGGTGAGATTTTAAATTTTAATTTCAAATATCAACGTTTAAATTATTAATCAATGAATTTCGACTTTTTTTTAATAAAAAATTAGTATTGGGTTACATATAGTTAGCCTTATTTTTTTTTGTTTTCGTGTTTTTGCAGTGTATCAAGTAAATAAAATATTTCTAAATTTAATTGTTTGCATTTTTATTTTAATGATACATATTAATATTAATATTAATAATATCATTAACAAAAAAAATTAAGTAAAATAAATCAACATTTAGCTTAATAAATATAAAAAAGTGTAAAGTGAGCTTTGATTCGCATGACTCTTTGTTTTGGATGAAAAATATAAAAATCTAAAAAGTTAGTGGAAAGTTGACGTGACAGAAACAATTGCTGATGTGGTTGAAATGAGTTTTGATTCGTATTACAGTTGATGATGGTCTAAAGATTCGAACTCGATATCTTAAATTATAATACGAAGGTTTCGTCTCAATTTATTTCCCTCTTTGGAACAAATTATTACGGAGCATTGTCTTTCAAAATCATGATGACATTGACATACCATTTGAGTTAATTTTTTTTTTTTTTTAAAAAAAAAAGCTCCACTCAATCACGTTCTTTTTGTTTTTTCACACTACAACCCTAAACCAATTTACTCGAGTGAGTCCCTTCTCAAAGTATACAAATTCTGAGCCGGTTGTTTTTTACATAAACTTTGCGAGATCTTGACAAAATATAGTTCAATCTTTGAAGGTAGTAGTTTGAGGGGGAAAAAAGGACATATTTTACATTGACTATCTAGATGATTAAACCAGACCAAATTGCGTGCACGATAATTATTAATTGTATAGCCATGTGTGTTTAATTTCATTGACTATATTTATTTTTATATTTTTTGATTTATATATAAAAGGGATTTTATATTTAATTCTTAAATTTATTGGCTAATCACAATAAAAAATTACATATACCACATTAAACTATACAATCGTGGTTGACACATCTGGCTCTGAGATTCGTCTTTTCTTTTTGGAGTTCCGATATAGAGCTTCAGACTCTCGTCCGAAAGGACGATATTGGGTAGTGGTATAATCATAGTTGACACGTCCCAAACTTTCGCTTTGTATTTTTTTTTTAACTCTAGGTAATTTAAAGGATAAAAATAGTGTAAATATATATACTCGGTAGTATATTTCTTTAAATAACTTTTCTGATGCACTATAGCTTCGGTGGTGATGGTATGATAATGATACCCACCCTACTTCACAGTTCACCCTCTACTTATGGTGAGCTATTTTGAATGTTCAATTAGGTAGCTAGTCCCAAGTTAATTTAATTAGTTTGGATAGAACTCACTTAAATAGTGGTCAATGGTTAACTGGTTGACCATTGACCGGTCAACGTTAACCGGTCAATGTTGACCGTTGACCAACCCATTTGGATTTTTTTTAATGGATGCCATATTTTACCGTTTTGATGCCAAATTATTATATTTTATTTTTACTTTGATGCCACTTTTCTAATGAAATGATTGAATGTCACTTTTTTAATGCCATTTTTTTTAAACCTTGATGACATTTTTTGTTTACTGTAATGTCACGTTGACCATTGATGCCATTTTTTTTTATTGTTAACGACTGGTGCCACTTTTTTTAAGTCAATTTTTTTATGATATTTTTTTACCGTGATGCCATATTTTTTATGATATTTTTTCAAAGTAGTATTTTGATGATATTTTTTCAAAGTAGTATTTTGATGATATTTTTTCAAAGTAGGGTTTTGATTACATTTTTTTTGTTTAATGTGATGCAACTTTTTCAAAATGGTGTTTTGATGTAATTTTTCTAATGTAATTATTTGATGCCACTTTTTTAATCAAATCGCTTGATGCCAGCTTTTTTAATGAAATAGTTTGGTGACACTTTTTTATGTCAATTTTTTGATGATATTTTTTTTATCGTGATACCATATATTTTCAAAGTACTGTTTTGATGTCATTTTTCTAATGTAATTATTTGATGCAACTTTTTTAATCAAATCGTTTGATGCCATTTTTTTTTTAATTTAATCAATTGTATATCGATATATTTTTACTTTTAATCACTGATGACACGTTTGTGATTAAACTTCATTGATGCAATCACTTGTGGTTACATGTTTATTACATTTTTATACAATTGATGACATTTGTGATTATATTTTATTTTATTGATTTTAATCATTTATGATGACATTGTTTATTAATGGCATTGTTAAATTTTATACAATTGATGTATAAGACAAAAAGGTACAAAGTTAAATCAAAGCAAGTTTATGTATATATAAAAAAGAAAGTAATGACAGCAAATAAATGGAGTATTAAATCAAAGCAAGTTTAGGCCCCAAATAAACACATACGGAGTATTAAATCAAATCAAGCCGTCCAATCAAAATGAAAAGCCCCCAGCCCACCCATTCCCTAAATTGCTAAGCTATTCTCACTTTTCAACTCATAGATATTATAAGCCCATTCTAATGCTAGCAAATTGCACCAGACAAAGGAGAAAGTAATGACAGCAAGTCGCAGCAAGCATCTCCACTCGTATGACAGTAAAATCACTCACAACCATTGCACACAGCACATCTCCATGTATCATTCTTGGCAGTTGGATCAGTCCATTCCTTCTACAAAGATGCGAGTTAAGCCAGGCAGATACAACTGGAGCTGGTCTATTGGTCGGTTAATAGAGCTAATTGAAGAGATCAGCCCCTTATCTTTAATTGGAAGTCTTGCAGCGGGTGAAAATTAGTGCCACAACAACACAAATCATGACTACTCGGTTCGTGCATTCTGCTGGAGGAACTCTAAGTTGATTCCAATTCTGCAAAAAATAATTTATTAGTTTAGATTTGATGGACTCTAAAAAAAAGTCAAGAGATGCACTCTAAAAGGCATGAATCAACATTAAACTAATTCAAAAGACCCAAATAAAAGCATCCAAACAAGGAAAATTTGTAATAAAAAGAGCACCCACAAGGCCCCAACAATTACAGAATCGATCTGAAGCATCAATAGGGACTAAGATTAATTTGGCCAAAATCTCAATAAGGCATGATATGATGAGTTTACGGTTCATTCCTTCTACATGGAATTCAACCACACTACATGGAAATTTTCAGGATGAATAATCACTTAAAAATGCAAAAGTTATACTACCAAAAATTCATGAAGAAAGCAACTCACAGCTCTATAGGCTCCAGATGATGCCAAGACTTGAGATCCTTCTATCTTCATTGTTGTTTGACACAACATTGGAATCAGGAAGCAAATGAAAAAGGGCTGTCATGGACAAAAACTTTAAGGATGAGTACTGATCAAACATATAGGTAAATTAAGAAAAATCACATCATCTCTATAATTAGAATAAGCTTTGGCCAAAACCTTGGCTCATCTCCCCCTTCAATTGTGAGCATATATGCCGGAAGTTCCTCGACTTTCTTAGTACACAAATTATAACATGAATGAAAGAGAACACGATGAAGAATTTAGTGGGAAGACAATATTATTAATTTATTATCTTCACTGCAAAAAGAGAACATGATGAAGAAGAATGCAAGATCAGTTGAAAAGTATAAGGGGAAACTAGTTGTTGTCTAACGGACATATAATTAGCACAATGCCATTTAGTTTCTTAGGTGAGATCCCTTAATAGTAACATTCTATTGATGAACTAAATGATCTCTTATGCTCTTAGAATGACCTAGTGATGAAAGAAAATTTCTAATAGAACGATACTCGTTGCAAGTTAGATATAAAAAAAGTAGAATGCATCAACAAAATTTCTATTAACCTGCTACCAGAATGGACTTATATGCGTGGAAAGATTCAGCATAGTTTCAATTATCATGATACATAATTTGCTTAATTCCATGAAAGACTAACCCAAAATGTCTAAGATGCAGAAAATCTGAAACATAATTATTGAAGCTTCATTCCACGGTTCTTTTAGGCATTTTCACAAACACATCATATGCATCACTTCTTTCTATTTGAACAACTATCATACCCTTAAATCCTTCCATTTCTTCATCCCTCCAAACAACGAATTAAACAATCAAAATTGCATACTCTTCATCCCTTCCATTTCTTTACCCCGTCATAACTACTGGAGGACAGGGGATTATCATGTACTCTTCATCCCTCCAAACGATCGAATTGATCGAACAGTCAAAACTGAAATAATAAAAGATAGATTCAGCATCAGTTGATTGAAATCCGAAGATGCACATCAATTATCGTGTGCTCTTCATCCCTCCAAACGCGAAACCTAACAAATTGCCGCTTCGGTGAAAATTTTGTCCATGGTTTCAATCTCCCTTTATTTTCACCAACTAAAAACAATGATTCGATACAAATCAAACAACATCGGAAGACAAATAAAGCGAGAGAGAAAGACACATACGGAGAGAAAGGTGAACTACTCACCTCCGAAACACCAACGAACCACAGGGAGAAACGAGATGAAAAGAGCGAGCAAGTGAGAGGGAGAGAAGAAGATTCGGAGTCTCCTGATGATCGAACTGAAGAAATACTGCTACACAAATTCAGGACGCGTTAATGGTGTTGTCGGCGATGATGGCGGACGAAGAAGGAGGATGGTCACACTGGGAGAAGGAAGGAAGATGGAAGGGGTTGAACTGACCTAAAAACAGTGAGTAGGGTCTTGGCCGTCTAAAAAAAGATTAAAAGGGGTTAATTACCCAACGAAATATTCCTAGAGGTTTAATTCACCAAATTCTCTCAATTTATTTTATCTTAAAAAATTATATTCATATTCCTAATATTTTTTTTTATATATTTATAAAATTTTATTTTAAAAAATCATGTTTTAAAATTTTAAAAAATTATGGTTTAAAATTTAAAGGATGACATGTACTTTATTTTTGTATTTCCTTTCCGTTATTTGGATCATGTTATTTTCTTTCTGTCATTTACTAATATAATTTGCTTTTTTTATTTATTTCTGATTGTATATAATGGTTAATCCATCTACCACATTATCCGATCTCTCGATTTCTCTAAACTTGTCAGTCTTGTCTATAAAATCGTATTTCTTTCCTTATATAAAATAAAATAAAATAAAAAATTTCAGACAAAAGAAAAAAGAGGAGGATCAAAGAAAACGCCATTAGTATATACTCCGTAGTCCGTGCTAGACATTTGCACCTACTACATGGGGGCATGGGCCACCAATAAAAAAAGATGGGTCGAGTTGACTCGGTGAACCGGTAAAAAAAATTAAAATAAAACCGAGTTCTTACATCCCGACCCGGTTGGAGCGCGGGGAGCATCCCTGGTCTTCTTCTCTTATATAAACCTCTCCTATCGTCGATCTCTCTTTCACGCACTCCCACACTTGTGTCTTCTTCTTCTCCAGTGGAAGCGAGAGAGAGAGAGAGGTTCCGGCATGGACTCCATCGATGAGTTCTTGAAGCAGTGCGAGCAGTCGGGAGACGCGGCCTACATTGCTTTCAGATCGGTGTTGGAGAAGCTCGAAGATCCCGCCACCAGAGCCCAGGCCAGAGTCTTCCTCTCTCATCTCCACCAACGCTTCAATGCCTCCTCTGAAACCGCTGATCATTGCTTTTCCACCTACCATTTCCGCATCCAGGACATCTACCTCCAGCAATTTCAAGGTATTTGCGCCATCTCTTCCTCGATCGACGTGTTTTCGGATTTGACTTTGTCAGACCTTCTCGTTTGATTTGTATTCGATTCTATTAGGTTGAGATTGGATACGGAAACGGATTAGTCTTATTTAGGAGATGTACGAAATCGGAAAACGAAGATCAAAATGTCTACTTTTCTTCATTTGGTTACGATTTGAACAAGTCAACAGAAAATAGTTCTCGTCTCGACAGATTGCTCGTTCGGATTTGATCCTTTTAATTTGTGTATCATGTATACTTAGCGAAGTATTTCTTTAAACATTTTGATCATGCATAAGTTAGATGGTTCATCACTCTCAAAGTGGTCGTTATCAGTAAATATCTGACGAGTACAAAATTGCCGGTTTATTGTGAGGGTAATAGTGTGATGTAAACTGATTAGTCCTCTGTATAGTTATCGAGATATCAATGCTTATCTTCCATGTTGTATATGTAATATTCTTGTAATTCAGACTCCATATGCAATTGCCAGGTTATCAAAAGAGGAAAAAGTTAACGATGATGGTGATTCCTAGCATTTTCGTTCCTGAAGATTGGTCCTTCACCTTTTATGAAGGGTTAAATAGACATCCTGAATCTATCTTCAAGGATAAGACTGTCACTGAGCTTGGTTGTGGCAATGGGTGGATAACCATTGCAATTGCAGACAAATGGTCGCCTTTAAAGGTTTTATTATATCTGATTTGCTCTTATTTTTTATTTCAATATACCATTTTGCTGTAGCTTTTGATATTGCCCTTTGAATGCTGGCAGTAGTTGAAATGAAACAGTTCTCTAGATGCTGGACCATAATGGTTCTTGCTAATGTAGCTTTTGATATTGCCCTTTGACTTATTGTATATGAATCTGAGCAGGTTTATGGCCTTGATATCAATCCAAGAGCAGTAAAGATTTCATGGATCAATTTATACTTGAATGCTTTGGATGAGAATGGTCAGCCTATTTATGACGGGGAAAACAAAACCTTGTTGGACAGAGTGGAGTTTCATGAATCAGATCTATTAGCTTACTGTAGAGACAACAGAATAATGCTAGACAGAATCGTTGGTTGCATACCTCAGGTGAGATATGGCAGCTTAATTTTGAATTTATCACGAGATCATTGCATATGTAGTTTGATTGGTGTGTCTGGTGATAAACTTTCAATTTCTTTTTTTTCTGTTCCCTTCAGATTCTTAATCCTAATCCAGATGCAATGTCCAAGATGATCACAGAAAATGCAAGTGAAGAGTTTCTGCATTCACTCAGCAATTATTGTGCTCTCCAGGTAGGCATTTAACTGAAGTCCTGATTTCTTTTATCCTCTGTACTCCAAAGCACCAGATGAAGTGTGGTGCTTTTGTTGTTAATTACTATGTTTATGAAGCATGAGATATTGATATTGGAAAGGAGAAACTCACTCTTTCTTCCCTGCTAGTCACTTTGAAGCTTCTTCTTTGTTCCTATCTAGGGTTTTGTTGAAGATCAGTTTGGATTAGGACTGATTGCAAGAGCAGTTGAAGAAGGAATTGCTGTAATCAAACCTACAGGAATTATGATTTTTAATATGGGAGGCCGTCCTGGACAAGCTGTTTGCAAGCGTTTGTTTGAGCGCCGTGGCTTCCAAGTTAACAAGATTTGGCAGACTAAAGTTATTCAGGCAAGTGAAAATTTGAATGACTTGGTAGAATATACACTGTTAAATTAGAGTTGGCTGAGTTTTGTACCTCTTTGGTTTCCAGGCTGCTGATACAGATATTACAGCATTGGTGGAAATTGAGAAGAACAGTCCACACCGTTTTGAGTTCTTCATGGGGCTCACAGGAGATCAACCGATTTGTGCTCGAACAGCATGGGCATATGGGAAGGCTGGTGGTGGTATCTCTCATGCTTTATCAGTTTATAGTTGTCAACTTCGTCAGCCTACTCAGGTTCAATTTTCTCTCTCTATTGTACTCTCAATATTAGATTTGACCGACTGGGAATTTCAGTGTGACTTCTTACTGTGTACTGACAGGTCAAAACAATATTTGAGTTTCTGAACAATGGTTATCAGGACATCAGTAACTCTTTGGACTTGTCTTTTCAAGATGATGCTGTTGCAGATGAAAAGATTCCATTTCTAGCTTATCTTGCGAATGTTTTAAAAGAATCTTCATTCTTTCCCTTTGAGTCACCAGCAGGAAGCAGACGATTTCGGGATTTGATTGCAACCTTTATGCGAACATACCATCATATTCCACTAACAACCAAGGTGACCATTTTGCAAACTGTGTTCTTGATCTTTCTATAAAGATCTTGCTTTTGGCAAAATGCTATGCAGAAGTTATTTCTCGAATGTGTTCTGGTGCTCTTTCATTAGCATAATTTCCACCTTCACGGCTCCACTTATCTGAAGGATATAAGAAATTGTACCTAATAACAAACAAGAACTTTGTTTTCAAGTTCGTACCTAAGTTCAACATATTTGGGATATAGATTGGTAATTCTCTGAGATTTTAGTGGAAAGGAGCTAAATCTTCTGTCATGCTTGTGTTTTTTCCCCTTTCAGTTCTCTTTTAGTTTTTGAAGGCATGCTTCTTCCACTTATTACAATCAATTTTGGGAGCTCATGCTCTTGAGCATTGCACTGATATAATGATTGCACAGCAGTTCTACTCCCTAATATTGATCTTACCGGAGACTCCTGCATTTTTACATGCAATCATCTCATCTCCATTGTGATGAATCTGATGAATCAAGCATAATACAGGAATCTCAACTAAAACTAACTTTTGTCTTAATTAATTAAAGCACACCCAACAATACTTCGGTCTATCTATCCGTTAAGCCTTAAATCAAGAACCTGTGATGTTTTTTTTCTACTCTTTTAGATTTTACTTGTATTCAAGGCCATCCATTTAACTGGAGCAAGCTAGGTGAATATTTAATCTATTGATGATTTAGAATTTTTATTATTATATGTTTTGATAGATGATTATCTAACCATGTTTTCTGCTTTGTTCTTGATTTCATGGAAAAGAATGTTGTTGTATTTCCTACAAGGACTGTGGCTATTGAAAATGCTCTTCGTTTGTTCTCACCACGTCTAGCGATTGTTGATGAACATCTGACTCAGAACCTCCCAAGGAAGTGGCTTGCATCTTTGTGTACTGAGGTATTCTATCTTAGATTCATTATCATTATCTCCACTTTCACCAGTGGTTTATTGTTCTTATGAATGCTCATTCTGCAAGATTTTATCATTCTTTTCTCGGGTCCTTCACATTTTTTATGCCACTTTGGATCTGGGTGGGAAAATAGATTATGATTGTGTGATCTCTTTGTTGCTGCTCTTGGATACATTTTACCACAGAAAGAATTCACACTAAATGCGCTAAGTATAGATTCGATGTGTCTCATTTCTGTTGGCTTCTGTTGCATTCTAAGAAGTAAATGATTCTTCTGCATTATAAGGAAGTATGTTTTAATTCTTTAGTTTTATCAGACTTTTAGCATCGTTTCTACTGGTTAATGGCTAGTATGGTTTGAACTTTGAAGTTGATCAGGATTTGAACCTAACAAGCTTTATATACTTGTATTGCAGAGCAAAAATACTGATCAGGCTTCAGATGATGTAGTTACAGTTATAGATGCCCCACGCCAATCAGATTTGATGATAGAGATGATTAAAAAGTTGAAGCCTCAGGTTGTAGTAACTGGGCTTGCTAGTTTTGAGGCAGTTACTAGTGCAGCTTTTGAGCAACTGTTGGACATTACAAGAGAAATTGGCTCTCGTCTTCTCCTAGACATCTCTGACCACTTTGAACTGTCCAGCCTTCCTAATTCAATTGGTGTTTTGAAGTATCTTTCCAGAAGTCAACTTCCCCCACATGCAGCTATAATTTGCGCTTTACTAAAAAATCAGGTACAACAGGCCTTGCTGCACCGACATAGGAATTTATTTCCCCTTCTACTATCTTTATCTGAACTATCTCCTTGTAAACTTGTCGTAATTATTTCTAACAGGTTTATAAAGATCTAGAAGTAGCATTTGTGATATCAGAAGAGGACAGCATTTTGAAGGCATTATCGAGGACAGTTGAACTTTTGGAAGGGAATACTGCACCAATCAATCAGTACTATTATGGTTGCCTTTTCCACGAGCTTCTTTCCTTCCAGCTAGCTGATAGACGTCCACCTGCAAAGGTGCTCCTCACTTTATGTTATTTCCAATATAATTTAGTTTCCTTTCAAGAATACGAGAGAAAAAATAGCAATTTTAATCCAAAAATCAATTCACTGTAAAACATGAGAAGTCTCTGGACATAGGATCATTGCTACCTTGCAAAATATAGTTTTCTAGTCCACTTCAATATCTAAATGATTGATTCCAGTACACGAGTTCATGGGAAACTATAAAGGGTGCTCCTTTTCTTTTTCTTTTTCCGCTTACAAGAGTAAAATTTAGGATGTGGTTATTAAAATCCTCCCAAAACTGCAACTTGTAGTTCAACTAGGGAAATGATGAAGAAACTCAACCTTGATGGTGCATGATGAGGTTGTATATAATTCTTTATCCATTTAGCTCCTTCCATCCCACTGCAGTAAAGAAGCAAAAAAGATCTTTGCTAGCAACGCATTACCCCATGGTTCACTTTACAAGTATATTTAATCTACAATGAGGAATTGCATTTAGTTTTAGGACTTTGAAAGTAACTTGTCATTCGACATTGGCTAGCATTTGCTTACCAGTTTACCTTTATTTCATGTCTATCAGAGAGAATGTGGGAAGCCAAATTCTGTTGAAATGATTGGGCTTGCTAGCTCTGCTGTGTCTGTTTTCAATGATGCTGAGCTCTCAGTAACCGAGATTGAGAACAACAATTCCCCAATTCGAATGGATGTGGATCAAAGCTTCTTGCCAATACCTTCACCTGTGAAGGCAGCTGTATATGAAAGTTTTGCAAGACAAAACTTGTCGGAATCAGAGAGTGACGTGACAAGCAGCATTGCTCGATTTATCAAGGCTAAATATGGATTTCCAACAAATAACAGTGTAGAATTCTTGTACGCAGATTGCGCATTAACCCTTTTCAACAAGCTAGTCCTCAGCTGCATTCAAGAAGGAGGAACCTTTTGCTTTCCGGCTGGATCCAACGGAAACTATGTATCTGCTGCCAAATTCCTGAAAGCAAACATTGTCACTGTCCCAACAACTTCGGAAGCTGGTTTTAAGCTGACTGAAAATACCCTAATGAAGGTGCTGGAGACTGTTCAGAAGCCATGGGTGTATATTTCTGGACCTACCATTAACCCAACTGGGCTGATCTACAGCAACGACGAGATGGAGAAGATACTAACCATGTGTGCCAAATTTGGAGCACGAGTTCTCATTGACACTTCATTTTCAGGTCTTGAATATGCCACTGAGGGCTGTAAATCCTGGAACTTGGAGACCACTTTAGCAAAGTTGCATTCTTCTGCAAACTCATCCTTCTGCGTATCCATGCTCGGTGCACCGTCTTTGGAGATGCTCACAGGAGGGATGACTTTCAGATTCCTGGTCTTGGATCAGTCACTATTGGTTGATTCTTGCAATACTTTTTCGGGATTAAGCAAGCCACACATCACCATCAAATACGCCATAAAGAAATTGCTGGATCAGACAGAGCAGAAGGCAGGAAGCCTCCTGGATTCTCTTCTTGAGCATAAGCAAATTTTGAAGAGCAGATCTCAACGCCTGAAGGAGGTAAAATCACATACTTTGTTTGACCTTTCAATGGATGATTTCCCCATAAATTTAAAACCAACACTTTCTCATCTCTTCCTTGGAATGAAAATACTATGTTTGATCTCTTTTTTCGCATTATGATATGTAACAGACACTGGAGAAGTGCGGGTGGGATGTGCTTGAGCCCAAGGCCGGAGTTTCAATGGTGGCAAGGCCAGCTACTTACCTAGGGAAACAAGTTAGACTTGAACATCCGTATCCAAACGGGAAGATTGTCGAAAATGGCTCTTCTATTTATGAACTCAAGCTTGATGACTCGAACATCCGGGATGCCATGTTGAAGGCCACAGGCATATGCATCAACAGCGGCTTGTGGACCGGGATTCCAGGCTTCTGTCGGTTCACAATAGCCTTGGAAGAAAGCGAGTTTCAAAAGGCGCTTGATGGCATTGTGAAGTTCAGGGACATTGTTGGTATCTCATAAGGTTTAAAACTCTTCCAAGTTACTCTCTATCTACACTACATTTGTAGCTTCATATATTACTTAAGAAGCAAAAGAAACTGGTTATTCGTTCAATCACTAATCACTTGGACGGTGAATGCATTCCTACCCATGTAAAAGCATATTTTTTGTAAGCATGAAAAGGCATAGTTGACAATGAATCAATGTTTTTGTTGGAAACCTTCTTTCTTTCTCTCTTCAACGAGGAGGCTTGCATTTGATATCTCTTAAGACTCTGATTAGATAAACAGGTAGCTGGTGTGAATGTGTGAAAGCCCACAAAACACGCAACAGAAACTGCAGATGCGATCAACGATGGAGGGCCCTCCAGATCCAGGTAAGTGTGAATTACAAGGTAGAACTTATTAGAACCTAAATTACAAGTTAGTAAATAATGCTTAAAAGTGTGTTGGAATGAGCTTTATTACAGTTGAACCTTGGATTCAGATAAGTTGACAAAAACCGGTCCCTGTGAATATGATATGATGGTTGCCTCAGAAAATGGGGGTATATGTATATATAATATATAAAAAAATAAAAGAAGAAGGGTTGCTGAATTTGTTGTGCAAGTATGAAATGTTTGATGAAAATGAACAAGTTTAGGGGGGTTGGCTTTGATTGAAAGGAGATGCCAAAATAATGACTTTACTTGTGCTCAAGTAAACATGGACATGATGCCTCTTCACATGACACAATCTTCTGTTATGGGCTCACTCCCTTTACACACTTCTCTGCTGCTTGCAGTTTGCACCACCATATGCTTTGATTTGATAACATGAATATATATATATATATAATGTGAATGTGACAAGTTACTTATTTATTTCTTTATATTTTTTGAGTGGTGGGGGAGCATTTGATCATTGTATCACAATTATCCATGTTATAGGAAAACTATTGTTTATTTATATTTACGATTTTTATAACTCATTCCCAAGGGTACAGCTTGAACATATAAGAGTAGTGATAAATCAAATCTACTCAGATACTACAGTCACCTGATTGATCGATCCATTTCTATTTAAAAAATTAATTTTAAATTACTCTATTCGTTCATTACATGTTATTTTAGGATTTTTAAATACAAATTTTAAAGAAATTAACAATTATACTATTATATTATCGTTTATTACGAAAACTATAACTATCCATGTACTAATAATTACAAGAGTAGTTTTGTAAAGTAGGGATCAAAATTCCTCACTATGACATGCTTTTTTAAACAAAAAAATCAACTCTCCAAAACAATATGTTTTGCCGATCGAATGAAGTAATTAATAATTGTTAAAAAATATTTAATCTATACTCTTAAAATATATGTTAAAAACAAAAAGCTTTTTTTTGGGGGGTAAAAAATGTGAGTGGAAAACACAATCTCTTGTAAGTTTTCATGTAACATACATTTGTAATTATACAAAAACACACAAGAAGTTGTTCAACAAAGTTGTAAGAGGGAAAGAGAAAGGGGAAGAAGTAAGCATGCTTTATTTATTTATTTATATATAGATATATATATATATATATATATATATATATATATATATATATATATATATATATATATATATATATATATATATATATATATATATAAAAGAGTTAAATGAGTAGAAAATGAGAAATTCCCACAATGGTAATAAGTTAGAGGAGAGAAAAATGAAACCAACCCACGAGGTACATCCTTTTTCAGCTAAAAGGGCTTCTTCCACTTTTACTTTTCTTTACCCTCTTTTTCTTTCTTCCGAATCAATTCCTCCATTTAGTTGGGGTTTATTCAATTCAATTCAATTTGTTGCTTACTACATTTTGAGTTTTAAGTTTCTCATTATTAACAAGTTTTAAATAACCATATATGTTAAATGTTATACTGTAGTCATTTTGTAAATCTAAAAGGACACGATTTGATCCCTCCTAAATATTTGGCAAGCTACTTACTTTGCTTTGTTGATGGTGTACATTTGTGTGTGTATATATGTTGCAAGTTTGCTCTGAAAATATGCAATGAAAACTTAACCAATCAAGCAAAATGAGCTAGAAAACATAAAGAACAGGCCATCACAGGGCACTATTTCATTAGCTTAGAAGGGAATGAAATATGGCTTGTCATAGCCTTCTTGAATGCGGCTGCAATCCCCCAAACCCTACTAAATGGGAAGGGAGAATGCCACCTTATATGGTAGGTCCATACACTAACATGTGCACATCACATGAGACACCAAAATTGGACAAGAGTCCTTATTACAGAAGACGACAATAGGTCTGCAAATGTAAAGGAAATGCAGCTGAAATGTAGCTCAAATTCAGCTGAGGAAAGGAAGGAAATGTGGTCCAGTGTGAGGACCACATATGCAGGCATATATGCATCACATGCTGCATAACATATGCTGCATTTCATATGCATATAATCTTCATATCCCCCCTTCAAGTTGGGCTTGGGGAGAAACCAACAAGACCCAACTTGAGAGACAAAAAGATGTGTTGCTTTTCTCCAAGAGGCTTTGTCAAAACATCAGCAATCTGCACTCAAGTTCAAACATGTTGGGGAATAACAAAGCCTTCTTGCAACTTTTCCTTTACAAAATGACAGTCAATTTTGAGGTGTTTTGTCCTTTCATGAAATACATGATTCTCAGCTATATGTATGGCAGATTTGTTTTCACAATAGAGAGGTATAGGTAAGGGAATAGAGATCTTCAATCTGTTCATAACTCCTTCCACCCATATCAGTTCACTAGTGGTGGTGGACATACTTATGTAGTCAGCCTCTGCTGAAGATCTAGAGACAGTGACATGTTTCTTTGTTTTCCAAGATACAAGGAACTGGCAAGTACCCCAATCAGCATCACAAAACTAGCAAGTACCCCAATCAACATCACAAAAGGCAGTAAGAGTGGCAGCAGAGTGGTTTGGATAAGAGAGACCAACTGATATAGTCCCTTTGAGGTACCTTACAACATGAAGAGCAGTATCATAATGTGGTTGCCTTGGCTCAACCATGAATTGACTGAGGTGCTGCACGACATAAGAGATGTCTGGTCTAGACGGATTGAGAAACAAAAGTCTTCCTACAAGCCTTCTATATGTCTCTGGATCAGACATAATAACACCAGCATTAGTGGATAATTTCAATCCTCTTGCTAGAGGAAATAGAGCAGCTTTGCATTCTGTCATCTTATAGTCTTCCAAGATATCAAGAATGTATTTTCTTTGGTGTAAGAGAGTCCCATTTCTGTCATGAAGGATCTCTAACCCAAGGAAGTATCTGGCTTGACCAAGATCTTTAATGGTGAAGGCTTGATGCAAGGAATCCTTGGTGTTCTGGATCACATAGGCATCATCTCCTGTAATTAAAAGATCATCCACGTAGACCAAGGCCACAACAATACCTGATGGAACAGGCTTGACAAATAAAGAATAATCTTCATAGGATTGAACAAATCCTAGATTCACCAGGAACTTGCAAAGTTCAGAATTCCACTGTCTAGAGGCTTGCTTCAAGCCATAGATGGACCTCTTCAATCTGCATACCTGACCAGGCTTCTACACAAGGTAACCTTCAGGAGGTGTCATATACACCTCCTCTTCAAGCTTTCCATGCAAGAAAGCATTATTAACATCAAGTTAGTACAATGACCAGTTCTTGACAATTGCAACAACAATATGAAGTCTTACAGTTGCAAATTTGGCTACTGAGAGAAAGTATGTTTATAATCTTTTCCTTTAATCTGATTATACCCTTTTGCAACTAATCTGGCCTTGTACCTTTCAATTGTCCCATTTGGTCTATATTTTATCTTATAGACCCATTTACTGCCAATAGCTTTCATTCCATTGGGAATGTCAGTCAAATCCCAAGTATCATTTCTCTCTAGTGCTAGCAATTCAGTTTCCATAGCAGCTACCCAGTTAGGATTCTGAATTTCTTGCTCATAGGTGTAAGGTTCAGGTTCTACAGCCATACAAGCAAAGGAATGCACAATATTGGGATCAGGTTGAAGATCATCTCCCAAACACTCAACAAGAAAAGATTGAGACATAGAGTTTCTCTGTCTGTCATTCCCACAAACAAAATCATTTAGCTTTCTAGGTGCAATATGCTGTCTGATAGACCTCTTCAGAGGAGGAAAAACATTCATGTCTTGCAATAACTCTGGAGTCATATGATTAGTATGGCCATCAGAGGCCATGGAATCTGCTACTTGAGAAGGCAAGAACCGAGGACTAGGCTTAGATTGTAGTGGCTCAATTGTGTGTGGAGTTGAAGAAATAGATGTGGGCTCTGTATGAATAAAGAAATCATCATCTGGAGCAGGATTAACCATTGGAAGAGGCATGACATTATGGACTTCTTCAGAATCAGGAATGACAGTACCAATTTTGAAAGGAAATATACTTTCCTTACAAACCACATCTCTGCTATGAAATACAACCTTTGATTCGAGGTCCCATAGCTTATATCCTTTTTGAGCAAAAGGATAACCAAGAAGGGCACATTTTCTGGCTTTAGCTCTCAACTTGTCTCTTTCTGAATGAGCAATAGGAGCATAGCACAGACAACCTATAATTCTCAGTTCATCATAGGTGGCAGGTTTACCAAATAATTCCTCATAAGGAGACCTCCATTTCAAAACCTCTGTAGGCATCTTGTTGATCAAATGAATGGCTGCTAACATGCACTCTCCCCAGAATCTAATAGGCAAACCTGCATGAATTCTCAGACATCTTGCTGTCTCCACCAAGTGTCTATGCTTCCTCTCCACTCTCCCATTTTGCTGTGGAGTATAAGGAATGGATTTCTGATGGACAATGCCCTTGGAAACAAACAATTCTATGCACCACTTTTGTACAAACTCAGTGCCATTATCTGTCCTTATGACTTTTACTAAGCAAGCAAATTGATTTTCCACATAAATAAGAAAATCTTTAATAGTTTGCAGAACCTACAACTTACTTTTCAAGAGAAAGGTCCATGTGACCCTTGTACAATCATCAAGGCTGGTAAGAAAGTAAGAATAACCATTGTAAGTAACATATTTATAAGGACCCCACAAGTCCATATGCAATAAATCAAAAGGCTTAGCTGCAATATTGAGACTCCTTGGAAAAGGAAGCCTATGATGCTTTGAAAGAGAACATGATTCACAATGGAATTCATCCAAATTAGAAGAACTAAACATCCTTAAGTGTCTCAACTTAGAAACATAACTGTGACCAAGTCTAGCATGAACAGTTTGTAAATCAACACTAGCTTTATTACAACTCTTCAGCCTCCATCTTTCTGTGTCAGTTGAAGATGATGACTCTGAAAACACCTTGTAAAGCCCATGTTTCCTGACTCCTGGCAGCATCACCTTCTTAGATCCAGGGTCCTGGAAATAACAATAGGTTTTGGTGAATATAGCTATCAAATCAGTTTCATCAAGCACTTTCCCAACTAATAATAATCTGTGCTTGAAATCAGGTACTAGCAAAACATCACTGAGAGTAATATGATCTGTTAAATGCAACATTCCCAACTCAGTCACAGTTTTGATGGATCCATCTGGCAATCCAATATGAACAGGCTTATTTAATCTTCTTTTGTTGAACAAAACATGAGGATCTGCAACCATATGGTATGTAGCTCCAGTATCTATTATCCATTCAACAGACATAGCACCTTGTGACACACTATTTGCAACTGTAGGAGGAATCATACCTGCAAAGTTTGCAAAAGATCCATCCCAGAGAGCCTTAGAAGAATCCATAAACATGAACCCCTCAGCAATACTCTTAGTCATAGAGTTAATAAGCCAGCATCTCACCATGTAGTCAGCCCTTACCCATCTTTCTAGATCTGCAGATCCTGCAACAGGTTTAGCACAAGAACCATTAATAAAGCCAAGCTTACATTTAGCTCCCAGAGCCATCATCACTCCACGGCTCCATGTCATATAATTCCCTCCATCAAAAGGAATTACAACCAACTGTGCACCTGGATGATCAGAGTTAGAAAGAAACAAAGGATCCGCTAGATTAGCCTGAACACTCATTTCTTCAGATGATCTTTCACTAGAGTTAGGATCACTTCTCACAGTGAGCATAAACACACAAGTCTACTAAAAAAAAGCAAAGATTAGATAGGAGGAACGACTGCAGCTCTGATACCATGTGAAAATATGCAATGAAAACTTAACCAATCAAGCAAAATGAGCCAGAAAACATAAAGAACATGCCATCACATGGCACTGTTTCATTAGCTAAGAAGGGAATGAAATATGGCTTGTCACAGCCTTCATGAATGCGGCTGCAATCCCCAAAACCCTACTAAATGGGAAGGGAGAATGCCACCTTATATAGTAGGTCCATACACTAACATGTGCATAACACATGAGACACCAGAATTGGACAAGAGTCCTTATTACAGAAGACGACAATAGGTCTGCAAATGTAAAGGAAATGCAGCTGAAATGTAGCTCAAATTCAGCTGAGGAAAGGAAGGAAATGTGGTCCAGTGTGAGGACCACATATGCAATCATATATGCATCACATGCTGCATAACATATGCTGCATTTCATATGCATATAATCTTCATATTTGCAACCCTTGCAAATCGCAACATCATTTGTGAACTTCTTCTTGGTGATTAAAAAAACATATTTTTTTAAATAAATAATACAAAAACACACATTTTGGGACGGTGTTATTTGTACCCAATAAAATCTTAAACCACGTACAAACATTTGTATGCAAACTCATTTGAGATCGTATGCTCAAATTTACTTGTAGCATTACAAAAATATTTAGTCCAAGAATTTTTTTTAAAAAAAATCTTTCGTCTATATGACTATATCTATATATACATAAACTCTTTAAAATAGAAGATTTTTTGCTTATGTATCATTCTTAGCTTTTTTTTTTGAACTGGAAATAATTTGGCAATAATTTGTCATTCTTAGCTTATTTTTAGGTATTTAAACCAATTTATAATTTTTATTCTTTTATTTAATTAACCATTAATCAGTTGGATTAATTTAAAGTATAATTAAAAAACATTTTTAGCACCCATAAGATCAATTTAAAATAGATTTTAAAAAAAAATAAAATTAAGAACAGATTGCCCTAACTCAAGACTACAGGAAATAAAAGCAAAACACAGAGAACAAGAGACATGCGAGTGCAAGGAAGAGAGAACGAAGCAAACAAAGGAAGAATACACCCTAGATCTGAAAATCGGAGTCAGATCATCGTCGAAGTGAACCAGAGAAGAAGATCTTCGCCAGAACGGTGGACATACACCTTCTTCTTCTTCCTAGAAGCCGGATCTAGAGTCTCAAAGGGAGATTTGCTCGAGATCGGCCACCGGAATCGTCACTGGAGCAAGGGAACACAAACCCTAGCAGAGCTCCTCTCTCTTCTCTTTCTCTTTCTCTTTCTGGATTACCTGAGGTGAAGCGCCGAATGAGCTCCCAAACCCTAGCTCTTAGCTTATATAGAGCGAGCGGTTAAGTGAAACGCTGCGTTCCATCAAACGGACCTCACAAGCCAAGTCGTCAGGTGAGAAAGGGAGCTGGGCTAGGTATGGGCCTCAGTGTTGGGCCGAGTTCACAAGTTTGGTAAGCTTGTATGCATACATAATATATAACATATCACATATAGAATGTTATATATATATATACACACTATACTTTGTTTATATACCATATATGAGCATAGGCTTATACAACCCACACTTCTAACATATGATATGACCAAGTATTATATATATATATATATATATATATATATAAGTATTTTGCCTTAATCTACCAAGTATCCTAAGCTAGGGCCATCCAATGTTCCTAGAACTAATGTTTAGATTAAGATTAAGATAGACGTTACAATTTGCCCTTCTAATCCAAACATTAGATCTATTAAAAACACAACCTACTAATTAGTGGATATATGATCTCAAACCATTCAACATCATCATTGGCTCAAAAATACCTTTACCTAAGGTGGTTCTCCAAGATGGAGAAAATCCCTGCAAAACACAAACTTGTTAGCCGGGACTGCCTTTGTCCCAAAATCAGCAGGATTGATGTCGCCTTTGATCTTTTTCACTTCTAACTCTTGAGCTGCAATGTGGTTGCGGATAAAGCGAAAACGCACATCAATATGTTTAGTCATTTCGTGATACATAAAACGGGCTTTGGTGGCTGTGTAAGGATTTCCCTATGGGTTTTTTTAAGCTAGATAACTTCTTTGGCAGCTTCAGTAGCAGCCATATACTCAACTTCAGTTGATGATAGAGCAACAACCGTTTGCTGCTGAGATTTCCATAAAACACAGTTACCGGCCCACGTAAAGAAGTAGGCGGTAGTGGACTTGCGATTATCTTTATTACTAGCAAAGTCAGCAGCTACAAATCCATTCATTTTGTCAACAGGCTCATGCAAACCATAATGCAAACAAAGACTCTTAGTGCCAGTAATATAACGAAGCAAGTATTTCATGGCAGTTTAGTGATCATTTCTAGGATTAGACATTAAACGACTAAGCACAGAAATGACAAATGCAAGGTCTGGGTGGGTGCACAACATAGCATACATAACAAACCCTACAACTATGTCATAAGGGACCTTAGCCATTTCTTTAATACCTTCAGGCTTAGTGGGGCAGCTTCTTTAGGTTAGCTCCAGGTGCCCTCCTAGAGGTATGGATGTAGGCTTAGAGTTTAACATATTAAACCGATTTAGAACCTTAAGAATATAGTCGTCCTGAGACAACCATATTTGCTTATTAGGTCGGTTTCTAATGATGTTAACACCGAGAATCCTTGGCACTTTCTAAGTCTTTCATGTTAAAGTATTACTTAAGATCTTTTTTAACAGTACTAATAGGAATTATAGAACTACAGATCAATAATATATCATCAACATATAATAGCACATAGATCAAGGATGATTTAGAAACACTTTTAAAGTAAAGACATGAATCATAACTGCTACGAGTAAACCCAAGTTTCTTAATCACGACATCGAATTTGAGATTCCATTGTCTAAGGGACTGTTTAAGCCCATAGATGGATCTCTTCAGATGGCAGACATGATCAGGAAATCTGGAGCTTACAAACCCTTTGGATTGTTTCATATAAATGGTTTCATCAAGAGTATCATGTAAAAAAGCAGTTTTGACATCCATTTGCTCTAACTCCCAGTAAAAAACAGGACACATAGCAAGCATAAAACGCATGGTTTTATACTTAACAACAGGTGAGAAAATATCATTATAGTCTATTCCTTCTCTCTGGGTGAACCCTTTTGCCACAAGGCGGACTTTAAACCTAGGAGGCTCTCTAGGGTTTAGACCTTCCTTAAGCTTATAGACCTATTTAGAGTCTATAAGTCGGGTCTTAGGATGTCTTGGAACCAGACTCCATGTTTTGTTTGTATACATGGAGTCCATTTCTTCTCTCATAGCAGTTAGCCACTGTTTGGCATAACTGTCTTTAAGGGCAGATTCATAAGAGCTAGGAGTAGTAGGATTTCTAACAATATCAGCAGTCAGAAGAGCATATTCCACAGTATAAGAGGTATACTTCCTATTGAGGATGATGTTTCTAGGTTCTCTATCCTTAGTTAATTGATAATCATGCAAATTAGGTATAACAGAGATATCATAAGCATGTGAATCAGAAGGGAGGGAGGAGAAAACAGAGGACTCTCTTTGAGAGTCATTAGAAAGGCCATTTACATTACCAAAATTAGGAGAATGAGGAGAAGAAGTAAGGGAATTAGAAGAAGTAACTTGCTCAGTGACAGACTGAGGCTCAGTCTCCTCTTAGTTAGGTTGAGGATCTTGTTCTCCATTTATCTCTTTTTCTTCCTCTTGTTGCCCCCCCGGTTGTGTGGAATGTGTGCCCTTCTTGGCTGGTATGAAGGACCTACCAGTGTCGTGCTCTTCATCATCAGAGGACTCACCTTCTTCAGGTGACAAATGTTTGGTCTGCTCTGGGGTACATGTCAACTCAGGGAAAGAAGTTAGCTAAGTTTTCAAAGGGAAATCTATCTCATTAAACCTCACATTCCGTGCTGTGATGACCTTGTAGGGCCCAGGTTGCAAAAGGAGCACCCCGAACCCCCTCACTCCATCAGGGTAACCAATAAGGATGCCCTTCAAAGCCCTTGGTTGCATCTTACCATCATTGATGTGAGGGTAGGCTGCACATCCAAAGGGTTTGAGGTATCCCAAGCTTGGTTGCTTACTTGTCCATTTAAACTGGGGAGTGAAAAAATCAAGCACAGAGGAAGGAGATCTATTAATAAGATAGGCATCAATTAATACAGCTTCACCCCAAAGAGTATTCTTAAGGCCAGAACTAATTAACATGCATCTCACTTTTTCTAACAAAGTTCTATTCATTATTTCAGCAGTCCCATTTTGTCGTGGAGTTCCAAGTACAGTGAAGTGTCTCTTAATCCCATATTTTTGGCAATAAGTATCAAATTCCGAATTACAAAACTCCAAGCCATTGTCAGTTTTTAAGCATTTCAGTTTATGATTGGGCTGACTCTCTACCATTACCTTCCATCTTGTGAAAGCATCAAAGGCCTGATCCTTTGATTTCAGAAGGTTTACCCAAACTTTCCTTGAGTAGTGATCAATGAAGCTAATAAAGTATCTCATACCCCCTGCAGTAGGGACTGGTGAAGGTCCCCAGAGATCAGAGTGCACATATTCTAGAGGAAACTTAGCAACATATGAAGATACAGGAAATTTAAGCTTGGCAGACTTGCCCAAAACACAATGCTCACAGAATTTAATATCAACAGGTTTCTTAGGCAATAGGCCAGATTTATGCAACTTTATTAAGCCCTTGTTGCCTATGTGACTAAGCCTGTTGTGCCAAACCATAGTCTTAGATAAAGTCATAGAATCAGAAGCAGAAACAACATTCACTCCAAGTTTAGAAGAGAGAACAAAATACAATCTTTTTCTTCTAACAACTTTAACAAACACAGTTCCATTTCTGGAAACAGTTCTCACACCATCAGAAGAATTAACATTGCATCCTATTTCTTCTAAAGAAGATTTAGACATAAGACTTCTTCTAAGACTGGGGACCCACTTAACATTGGTGAAGACTCTAGCAATGCCATCATGCATGAGTAAGGGAACATCACCTACACCTTTAATATGCAAGCAAGTATGATCACCCAACATGACATCACCACACCGAGACTCATTTAAATTCTTAAAGAAATGCGCGCTTATGAGGGGTAACATGCATTGTACAACCTGAATCTAATATCCATGCATTAGAAGAATCAACAGATGAAATCTCATAACACATGAACAATTCAGCAGAGTATTCACACATATTTTCAAGCACAGCAGCAGACAATTCAGTGTTATTTTTCTTAGCAAGATCCTCTGCCCTTTTCTTTTTCTTGCATTACCACAGTAATTACTCTTGGAATTAGGGTCAGATTTCTCATTTTTAGGCTTGTCTTTCTTTTGCTTCTTATTTTTGTTATTCTTGTTACCCTTTTTGTCATTCCCTTTAGTGAATAAAACCTCATATTTATCAGCTTTATCAATTTTAAGACCCTTGATCTTGAAAACCTTCATAATCTCATTCTTTTCAATAATGGATTCAATCAGCTTATATTTAGTAAGTTCATCACGACTAAATTGTATGACATCTTTAAAATTGTCAAATTGGGAAGGTAAAGAATTTAGAAGCAAGATAGCCTGGTGAGAATCTTTTATGTCATCATTACAGCGTTCCAACTCTTGAGTGATCTTAAGAAATTTATCAAGATTATCATCCAGAGTCATAGAAGTGTTCATTTTAAAAGTAAACAAACGACATAGCAGAGAGATCCTGGAGGGCAAGGATTTAGAGAGAAAAAGCTCATCCAAGGCATGCCAGAGGGAGAAAGCGGAAGAGTGTTTTACCACTTGACGAGCAATGCCATCAGTGAGGCGTAGCATTATCTCAGAGTGGGCTTTCATGTCCATCTCTAGCTCTTCAGGAGTGGACTTAGGTGGTGTGGATCCTCCTTCAACCTTTTTCAGCTTTTGTTCTTCAGTGATCTTAGGAGGATCCTCATTATTGATGCTCAAGCCCTTAGTAAGGGTGGTCATCTCAGAGGTTGTGGTTGCTGGCTTTAGAACAACTCTCATCTCGACTTGCCACATGGCGAAGTCTATAACACCATCAAAGGGCTTTATCTTCAAAGCACTATACATGGTATTTGGTACCTGCAGTATACAAGAACAGGTGAGTATCAAAGTTTTTGTAAGTGGAAGCAAGTAAGAGTGTAACAGTATACAAGACACTCAAGAAAAAAACCCTAGGACTACATGTCACAGAACGGATCCAGACCAGTGGTACTTCAGACATGAGAGGAATAGCCTAAGCCTAAGCTTTTTGAAGGACTACCCAATGTCCTGCCTCCGGACCCGCTCCCTGAGATCCAAGAATGGCACAGATAGGTAAGGAAAGGGACACCCAAGCTCTGATACCACTTTGTAATCCTATATGCGTTCTCGATTCTACAGACCGGGAACCAAGAACGGGGTATTCGAACTAGAACAAACTAGAAACGCAACTTAAAGATCAAACACAATATTTACGTGGTTCGGTCGGAGCCTACGTCCACGGAGGCTCAACCGAACGACTTGAGAGTACAAATTCACTAATCGGTAAGTATGTTTATAGAATAGGTTGCCCTAACTCAAGACTACGGAAAATACAAGCAAAACACAGAGAACAAGAGACATGCGAGTGCAAGGAAGAGAGAACGAAGCAGACAAAGGAAGAATACACCCTAGATTTGAAGATCGGAGTCAGATTGTCGTCGGAGTGAGTAAGAGAAGAAGACCTTCGCCAAAACGGTGGACATACACCTTCTTCTTCTTCCTAGAAGCTGGATCTAGAGTCTCCGGGGGAGATTTGCTCGAGATCGGGCATCGGAATCGTCGTTGGAGCAAGGGAACACAAACCCTAGCAGAGCTCCTCTCTCTTCTCTCTCTTTCTCTTTCTGGGTTACCTGAGGTGAAACGCCGAATGAGCTCCCAAACCCTAGCTCTTAGCTTATATAGAGCGAGCGGTTAAGTGAAACGCTGCATTCCATCAAACAGACCTCACAAGTCAAGTCGTCAGGTGAGCAAGGGAGTTGGGCTAGGTATGGGCCTCAGTGTTGGGCCGAGTTCACAAGATCGGTAAGATTGTGTGCATACATAATATATAACATATCATATATAGCATGTTATATATATATATATATATATATATATATATATATATATATATATATATATATACACTATACTTTGTTTATATACCATATATGAGCATAGGTTTATACAACCCACACTTCTAACATATGATATGACCAAGTATAATATATATATACGTATATAAGTATTTTGCCTTAATCTACCAAGTATCCTAAGCTAGGGCCATCCAATGTTTCTAGAACCAATGTTTAGATTAAGATAAACATTACACAATTTTTATTGTGATTTAAATGAATATTTTTTTGAATTATATTACATATTACTCCGTATTATTTTTAATAATGATTTTTCAGTACAAAAAATACTCCCTCCGTCCTAAAATACATGGTCTTTTAGACCTTTGCACGTTAATTAAGTAAACCTATTTATATTTAAATCTCATTATTTTTATAGAGATGAGAACTCTTTAATTTTAATTACTATTGTATTTTTTAGGGGTAATAATTATCTTATAATCTTAAAAATCCATGTATTTTTAACAAAATTTTATGGTTTAAAAACCCATGTATTTTATGATGGAGGGAGTAACAATTTAAGATTTGTGTTGGCCCATAAATATTTAGCTGATGCATTCATACACGAATGACGAATCCAATGTGATGTGTTTTGGGTGGGAAATGACATTTTTTCGAGTTATTGTATCTAACCAATGTCAATTCTTCTTCTTCTTCCTCTCGGCCTGCACCTGCAATTGCTTGACGTAACATTATTTTCTGGTTCTTTTGATTTCAGTGCTTTTACAACTGATCTTCTTTCATTTGCAGGACTTTAATTCTAAAAGGGGTTTGTACTAATTTTTCTGCTACTATTATGGATTTCTATAGCCTCATTTTTTTTTTTAATTTTTAATATCTGGTGCTCATAACTTTTTTTTTCCTTTATTTTTTACTGTATTGCACTTGTCTACATTTGACAGCCAGTAGTAAAATAATTCACAGAAAAATCATTTTCTCTCTTTGTTTTTGGCAGTTGCACTGTTTTTTTGAAAATGTCTTCTCTCTGTGTATATGACACTGCGTGGTAGTGTGTCCTCCCCACCTCTCTGACACAACTGTCCTGCAATTTGGCGTAAAACTTGATGCCTGCTTGTGCAAGCAAAGCTACCAAAACTCAAACAATCAAAAAACAATTTTAAGTGGAAATAAAATTTAAAAAGACAAAGCAAGCCCAAAGCATCCCAGACACACATCTTTTTCCATCTCAGTCTCACACTCTCCCCTCTCCCTAAAACACAACAACTGATTCCTCTTTCTCTATTTAATAGAGAGAGAGAGAGAGAGAGAAATATATAAAATAAATAAAAAAAGAAATCTGCTTTTTGTTATTCTCATTTCTCTCTCTCTTTAAACCCTTCTTTATTGGCCTCCTCAATACACACACTACCTACAACACAAGCAGCTATAAGCTCTTTGTTTAGTAAGCAAAAACCCACCTGCAAAACACTCTCTTCCTACCTCTCTCCCTTGTCCTTTCTCCAGCAAATACAATACAAAGCTTCCAGCTTTTGTTTCAATTAGACCCATTACCCACAAAATCTAACTAGATCTTGGTCTCCTCCTGTGGAAGCTGTCAAATGCCCAAGCTTAGGTATGAATTAGCCTATGATTAGTGCTAATCATGTCAAAAAGGTGCTTCCTTTTTCCTCCATTTCAAAGCTTAGTCTCATTTTCTGCATCTGCATGTCAATTTAGCTGATTAATTTGTGTGGTTATGTGTTTTTGCTGCTGAATTAAACAAGGGTTGCTTTCTGTTTTGTGTGTAGTATAGCAACAGGTGTTTCATGAACTGGGTTGTTCAAGTCCAAGCTCCTTGCTTTTTGAGTGTTCAGCAAAAGTAAGCACTACCCATGCCATCAGAGTCTAAGCTTCTCCCTATCTCTCTCCCTTTTCAAAATTAAACAATGAATTTGCCTTAAACTCAAGAATTTGCAATCTTTTTTGGGTCAAGGGGGGAGTAATTAGGGAGAAATCAAGGGATTGCCATGGGTCTTTGTTTATCCACTTCAACAGTTAGTGCTGTCTGAAAAGGGGAAGACAATTGAGTACTATAGAAGAAGAAGTTGGGTTGGGTCACAAATAAAAAAATATCTTAGTAATTACTATTTGCCTTTAGAGGAATAAAAAAAAGAAAGGCTCTTTAACTATAATAATAATCATTAGAACTCTAATCCTGTCTCCATCTATCCTATTCTCTCTTTTGGTCTCCAAGAAAACACAAGACATCTAATTTTACTAGAGAAACTAGGTCTATCTAGGAGTTGAAAAAGAAGCCAAAAGAAAGTGGGAGAAAAAAAAAAGGGAGAGAGGAGACATGGATCTTCCTAGTCAAGAAGTTGAGATCCCAATGCCACTTACTAGTGTATATGCTGGTGCTCAAGTTCATGGGCATGGCCATGGCCATGTCACAAATATGGTCCATCAACATGATGGGCATGACCATCATCATCATCATCATGAACCATCACCAAACCAATTTCCAGCACTCCCTCCATCAAATGGGCAAAACCATGAGAATCACCACAACCATCATGACCATGTGGTGGTGTCCTCCAACAGCAAGAAGCAAGTGAGGTACAGGGAGTGCCAGAAGAACCATGCAGCAACCATGGGAGGGAATGCAACAGATGGGTGTGGGGAGTTCATGCCATCAGGGGAGGAAGGCACCATAGAGGCCCTAACCTGCTCAGCCTGCAACTGCCACAGGAACTTCCACAGGAAGGAGGTAGAAGGTGAGATCCCATCATCACCACCACACCATCTGATGATAAACAGCAGGGGCAGAAAGGTCATTAACTTGGGCCACCACAAGAACATGCTGTCCCCATCTGAGGCCTTTGGAGGGTACCCTACTGCTACAGCTGGTGCTCTAGTTCCTGCAGGTGGTGGATCCAGATCAGTGCCAATAATCCCCTACAGTATGGGGTCCCTTATGATCCCCTCAGATCAATCTGATGATCAGGAGGAAGGGGGTAATGGTGCTTCTGCTGGAGTCAGGGCATTGCCACCACCACCACCACCATCACTACCACCACCACCTCCTCATCATCATCATCATCAACAACAACAGCATCAGTACTACATCCATCACCACTCAAACCACCATCATCATAATCAGATGCTGAAGAAGAGATTCAGGACCAAGTTCACACCAGAGCAGAAAGAGAAGATGCTCAATTTTGCAGAGAAAGTGGGGTGGAAGATTCAGAAGCAAGAGGAGTCTGTTGTACAGCAACTCTGTCAGGAGATTGGGGTCAAAAGGAGGGTCTTGAAGGTGTGGATGCACAACAACAAGCACAGCCTGGCCAAGAAGAACTCATCCACTTCCAATGCTTGAGAGATTCCAATTGAAGAAGAAGAAGAAGAAGAAGAAGATGATGATGGAGAAAGCCCTAGCTTTTTATGTTTCTTCCTTTTGGTGGCACAACAAGTTTAGATTTTCCTTTTATGTGTCTATGTTACTATTTATCTTCATTGTTTTTTGGGGGTATGTTTGTCTCTCATAGTCATGGGAGTATGTTATTTAAACCTAAGATTCTATGATTAAAATAACAAGTGAGTAGGTGGATGTTGTTGTGTGTGGTTTAGGCTTTTTAGGCAGATTTGGTTTTGAGGTTTAGTTGAGTAATTATCAGTTATCTCCTTTTTTTAATCTTCATGTCTAATCATTTATGGAACTGGAATCCATGAGACTTCGTTTGTACTACTCCCTCCGTCCAACAAAACTTGACGTTTTACTATTTATGCACGCTTTTTTAGGAGCTAAAAACTATATAAAATATCGATTTTTTAAATAATTTTTTTTAACAATTTCGTAGTTATTATTAATAAGTACAAACTTGTTAATTTTTTTTTTTTAAAAATGAATATTTTATACAGTTTTTATCATTCTAAAAAAGCATGCGTGAATAATAAACGACAAGTTTTGTTGAACGGAGGGAGTATTAAACTACATTTATATTGAGATTTCCTCACCTTACATATGTCATTTACAAATATTCTTCATCTTTTCAGCATGTTTGCCCTTGCTCTAAGCGGGATATACTGAGTTTTTTATTGACTTGTTATTTTCAGCATATTTGTTTTTTAGACTGTGTAAATTAAGATTTTATTTCTCGACTTATAATTTACTCAAATTTAATACTGAGTATGTGACATAAGTTATAATGATCAACTTTGGACATATATTAGATTTTTTGAAAATAAAAAGTGAAAACAATGAATCATTTTTTGTGCAATCAATCAAACTTTTAAGTATAGTTTTATACAGTATAAATTACATGACGACGACGACAACCCAGTTTCCTGCTAAAGCGGGGTCTGGGGGGTCAGGATATACTTACTCTTTCCCCGAACAAGTCGAGAGTGTTTCTAATAGACCCAGAACGATAGGATACATGAACAACAAGCAAGCATGACTCAAGGAAGTGAAGCATTATCCGAAACGAAACAGAGAGAAGACATAGATAAAACAAGGACCAAAGCACAAAACATCAAGGACCAAAACTCTATACATCCGCAACCCGAATGCACCTCATCCAGTGATCCTTATCTGCGGTCATTTCTTCCGACAGGTTTAGAAGACTGAGATCGTGACGAATGAACTCCATCCCCAATGGCTCCTAATGTCAAAAAAAATATATAAATTACATGACAAAAAAAAATTCATGTTTAACATACGAGTAATGGTTAGTAGGGAAAAATAGTTTTTCTTAATAAGCATATACACTACCCTAAAAGATTTTATGTATTTTTTATAGAGAGTGAATGCAGTAATAATTTTTGTTCCACATGGGACCTCTCAGTCTCTTTTTAGAGTTTTTTTTTTATCTGTTAACAAATGGTCGGCAAAATAATCCACAAATATTCATTGTTCTCTAACGGAATAAAGAAGAGCCCATACCACATAGTACTGCCTTTGCGACTTTAGATATAATGTATCAATATGTGCATACGATCACACACTAAATTCTCGGAGATGGAGAAAATATGTTTCGATAATTTTTTTAGTGTTTATAAATGAAAATAGAAATAAAAAATTACATAAAAGGGGTACAAGTTGAACTTATCTAAATTTGAGGAATTGAAATCCTAGATTTTCTAAAACAAAAATTTCAAATTCATTTAGGTGATGAGAACAATGAAGCCTAAATACCTTAATTTTATATAGGAAAAAGTTGGAAAGATCAAATAACACACTAATTAATCTCTCGAGTGACCGACAAATCGGCAGACGGACTAACCGTTATGATACAATACAAATAAAAAAAAAAAACAAAAAATGGCAGCAACATACTTAATCGTGATACTAAAAGTGGAGTCTAGGCGACACTAAAACTATCAAGTGAAAGAAAACCAAGTCAAGCACCACAAATAATAACACCGTTAGCCAACAATACAAGAATAAAGTTCCTTTTTTTGATTCAAACAAGAATAAAATTCCTATGGACATATGAAGGCTAAATACATTGATAGTAAAGACTAATAATGGATAGAGAAAAAAAAAGCATTTTTTTAAAATTTTCTAATATATTTAATGTGTTATAGACTAAACAGTATAATGGTATGGGCACATCTTTGCTCCGTTAGATAACAATATTTGTGAATTATTTGACTTTGAAATACCCGTAAGGCCGTAAGTGATACTAGTAGTCTAGTACTAGTAGTAATAAATTAGCAATCGGCATGACCCACTAGCGCAAAGCTGCAATAATGCCAAGCTGCATCTCTCACGTGTAGCATTGAATTTCATGGTATGTAGAATTCAATTTTAAAGGGTGGTGGGTGGGAGTTTTTTCTCTTTTTTTTTTTTTAAAAAAAAATACAGTAATTATTTTTCCTTCTCCTTGTTGTACAATGTATGACATTTAAAAACTGATAAAAATAAAATGTATGACATTTAAATTTCAAATATACAATAAAAATGAGAACATGTTTGGATATGCAGTGTGTTACATGAAATGAAAAAGAATGTGCAATGTATCACCTGGATATTCTTTAAAATAAGATAAGGAAATAAAAGAAGTAATGTACACAGAATTTACAAGGTAAAGGAGAATCTAACCTCCCTTCTCAAACGTCTTTTCCATTTGGAGTTCTAATTTGAATACTTTTTTTTTTTTCGCAAAAATAGAATCTACTTATCTTGCTTTGCATCCACATAAATGCATAAACCTGGGAAAGAGGACAAATGGCATAGAATTTTTCCTCTCATAAAGAAGAGGCGCACAGATAAAAAAGAAAGCCAAAGAATATAATGAGGGATACAATTAAGTTAATTTGCAACACATATTGCATATTCCAAAGGCCATAACTGCAGCAAATATTCTCAATGGGCCAAAATCTGTTTCATCTAAATCTTACAAATCATGATATTATCTTCTGCAAGGTATATAGCACTAGAAACAAAGCAAGGTTGGCGAGGGAATTTTACACTACAAGGCAAAACTTGAAAGTGCAACCAGTTGATGTATAAAGGTAAAGAACGGGCGACGAGGAAAGATTCCTCGAGTATCGTTTTTTTGCCTTTTTCAGATGGATATACATTGCTATCCCGGGTATTACAATCCGCCTCTAGGAGTCTCCGTTTGTTTGGCATAAGGCATAAATTCAGGTCATGCATTGAAGTTTTAGTGAGGAAAGTATTACCGAGATCAGCGCAATCAGCAAACCTCTTGGGCTGGCATGATATGGCACATTCTTCCTGAGCATGGCATTCTTTAGTGCTCAGTTGAGTGAAGAGTGTTATCTAGACAACCAGTTGAAGCTGAGTGGTTATAATTTATATGGAGAACCTTATTTACTCATTTGCTCAGCAACCGAGCTCGCCCGGGATTAAGGAGTGATTCTGACATCACCCAACCCTGCAAGAGAATTTTGAGGGATCATTTTTCAACATATGGGATTGCTGTATAAATGGTATGCGATTTACAACGAGAAGCAACTTCTATGCATAATTGTCTGAATTCTGAAATGCAATTTACTTGTAAGTCAATAAACCACAGGACCCCATTGCTGATTCATGACAAAAGGAGCTTTTGTAAAAAGCCCAATTGGTGAGCATTCCATTGACATTTGACAGCCAACAAAATAACATATCCACATAATGGAGATTGTGATTAAAGTACACAGATGTGTAGACTTCCATATCCTCCCTAAAAATTGATTTGAAATTCCACCAACCCCCACGGGGAAAAATATAACCCTCAAAGAACAACTCTAACCTTTTCTCTTTTTTTCTTCATAACCTCAGTTCACCAATTAATTGCAATATGCTCATCAACTTTATAGTTGTCAATGAATAGCAATTAACAGTACCTATCGAACACTATCTGTAGCTTTCTCCACCACGCGCGCTTATAAGTTCATGATAGCTGATATTCTGACAAGGTGCATATTTGTGCTGATAAGAAGGTACGTGTATAAGTTGGGAATGCCAAACGAACCCCAAACTCTAATTTGCCTGATGAAACTATGCCAGATGGCACGAGTCAAATCAATACTCCAGCCTAATGACCACTAGGTTGTTAACTTTTGAGGTTTAGGATAGGATAAAAGGAGTGACAAACTTGAAGGATTTTAACAACCCCAGTCTGATTGGCAAAAAAAAAAGATTGCAGATATATATTTCCAGGAGTAATCGAAACAAGTTGATGAATAAAAGCACTGTTACTATATACTATCAAAAAGTACTACGGATACTTCACATTAATATTTGGCTATGAATATGAAATGTTAAGCTAAAATTACCTCTTGTGCAGCTTTATCCTTGAAGAGCCCATATGTTGCTGATACTATCTTACAAGACTTCGCTACTTGAGCCTCAATATCTATGGATGTCTCCACAGAATCTAAACCATCCATTTCATTTTTCCTAAGGGAAGCTTGTTTCTTAATGGATGAAAGGACAGAATGAAGAAGCACATGACCCTGCAACACAATATAAATAAATAAAACGATCAGTGATTTGATCACAGAGTAAGGCTTTTTTTAAGAGCAGGTACCAAATACTTACATGAAATGCTGCCTTCAATATGTCTTCAGACTTCGCCTGATCCTTCAGCAATGCATATACTTTTCCCTTTGTAGGATTGTATGTCACTATGTATTTCTCTTTCTTCCATGAACAAGAGAGAAAATATTTACTTTTCAGAGTTCTAGTCAGAAAGATCAAATTATATACTACAGATTACAACGCACCGAGAAAATTGTAACCATATAGCAGCTAATAAAGGGCTATACTTGTTGTAACTAGTGCCTGAAAAAAAGGCAAGAGCATACCTCAAACAGAGGCTCCGTTAAGAAATATGGACCTGGATCCTGGAATGCATCCTTGAACCTGGATCCTGCAGAGCTCACGGATTAGTTTGAACAGGCAACAGCAACAGCCCAATAAATTTTGAAAAAGAAAAATTGAAATTCATGCAATGCAAATATAAAAAGAAAATGACACCTAGTTCAACAGGCCTATCCTTCATCCAGGGCAAAGTGACAATTTTTTCCCTCATATTTCCCTCTCTTAAGGAGGGAACACAGCCTACATTTAATGAAACAAGATACGGATATCAGTAATAAGTAATAACCCATCTGTGAAAGTACACTAGATAGAGTAAAAGGAAGAAAATGTGCAGCAATTTGCCGGGAGGGCACTTTCGACCTGACTTAAGAAATGAATCTACTGCCACAGCAAACCTTGCCCTGTTCAAGGTGTGCAACACGACTGATCTTACCTAAGATAACAACAATAGGTATGTTCAAGTAAACTGCAAGTCAAATGAACTAGCAGAAACTTAAAAATTACCAAGAAAGATTAATGGAAGTAAACTAACCTCTTGGTAAGAACAAAACAGATAACCACAAGATAGGAAGGCAAATGAAGTGACCAAGGATGGATCTCTTTTCGACAGCATGATACTAAGCCCAGTTCCCAACTACACAGGAAAAAAAAATACTCACTCAGATAAGTTACTATAAGCTTTTACTACATATATTGAGATAGGTGGGATAACTTATAGCAAGAAACCATACAAAGATCAACAATGCAAGAAGAATATCTTGTTTCACATGAAAATACATCCACCAAGATCGTTCAACAAAATAATTTTCAAAATGCTACTTCTTGTTTCTCTTTTAAAAAGTATTTGGAAAACTTAAAACCTACTTTTTGTTTCTCTTTAAAAAATATGAACTTACAAAATAATTACAACTAGAACAACCAAAAAATTTCAAAATGCTTTATATAGGGAATAAAAATATTTCTACATAATATTTCCAAATTCCATTTATTCCCAAAAAAACATAGGGAACAAACTCTTTAGTTGTTAGAGACAGCTTGAAAGAAGGATGCAGACACAGCACATACTAAAAGTTATCATTTAAACCTTTGGAAGCACCTAGGCTTAAAAAAGTTACCAGGTCTGCAATATTGCTAATACACTCTCCCTTTGCAGTTACATCTCCAATGTTCTCACCCTTGGCAAATGCTTTATATATTGGAGTACGAGTTGATGTTGATGTAACTGCAGCCACATTCTGTAAGAAATTGAATAAATAGGTCAGTATTGACATGGGTTATGCATCCAATCCACATATTGAATATAATATTTTAAGGCTAATGTAAGTGATATTCCACAATTATGTAGTCTTTGGGGACAGAAGCTAGGGGGTGGATGTGATACACAACCATGCCATGTGAAAGAGGCTGTTCACTGAGGTACTCACAACATAAGCACTGACATCCACAGAGAGTGGACTTAAACAAGGACAAGCTAAAATGCATGGAAAACATGATATAACAGACCCTTTTTATTGGGACAAAGAATGTCTTCAACTGATCAGAAAAGGCAGAAAGAACATCAAGGTTGAAAATAGATACTCCGTAATAAGTTCCTAATGAAGAATGATTACCCCATCTATACATAAAAAGATGTTAACCCCATCAGCCCATCTACATTATTGATACACAAAAAAGCTGTATACCCCATCTATATTATTGATACATAAAAAACTTTATTTTAAAGGACTTCAAAGTATTATTTAACATTCCAACAGATCTAAGAGTACGTTTATCCAACTAGACAAGGAATATCTCCTCATGATTTAAAGCTAGAAATCAACCCTCAACATCATAGACTATATATTGATAATTGTACAGACTATATTTATCCTTATATGTCCTTCACAATCTGTTGATTTATATGCCATCTACATATTGATAATTTTACAGACTATATTTATCATTATATGACCTTCACAATCTGTTGATTCAAAACACAAATAAAGTAGAGGATTGATTTTGTTTTTTTTTACAAAATGCAGCTTTCTTATTTGCATCATTCAAACCAATAATACCTTCATGACATTGGCTGCACAAGCCAAAGGAAGAAATAAGTGTGGAACAGCTGCAGTTGCCAACTCTACACCAGCTCCCAATTCCATTAAGAGATCGCCTGAAAACCTAAGCTGAAGAACAAAGCCTCCATAGATATCAGTATTGTTGTAGTTTCAAACATCCAGGAGATCCGATGAAGAAAAAAGGAATAGAAGGATACTTGTTTCAAATCATAATCAAACTTCTTTCCTTGACGAGCAAAGATCATTTTTCCAATCCGTCCAGCACCATCCTGAGAAGTATGATCCATTAAAAAGGGTAAAAGAAAAAGCTACTATGTCAACACCTGGATTACTTTAGTATAGAACCATCATTGAAGTAAGAGTGTGGGACTGAGCCATTGGGGATGCATTTACCTTAAGAATCCAGTTAAGCGCAACAGCACTAGAAGCTGATCTATTTCTGGAGACTCCAACTGAACTCAACAGTGTCTGCGTAGTGAAAACACCCATCGCTCCACCAAAAAAGTACTAGAAAGCAATGTTATTGTTAAAAGCAATAGAAGAACATGGAGAAATAGGACACCCCACCCAACATTTGATCTAAACAGTATTAATTAGAAATAAAAGCCTCTTTGTAATACCTTCAGTGCTCTCCATGACATATATGGCACGTAAGCTGAGGTGACGCTATCAGGGAAACCGTCAGGGACCACATAGGATCTTACAAATGAAATCAACTCCTGCACAAGCAGAAGACAGTTGGGTTTTCATAAGCTCAAATTGACTGTAATTCTGTTAAGGAAATCATCTCATCAGTGGTAGGAGTTGAAAGATAAATACAATTGTGGTAGTGTACATAACTGCAAGCCATTTTGATTAAATTTAATCAAAGAAGCAATCACTAAACCGGTCAGGAATTGAAAAGAACAAACAGTTTACTCTTAGGTTCCACCAAAAATACACACGTCATACCTGAAAGGCAATCTTGATTCTAAATCTCACAAAAATCACTCAGTAGCCTCAAAAAGTAAAAATATCCTTGTAGTCTTATACAAAGAAAGTTTCGTTGATTATCCAGGGCTCGAATAAGGACAGTATACATTTGGTATTAGACACCCTGTTGCTGCAACGAACTCAAATACTCGAAACCAAATACTCCCTCTGATCCAAAATAAGTGTCATTTTAGAGTTTTGAATTTGATCCAAAATACGTGTCGTTTTATGTTTTTTTAGATAATTTAATAGATTGATTAATGAAAATTGTATTTGTTGACTACTTTTTCTTTCAAAATCTGAACTTATTGGTTGAAAAAGTTAGTGAGCATTTAATAAATGATAAGATTTAGAAAAAATGTATGAAACAAATGATAATTAATACTTTACTTAAAAATTGTGTCAAGAGCTAAAACCAGACTTATTTTGGATTGGAGGAATACTAAAACTCGAAATCTAATCCACAAAAATCAGACAGATCAAACCAACCGCCAAAGACACCAGTCCTGAAAATAAGCGAAATCAGCTAGCACATTCCAAAGAAATCAGTAATTTAGAAGGTGAATAGCATAATCAAGAACATACATCGAGCGGATTGAGCGGGGTATGCAGGCCAACAGTCCGAATTGAACCTTTGTTCTTCAATTTGAGAGAAGAACCCGCACCGCCGTCGGTAACAGCCAAGTACTTCCAGCGACGGCCATCGACCTCCTCGCAGCATATCAATCGGAAGCTGGAACTAACGAATTCGTCGTCGATAAGGCCTCTCAGCCTAACGCCGACATTCTTGGAGCTCTGATCCACCTCCAATGGCTGAACCGACGTAGGCGGAGTAGCCGAAGTGGAAGGCGGGCCGGAGGAGGCCAAATTGGCGCTGATTCGGATCGTCTCCCGCACCAGTAGGCGCGCGTCCTGCGCCGAAGAAGACACCGACTGCGCCGATGATCTGGCTGGCGCCGGCTTCACGTTGAACGGCGCCATTGAGGGGGAGAAAGAGGCGGGCGGGGGTTTTGAGGGCGGTGGGCAGGTTCGGTATTTAAGGTGGGAGTGTTCGATGATTACAACGGAACGGAGAGAGAGAGAGAGAGGCCAGAAAGAATATGGGTGTCAAATCAGGAGGAGGTGAGGGCAGCTCAACGCTCAATAGGATCGTTACATTTACTTCAAAACTAGTGGGTCAATTGTCTACGAGGAAATGCTACTCACTCCGTCTCAAATTAAATGTCATTTTACTTTTCTGCACGTTTTTTAAGGAGCGAAAAACTCTATGAGAAATTTTTTTTTTAATTAATTTTTTATATAATTTAATACTTATTAGTAATAAGTATCAAATTATATAAAAAAATTAATTAAAAAAATAATTTCTCATAGAGTTTTTCGCTCCTTAAAAAGCGTGCAGAAAAAGACAAACGGCATTTAATATGAGACAGAGGGAGTAATAAATACTCCATCCGTCTCAAATTAAATGTCGCTTTATTTTTTGGCACGCTTTTTAAGGAGCGAAAAACTCTATAAAATATTGTTTTTTTAATTAAATTTTTTTTATATAATTTGATACTTAGTAGTAATAAGTATAACATTATATAAAAAAATTAATTAAAATAATAATATTTTATAGAGTTTTTTGCTCCTTAAAAAGCGTGCACAAAAAGACAAACGACACTTAATATGAGACAGAGGTAGTAGATAAAAAAACGGGCCTATTTGCAAAACTAGACTAGCAGGTCAAAAAATGGGTCAAAATGACCCATCTATCACAAGCAAATAAATTGTTCGGTTTTTTGGCACTATTTGTGACCGGGTGTAACAGGTGAATCGGTGGGCACAACTATGAGGGAGATCTGAGAGGAGAGGAAGGAGATCATGCGATGCTTCCGCGGCGACGGGAGGCTGGCGATGGTGCTGGCCGAATGGCAGGCGTAAACCTGGCAACCCGTTGTTGTTCGTCTCTTGTTCTTGCTGTCTCGCTTTCGCTGCTCAAACTCCCTTCCTCCATGGTCCTCCTCTCTTCCTCGCGCGAGCAGTAGGCCTCTCGAGCACCGCGCGCCTCGCCCGAGTAGCTAGCAGCACCACAACAACCGATGCCAACCCAACGGTAGGTCCGAGCAGTGCCTCCGACCACCTTTCTCTCCTCACTCCTCCATTGAAGCCCTTGATGTGAGTTTCTCAAAAATCCCCAATTTCTAGGGTTTTTCTAATTTGTTAAATTTGAGAATTTTGGAAATGTTTACATGAATTTGGGGTTTAATTGAAGAAATTTGTGATTGAAATAAGATTGATTGAGAAATTTGGCTTGGATTGTGGCTTTGCTTGTTATTTTTAGGGAAAATGAAATTTGGGAATATTGAGTATTAAGCGTTTGATTGATCTTGCTATTGGAAATATGACTTGAACGGAGTTTTCTTTTTGAGTTTATTAAATTTAGCTTTCATCAATTTTGGGTAGAGAGTTAAAGTTCCTTGGTTGAGATTTGTTGGATTTAAGTAGTTTTGGTTAAGTTTTTCAGTTCAACTCAAATGTCTTGATATTTACGAAGGGTTCCGACTTCCAATATGGAAAATGTATTTGAATAGAATTGTGTTATACTCGTTATTGTGAGTTTGAGCTTTAGGATGGAGTCGTTTCGATTTTCCGTTGATTTGATATGAATTTTACAAGTTTCTTTACTTAGCCAAATAAAATATGCGATGATGTCGGTTGATAGTTGAGCCATATCTTGAGTTCAAGCATCGTTTTTTTTAGGGCTGGTTGTTTCTATAGCTAGATGATTTGCTTTTGGGATGATGTGTAACTTGTTTGTGTATATTGATCGAGTGAGATATTGATATTGTATGGTACATACTCCATTGAATTCTAGGCTTGAGAATGAATGAGTTGGAGGAGCGCTTCATTGATGCGCTTGAACTGCTTGGTTGCGATAGCTTGATTGAAGAGGCTAAGGTAAGTCTCCGGACTTGCTCAATATACATGTGATGATGTGGGTTGTCTTTGGTTATATTGCCAACACACAGAGTAGAGTAGAAGGAGAGTTTTGGTGTTTCTCGTAAAATAAGCATTAATACCACTTTGATTAATCATCACAAAATGGAGCCTTGCATGTATAATGCATTGGAAATATGATAGATTAAATAAGCTTTTATCATCATATGAGTATTTCATGGAAAGATCAGAAATATTCCTGGATAGATCACAAAATGGAGCCTTGCTTATAACATTTTTCTTCCTCTTGATATTGTACGATTGAACATGGTAGGAAATAGCCTATTAGCTCAAAGATGTGAGTTCGACTCTCACATAGGCTAATGCGGAGTATGTGTTCATATATCTCTGGACTTATACGAGTGAACATGGTAGGAAATATATACACTAGTAGTAGGATAAATTTGTGAATCTGGTAAGACAAATTTATGAATAACTCTGAACTTGTAAAATTATGAATTTGTAGGAAATATATACACTAGTGATAGGATAAATTTGTGAATCTGATAGGACAAATTCATATTTTGGAGATGATTATGTGGTTGTTTTGTATGCTCCACACATGTTATATATTGCCTATTTTCTACCTCACCTATCAGGGGAGTTTGGGAGAGATTGGAAGTCATATTTTGGAGATGATTATGTGGTTGTTTTGTGCTGGAATTATTGTTGGAGATTGGTGGCAGGATGGATGATTATTTATGGAAAATTTAATGAGTGAAAGAAAATTCGGTCACCAAGGAGTAAAGTGATCGACCCTGCTTGCTTGAGATGTTAGTTTGAGCGAGATGGGACACCAAGGGGAGTAGTTCAAAACACTAAGTATCCGAGGTCATTTATGACACCCATGTTTGCGACTCGCGAGAAGGCAGTGCTAAGGTTAGAGAGGTAAAAGCATAATAGTGAAAAAAGCAAAGAGTGAAGAGAGAAAGGTGAGAAAATAAAAGGAAGAAGGAATGTGGTAAGAAAGTTGTTGGGAATATACTCCATTTCCCTGGATTATTAGCACCACGTGACCAAAATTATCCCACCTTAATTCCTTTCACCCTCCACTTCTCTATGAGCCTACAAAGTCCGCTTGATTATTGTTGCATTTATCTTTGAAAAATTGTGCTTTAATTAACCCTCCTTTTGTGTGAAAGTATCGTTGCAATGATGACATCAAGTTGTTAGTTGTAATATAAGAACAAGGTCTATGGTGTTGAGAGTATTTCGGCTTAATCTATGTGACGAGTTAAGGGTATTGCTTGAGGACAAGCAAACTTAAGTATGATGTGTTTTGATGTCCGCATTTTTAGTTTTATTTTCCACCATGTTTTGATTCCATTTGAGTCTTTTTTATTAGCTTTTGTATTGGAAAAGTAAAAAAAAAATGTGTAGTTATGCTTAATATTGCAAGATATAGATTCTACACAAGTTTTGGTATGATTTTCAGGTATTTGGAGCAAATTTAGAGGAGTTTGGATGCAATTTAGAGCTTAATGGAAAATCATGAAGGCATTGGAGAAGCTAAGGAGGAGCAAAAGAGGAGAATGATGGAGAAAATCCCAATTTTCACCATTTATCATTTTGAATAAAGTTTTGGATCCTTCAAGAGATTTGTAGCCATCGAATACATCTTTCCAAATCATATTCATATGCATCAATCGGACGAACGAGGACTCGGAAAAGTGCGTTTGAAGATGAAGAAGGAAAGTTGTTCACAAGAAGAGCATCGACGTCGACCCTTGCCCCCTCGACGTCGACACCTGGAAGAATACAAACGTTACTGCATTTGTAAAGGAGCCTTGACGTCGACCCTGCCTACCTTGACGTTGAACCTGACGCGGATCTGCTAGAAGTTTTTGCAGGAAGAGTAATTGAGCTGTTTTGGGCTTTTTAATTAGGTTTTTTTTATCTAATTCCTTTTGAGATCTTGTACTTATGGTTAGTTGTTAGATAGATTATATCTTTCTCTAGATAGATTTTTTCTTCTTCCTAAAATAAAATATCTATTCCTTGGAGATTAAGTCTTAGTTTTATCTATAAAATAAAACCTAATAGGGGCTAGAGCCAAGAAGAAGGGGAACTACTCACGCATAGCTATAGAAAACATCCTAAAAATTGAATAAAACAAAATATGAAATTGCAATAAATCAACCCTCAAAACCAATCGTGAAAACCTTCACAAAACGATTGTGTTCCGGCTGAGATTGCTAATTTCGTCCATTGGGATGCTACTGGGCGGTGGGTCAGTAGCGGTTGACCTTTCCCCAATCCTTGCCTTGTATCAAAAAAAAAAAGTTCCCCTTCTTCTAGGGCCGGGGTGAGCCCGATAACAGCCATGTATGTAAGCTTGAATCTATGATGTTTTTATGAGTTTATCATCATCTATCTTATGCTTAAATCCTTTGCAAAAGTTGAGGACAATTCATTGTTTATGATTATGAAGCAAAAGTGGATTTAATTATGAATTTGGATAGTAACTAGATAACTTTGACGAAAGTAAAAGGGATCTAATTAAGAAAAGGTAGAAAAATATAGGTTCTATGCTAAAACCTCAATTGTTTATTTGTTGAGTATGCGGAAGCTATCTTTTGATGATAAGAACATAATCTTTGTTCTATGATTCTTTTGTGGTTCATGCATGGGTGTGGTTATCTCTTGACCTTGAAAGTCTTTTTCATATTGTTTACAACCCTAAGTTCTTTACTTTCTATTTTTATTCATTGTTGGAAAGACAAACAATTCACTCGACCTTCATCATTCTCTCGACCATCCCCTCAATATCGGCCTCTCTAGTCGATATCGACACCTTTGCTACTGATTTTTGTGTTGTTAAGATTTGCAGGAACCCTATCCAAAGAGCGAAACTACTTTAGAAAGTGTTGGATGTCCTCTCTCTAGTGGAATGATCCCGACTTTTGCTATCTATATAGTGGGAATTGAGATATTTTATTTTTGGTAATTTCCCCTAATAGCTGGTATGTTCGTACTTCCATAAATGAACTTTACAATTTCCTTTTAAGTAATGGACTTTCAATTTGGGCTACAGAATTACAACCCTTAACGCCTATTTGCTGCCAGTATCGGAATGTAATATAGTTCTTACAACTTTTATCGTCTTCGGTTCTGTTTTAATCTTACAACTTAGTGAACCATATATAATAATATGTCATAACAATGGCATAATTTATTTGAATACCTAATGTTTAAGGGTCAAATTACTGCTTTTGTTGGAGTCGAATAGAACACTTTAGAACCCTACATCATCTGATATTTGTAATTTTAACTTCAAAACCAGAAATGTGAACTAAAAGCTACTCAACACCGATGAGTCTGAAGCTACTATTCCAACATCAAAAAAGAAAGGATGATTATGAACAGAACCCAAAACCCTCACATATATTATCAACAAAAGACACAAAATTTTGAATCAAGAATAACAACTCACATGAATCCAATTGAAGAATTTGCCGTTTGTAGAGGCAAAGGTAATGCTTCAAAAAGAAAAAAAAAATCCTTGTGAGGTTTAGGAATTTTTGATTGCTATGTCTTAATGATAATGAGGAAGTGTGATGATGGCAATTGTCTTGAGGTTTTGACTGCAAATCGAATTCTTTTTAAGGGCTTGAATAGGTTAAGACATTTATTTTGTCTTGCGCTTGATGAGTCTTGCGTGGGGGCAAGCAAGGCTTAAGTATGTGGTATTTTGATGTCATCGTATTTTGCATTGTTTAGGTCATGTATTTAGAGTAGATTTTGCATCATTTATGTTTTATTTTGTGTGTATTTAGTTGTTTATCATTCAGTTGTTAGATTAGAGGTCTACTCTCGTTGTGGTTGTATTTTAAGGTGTATTTGGGAACTAATTGAGCCAACTTGAACTCTCATGGGAAGCATGCCTAGCAAGGATGAAGTGAGCTGAACAAAGCTCCGGACAGAAGGTGCATGAACGTGCATGTGGGGCGCGCGGACGTGCGGATCATGTCGACCACCAATGGCCTTTACAGAAATATTCCGCGCGGACGTGCACGACGGTGCTGAACCTGGATCGACTCTGATTTGTTCTATTTTCTTAGGAGTTAAATATTATTATTTTATTATGTTTTTGGGAGACTATTTAAGGACGAAGAGGACATCTTTCAGTTCTCTCTCCTCTTCCGCATTGAATTTTACTCTTTGAAGAACTTTGTGAGAACCCTAAGCGGAGATTCAAATTGTTTCAAATCGAGGGAAAAGACCAATTCTGAATTGAAACGATTCGAATCTCCGCTTAGGGTTCTCACAAAGTTCTTCAAAGTGTAAAATTCAACGTGGAAGAGGAGAGAGAACTGAAAGATGTCCTCTCCATCCTTAAATAGTCTCCCAAAAACATAATAAAATAATAATATTTAACTCCTAAGAAAATAGAACAAATCGGAGTCGATCCGGGTTCAGCACCGTCGTGCTCGTCCGCGCGCCATGCTGCACGTCTGCGCGGAATATCTCTGTAAAGGCCATTGGTGGTCGACATGATCCGCACGTCTGCGCGCCCCACATGCACGTCTGTGCATCTTGTGTCCGGAGCTTTGTTCCGTTCACTTCATCCTTGCTAGGCATGCTTCCCATGAGAGTTCAAGTTGGCTCGATTAGCTCCCAAAAACATCTGAAAATACAACCACAACGAGAGTAGACCTCTAATCGAACAACTAAACGATAAACAACTAAATACACACAAAATAAAACATAAATGATGCAAAATCTACTCTAAATACATGACCTAAACAATGCAAAATACGATGACATCAGGTAACGCCCCCGCGGTTGGATGCATTGAAGTCGGCAACGGCGGCGGTGGTGGTTGTGACTGATTTTGAATCTCACCAGCAGTGGTAGGCGATGGTGAAGGGAGAGTTATCGGAGGAGATGAAGACTATAAATCAACCACCTGATCGCGTCAAGCTATCACCGCCGCACTTGCAGCCGTCGATGGAGCACCAAAGATAGCAGCGAAATCCAGCTGCCTCGTCAACTTCTTCACTGGTAAATCTACTGCCTTTGTGTTAGTCGTCGTTGCAACACTTCGAGCCGTGGGAGAAGTTTCAGTAATTTGTGCCTCTAAATGCCGCATAATGAAAGGAGGCAAATCTACACCTCCTTTTCCCGCATTGGCTTGCTCCCCTGTTGAGAGAGGTGAATGAGACCAAAAAGAGTCTCACTTAGAAAGTTGAGCATAACAAGCCTTAGTATATAAGTCAGTGGACTATTTCTTTTATTGCCAATTGGTTTTAGAATGGAACCTCACTCGACTTGTGTGTTAGCTAGTAAATCAGATTTTGATGTGGTTTGTCCAAGTCTCAACTAGATGAGTCATTCGTAGTTGCACTTCCCACATCGAAAGTTGAACATAACAAGTCTTGGTATATAAAAGAATCCCACATCGAAAGTTAAGCATAACAAGTCTTAGTATATAAGTCGGTGCGTTGATTGGAACCTCACTTGACGGCGATAATACCTTTCCAAATTCAAGTCTTAGTATATAAAAGAGTCCCACATCGAAAGTTAAGCAAAACAAGCCTTAATATATAAGTCGGTGCGCATAATGGAACCTCACTCGACGGTGATAATACCTTTCCAAATTCAAAAAGATTCAGCCTTGAATGAGAATTTCTCAATCCACCCAACACTAATAAATAAACAATAAATTTCCAACAGAAATTCCAATTCAAATCCTCTCCCTTCTTCAAACTGCACAAGGAATCGAAAAACGCGAACTCTTGATCGGAACAAAGCTCCCATCAATAAACACCTCGAATAGAGACAGAGATTGCCAAAAATGAAAATGAAGATTCCAAGAGGATTGCGAAGAAGAAAAAAGGGTGTGCGAGAGAGAGGAGCGAAAATCGGGTTCATTCGTTCTGCCTCAGGCTCCCTCTCAGCCTCGAGGTTTTGAAATTCAATTATGTAAAATATTGGACAGTGGATACGGGAGTTCGTCGGATTGGCAGAGTGCCCAGAGATAGCAGCACTAAGAGAGCAGATGGCTTAAGGACGAGCTGGAGAGCTTACAGAGAGAGTCGATGGGATGATGAGAAGCTGCAAATACAATGAAAAATATGGTCTCTTTTGAAGTATTAGAAAAGGTTGAAATACTATAATCTTAAAATGTACTCCGTATAATATATTACATGGACACCAATAGTTAAGTCATACCTGAACCGCACATGTAAAATGTTTTCCAAAAAGTTTTAATTTCAAGCTACAGATACCATAATGGAAAGTCTTCAAAACTTAGTGCTATAACTTATCAATTCAGTTTCTAACCGCCTTTTTAGCATGGATTCGATCACATTCCTCACTTGTATAAAAAAAGGTAACATTTAAACCAAACTTGTTTTATAAATATATAATTCGATATTCATTATATGATATTCTAAATCCAAGTTATTGCTCAGGACAAGCAAACTTAAGTATGAGGTGATTTGATGTCCGTGTTTTAGACCATGTTTTTGTGCTTATTTTCACTCCAATTTATGTCTATTATTTATGTTTCTGGGTTGGGAATAATAGAAATTTGTGTAGTTATTGATTATTTTCAAGATATGGAGTCTACATAATGTTCGGTTTATACTATCACGAGAACATAAAATTTCAAGTGTAGATGACTTTGATAATTATGTGTGCGCTGAAATACCAGGAACAAATCGACCAAATTTGAGACGTTTAGTCAAACAACATATGATGCATGGTCCATGTGGTGAACTTAACAGATTTTTGAGACTACAAATAAGAGTCCATATAATTAGATCATTTCCATTAAACTTGCTATAATTATGAAGCTACAACGTAACAGGTGCCCCTTTTATCTGTTGTCTTATTTTTTTTTTACTAGAGTTGCATTGTAGGAGCAAAGGGCTGGGCTGAACCCCATGCAGAATCAATGATGAACTAAGACCATCTAAAATGGTTGTGTGCAAATGTATAAATTGGGACCCCATGACAGGGAAGGAGAACGGTGGTTGGACCCTGGTAGTCGGATATCGAATGCAAGTTTGGCTGGATTGGTTGGTGGAGCTTTACCTATGATTGGATCAGTGATTTGATCGGAGGTTTATGTGGAGTTTAACGCTCATCGAAATAGAGAAGAATGAAGGGTAAGCCGGAAGAATGGGAGATACATTCAGAGAACATATAAAAGAAAATGGGCGCCATCGGTGCCTCCCGGCGATCCGCCAGATAAGGCGAAATCTTGGCGTGACACGGTCATGGCCAATAGCCAGCCAAGCAAGCCGACCCTCGATATGGGGCTCTTGGAATAGAAGGTGTCGGTTTCGTTTCCGAATGGCGAGGATGGGGATCCAGTCATCGAGATTGGACAAGAAGTGATGGATGTGTTGGCATCGGCATGGAAGTCTTCTGTGATCGTGAAACTGCTAGGGGGCTTTGTTCCCTACGACACAATGGAACGAAAGTTGAAGGAAATCTGGAAACCTAGAGGGCGCATGTTCTTGGCTGATCTTCCAAACGGGTATTACGTGGTAATATTCGATAATGATTACGACTATTGCAATGCTTTGACTGGGGGCCCTTGGATGATCTTCGGTTACTACTTGATTACTAAAGCTTGGTGCCCTGAATTAGATCCGGAAAAGGACCGTATCACCACATCGCCGGCTTAGGTCTGGATTGCTAAGCTACCTATAATGTTCTATGAAGAGGAGGTTCTATAGAAGATAGCCATTGGTATTGGAAGCCCGATTAAGGTCGACAATAGGACTTTGTTCTCTAGTAGGGGAAGATATGCTCGCATCTGTGTGGAGGTTGATCTTCTGAAGCCGCTCAAGGGCACTGTCACCATCAACGACCAACGTTATTTTCTAGAGTATGAAGGACTCCACAAGATATATTTTAAGTGCGGCCGGTACGGTCATCTCGCTATGCAGTGTCCGAAAGACGTCAAAGGAGCTGATGGCGGGTCGATGAGTCACGACACTACTGTACAAACCGATGAGAGGTCATCTACCCCTGTGGGAGGCGAAAGGACGGATGGTTGCCCAATGGAGGGGATGGAAGAGGAAGTCAACGGCTACTATGGTCCATGGATGGACGCCCCGAGGCGCCAACGAAAGTCGAAAGAAAAATCTCAGGTGACCGGAACTACCGCCGGTGTGACCAAGGGTGACGGCAAGGAGGGGGGCCACGTCGGAAACAGTTTTAACCCATTAATGGCGGAAGCCATAAGTAATGGAGTGGGTAATGATGAGGGCAATGATGGGGGCGGCAACCCCAGGACGGTTAACAAAGGGAAAGCTGTTATGGATGAGAGTAATGTCGAAGGGAGTCCAGCCGCCAGGGTTGAGATTGTGATGGATGGTGATCAATTTAATAGAGCAGGTATTTTTAATGTAGGTCCGTTGATTGTGGGTGGTGGGTTTAGTAGGAGGAGCTAGAAAAATCACAAGGTTGAGAATGTTAATGGTGGGAATAGGAAGATGAGCCCTAAAGCTGGTGGGCCGAGTGGGGCTGCGAATTCAGGCCCAGTTAAACGTAGGAGGCAGAATGGGCCTGATTGGGTGTGGAAGGTGAAGCCTTTTGATCAGATTGTTGCCGAGAGAGCCAACGCTACCAGAGAGCCTTGAAGCCGACAGGAGGTAGAGACGGGAGGACTGTGGTCATTGTTCAGCACAACCGTGAGAGCCTTGAAGCCGACGCCGACCGTACTAGGTTGGATGAGAGCAATAGAATGGTGGGCGGACAGGAGACCGGGGTTGATGCCGAGATGATAGAAGAAGATAGGGAGACGACAGGTGCCGACCCTAACTCGGCATCACTCGCTCACCCATCTCAATGAATTGCATTACCCGGAATTGCTGTGGGGCCGGTGGTGACGGGTTCCGTAGGGCGGTTAAGTACATGAGGCGCCATCATAAAGTAGATATCTTTGCTATTTTTGAACCCAAACTGTCTGGAGTTCGTGCGAGGGCTATTTGGGATAGGTTAGGGTTCTCCAATAGAGAGATTATTGAAGTTGTTGGGTTCTGGGGTGGCATTTGGCTTCTCTGGAAAGGTGACGAAGTGGACGTCAACATCGTCTACAATCATTACAGATTTATTGATGCTGATTGAGGTCACGACTGGTCGGCACAAAGCCACTATTGTGGTCGTGTATGCGTACCCGAATGTGGCTGATAGACGGGACTTCTAGACGGAATTAGAGGAGGCGACTATGGGCCTTCAAGGGCCGATTTTCATTGGTGGTGACTTTAATTGTGTTCTGCATGGTTGGGAAAGAAATGGTGCTACTGGGGGGTTGTCCTCGGCTTCAAAGAGGTTCAGTGAATTGGTGGAAATGCTGGACTTGATTGATATGGGGTTTACTGGAGCTGAATTTACCTGGGATAGAGGTAGAACTCCGGACACCTATAGAGCTAGCAGAATCGATAGGTTTTTCACGACTTCGGCTGGTCGTATTGTGTGGCTGGAAGCTAAAGTGAAGCACCTGCCTATGTTTTGCTTCGATCACTGCCCTATTCTTCTGGAGCTTCATCCGGCTAGGAAGGTGGATAGGAGTCAGAGACCTTTTCAATTCCAAGCGGCATGGGCTACTCATCCTCAGTTCCAAACTATTGTCAAGGATTCGTGGGGAAACGACGACGCCTCGGTGCCGATTGCCTTGAAGAGGCTGCGTGTGCAGCTCCTGCGGCGGAATAGAGAGGTTTTTGGGGATATTTTTACTAGGAAGGCGAACTTGGAAAGCCATCTATTAGATGTTCAAAAGGAGTTAGCGATCCGGGTTTCTACTGATCTTCTCGCCAAGGAGGAGGCGATCCAGCTGGAGCTCATTAGAACTCTCGAACAAGAGGAACTTCTTTGGTTCCAAAAATCGAGGGAGAAGTGGTTATGTGCGGGAGACCGTAATACGACGTTCTTTCACTTGGCCACGGGTTTCAGAAGGCAGAGCAACATGATTGACATGCTTAAGGATGGGAATGGTGTTGAGTTTACTGATGGACATACTATAGACGGTATGGAGGTGGATTTCTTCCGGAGTCTGTACACCATCTCGGGGTCTGAATTGCAACCGAGTGCTTTGGAATTGGGCCGGTTTCCTCCTGTTGCTGAAGCGGGTGGGATTCCATTGCCATGCTGATCAATGATGAAGAAATCAGCAGAGCGGTCCATGATATGGGGGCGTTCTAGGCGCCCGAAGTCGATGGTTTTCAAGCAGTTTTCTTCCAAAAATGCTGGGAGGTGGTTGGGCCCTCGGTGCAGAAGTGTGTGCAGGGGTTCTTTGCTAATGTTGTCATGCCGGAAGGACTCAATGAAACCTTGATTGTTTTGCTTGCAAAGGTGTCCAAGTCGGAGACCATTTCACAGTTCCGACCAATTAGCCTTTGTGAAGTGTTATATACAAAACCATTACGACAGTGCTAGTCAACAGGATGAGACATCTTCTTTAATCTCTTATTAGCCATTTACACGGGAGTTTTTTACCTGGCAGATTTATCTCAGATAATATCGTTGTGATGCAGGAGGTGGTCCATTCGATGAGGAAGAAGAGGGGCGCAAAAGGGTGGATGATCCTAAAAATTGATTTGGAGAAAGCTTATGACCGGCTCCGGTGGGATTTCGTGCTAGAGACAATGAAAGATGCTGGATTTCCAGAAGTATGGTTGCGATGGGTGGAGGCGTGCATCACCACTATTTCCACAAGGGTGCTGGTTAATGGCGAAATGACGGAGGAGTTTAAATCGACAAGAGGCCTTAGACAGGGAGACCCCATATCTCCTTATTTATTTATTCTTTGTATCGAACGTCTCAGCCAGGCGATTTACAAGGCCGTTGATGATGGTGTCTGGATTCCTGCTAGGCTTACTAGGGTAGGTCCTAACATTTCCCATATTTTCTTTGCAGACGATATAGTACTAGTGGCGGAGGCATCAGTTGTGCAACTTCGTGTTATCCAAGGCATTCTTGACCACTTATGTACGACGTCTGGCCAAAGAGTTAGTTTGGGGAAGTCTAAATTATTTGTTTCGCCCAACGTCAGACGTGAGGTGGTGGAGGACTTGAGGCACGAATGTGGTTTTGAAGTGACGGAAGACCTTGGTAGCTACTTGTGGATGTCGATGCTTCATAGACGCATCAACAAGTCCACTTTCGCTCTTCTGATTGATAAGATTAACTCGAGGCTTGCGAGTTGAAAGGGGAAGTATCTTAGCCTTGCGGGGAGGATTATCCTTACAAAATATGTTTTGTCTTCAATTCCGATTTATGCTATGGGAACGGTTATATTGCCAGCTGACACATGTGAACGAATTGACAAAATTTGCAGGAATTTTATTTGGGGAGGCAGCGGGGAGGAGCGCCGGCTGCATCTGGTCAACTAGGAGGCTGTTTGTAGCCTGAAAGAGTTGGGCGGGCTGGGTATCCAGTCCATGAGGGATCTAAACGTGGCCATCACCGAGAAACTCATGTGGCGGTTTATGATCAACGGTGATGGCGATGCTTGGAGTGATATTCTCCGAGCCAAGTACGACAGGACTCCGGCTAGTGGTGTTACGGGGACAGCACATGTTTGGTCAAGTATGATGCATAGTGCGGGTGCGGTGGTTACCTCGGGGGTTCGTTGGCTCGTGGGTGATGGTCGGGTGATCCGGTTTTGGTCCGACATTTGGATTACGGACCATCCCCTGAAAATGGTTGCTATGGGGACACTGATGAGGAGTCCTTGCAGCGTTCCGTCCGATCGTATTGGATAGACCATTGGGGTTGGAATTGGGAGGAGCTCAATGGTATTCTATCGGCTGATATCTTGTTGAGGTTAGCTTCTGTGGGAGTTAACGAAGCCGGTACGGAGGTTGACAGGCTGAGTTGGAGGGCCTCTCCAAGCGGTAGGTACACCATTAAATCCGCTTATGACATGGTGAGGAGCAATCTCCAAGTGAGCTTTAATGATACTCATGTTTTCAAGAAGGTTTGGGTGTTGCAAGTACTGGAAAGAATTCGATGCTTTGTGTGGCTCGTCGTCCGGACCAATGAAGAAAGTTGCCGGAGACACTTCGCGGCTGACCCGTGTTGTAGTGAGTGCCCATGTATGTCAGAATCACTTAGTCATCTTTTTCGTGATTGTAAGATTATTGATGGCCTCTGGGGGGTCGCTCGACAGGGCTAATCTTGACCCCGACTTCTTTATTATGCCGTTTGTTGCCTGGGTTCGGGCTAATTTGCTCGTGGGTGTTGTGAGCCTAATTTGCCATGTTTTATAGTTACTTTTATATCGTTTTCTGCATACATTGCATACATTTGGGTTAGAATAATACAAAATCTATGTAGTTTACACTTATTTGCAATATATGGAGGTCTACACAAGTTTTTGTTATATTTGGCAGAAATCGGACGCATTTTGGAGCTTAAAGAAAACTCATGGAGAAGCTAAGAATAGTGCAGCCGGAGAAGATGCCATTTTTCACCATTCTACGTTCTGAATCAAGCTTTGATGTCTTCATGAGAGTTGTAGCCCTCGAAAAGATCTTTCCAACGCATGGTCATATGCGTCAATCCGACGAACGAGGACTCGGGAAAGTGCGTTTTAAGAACAGAGCAGAAAGCTGAGAAATCTTTACTCGAGATCGAGTACACTCTACTCGAGATCGAAGAGAGCCTGGTCGAGAAAGAGCTGATCGAGAAGCCGAGGACGGAGACGGAGACCACCTCTACTCGATCTCGAGGAGGCTTAGTCGAGATCGAGGAGCCCGGAGCCAAGGTCCGAGCATGTCGAGCAGAGCCACCCGACCAAGCCAGCCAGACGACGAATCCTACTCGATACAGAGAAGGGCTACTCGAGATCGACGACACCCAGGAGCCCAGATCCTAGCCATGTCGAGCAGATCTACCCGAGCCGAGTTAGTCGACCAAGACCCTACTCGAGATCGAGTAGACCCTCAGAGTCGCGTTACTCGGTTTGACCAATTCTACTCGACTTGGGATTGCTTGGGTGCGAAGAGTGCCGATTCTATCCAAATCTATCAACATTGATCATGAAGAAGGAAGATCTATCTATGGAAGACTTTATATTTATTATTTCCCTTTAAAGATTTAATTCCTTTGTTGCATTTATTTATCTTTTAGCAAGTAGATATAATTTTAGATATAGATAGAAGATTCTATCCTTGATTAGCAAGGATTAGAAGGCTATAAATAAAGCCCTAGGGGCTGGTTTTTCATTCATTCCATCATTCAATTCAATTTCAGTCAGAGACAAGTAGTTCCACACAGAAGTTTTAGGAGTTCTAAGGTTTTTCGGGTTTTGGCATTCTGCGAAAGTTGATTGCCGGGATTGTAAATGCTTTGAATATAGTTTAATGCAAGTTTCTTTTCATCAATCAATGTCTGCTATTGCGATGAGGCGTGAGTAGTCCACCCACTTCTGGGGCTGGGGTGAGCCCGACGGTGGCCATGTGAGGTGATGCGGTAAAGGTCAGATCTTGTTATGCAATTAATCTTCTGTCCCTATGAGCATGATTCTTTTGCGAGAGTTGAAGGTAATCCTTGTTTGTATTATTGAAGCGAAAGTGATCTTAATACAACTTGGGTTAATTATGTGAAAAGGGTTAGTAACAATTAGGGTTTATGCGAAAGCCTCTATATCCATATTTGTTAGTAACGAAAGTTATTTTGATGGAAAGCATGATCTTTTATGCCTTTATGTGTTACTTTGCATGGTTATCGTTGTGGTGTTGATACCCTGGCCTTGGAAGTCTTCCATATATTGATTTATTTCTGTCGAAAATCTGAATTCTGTGTTCGAATCTGCAAGTTTACAGTTTCTAAGTTTTAGTCGAGATAGAGTAGGGCCTAGTCGATCTCGAGTAGGCCTGTTGTCGAGATCGAGTTGGTTTTGGTCTATATCGAGTTGAGTTTGAGTTTTTGTTTTCGATTCCAAAGTTTCTGTCTTTTCTATTTCTAGTCGATCTCGAGTAGGCTTTTGTCGAGATCGAGTACGTCTGTTGTCTTGCTTTGTTCTTTACTTTCTTTCGCTATTTTCTGTCTTTGCTTTTGTTTATGTTTTGCTTTGTCTTTTCTGCTTTTATTTCTGTCTTTCTGTTGCTTGTCTGTGAGAATCTGTTGCTACCTAAGAACTGCTGATGTGCTTCCTCGTGGATTCGATCCTGACAACCTTCTACTACAACGGGAGGAAGTCTTGTATTTATTTGCTGAGACAGGGAAGTCAGTCTGATCTTTATTCTATATTTATTTCATACTTGACCATCTTCCTGCAAGCACCAAATTGGCGCCGTTGTTGGGGAAGCTATCATTCGCGCCTTAGGTAGTTGAAACTCACGTTCTCTTTGAGTTACTTTGCAGGTGTATGCGTCGTTCTGCTCAAACACCTGAGTTTGACGCCTTAGACGAACCGGAACGCTTTTTTCACATCAGAGCTAAACTACAAAGAGCCATGGCAGCTGCAGAGACACAGGAACAGCTGATTGCAAGGCTTACAAGGGAATTGGCCGCTAAAGATGCTGCTATCGCCACTGAGAAAGCAGCAAGGGAGCAAGTAGAGGCTGAGCTTGCCCAATATCCAACCACGACAGAGGACTATATGCACCCAACTCTCGTCGTGCCTGAATCGGCGATTCTTATCCCTGAAAACTCTTTTGAAATTCGCACTCAATTTCTTATAGAGCTTAAAAATAATGCCTTTTTTGGTAGTTTTAATGAGTGTCCTCTTGAACATATTACAAACTTTTCTGACATGTGCCGTACTCTTGCTGAAGGTACAACTTTGGAATATGTCAAGATGAAGGCTTTTCGCTGGTCTGTCGCTGGACCTGCACTGAAGTGGCTTGAAGGGCTGAAACCAAGATCCCTGACAACATGGGCCCAAGTAGAGCAAGAGTTTCTGAACAAATTCTTCCCTCCCGCCAAAACAGCACATCTCAGCCAGAAAATCACCGCCTTCAAACAGAAGCAAGGGGAACCGCTGGCAAAGGCATGTGAGCGCTACAAAGAATTGCTGCGATCTTGCCCTACTCATGGACAACCACCCTACGTCATTCAGGAGATCTTCTTCAACTCTCTTGATCAAGTCACTAAGGACAGAATCAACCATTATACTCGCTATGAGTATCTGACAATGCCGCCAAGTGACGCATGGGGTGTGCTAGAGAAGCTCACCAACTACGACAACAAGTATGGGTCTACTGCAACTTATGAAGAGAACCCCTACGCCAGGCCAGCACCATCCATGCCCCTCTATGAGCCTCCTAAGGAGATTGATCCGGATGTAAGGGAGCAGTACTACAGAGATCAGAACAAGAAGCTCCTTAAGCAAGTAAAGTATCTTTCTGTCAACCAACCTTGCATTGAATGCGGATCGCAACGGTACACCACTCCCGAGTGCCCACGCAGAGAGCAAGTCAGGCTGGCAGAGCACCATGAGGAGGTAGCTTACGCAGGGGGTCCCAATCGCTACATGGGGGACCAAAGGTTTCAGCAACCACAATGGAACCAAGGTGTCCCTAGGAACCCCCCACCCTACAGAGCTCCAGGACATCCAGAAAGGGACCAGAAAAAGGATGATATACAGACAGTCCTGGAGGAAATACGGAGAAATCACTCAGAAACTAGGCAGTCCTTCAACTCCGTCTACACTCAGATGCAGGGTGTCAACTCTAGGCTTGGGGAAATTGATATATGGCGAAAATCAGTTGATACACAGATTGGTCAGCTGGCAGCGGGAATCCTCAAACAGTCAGGTGCGCTCCCTGGATCTTCAGAACCAAATCCTAAGAGAAAGACTGGGCACATCGCTGCTGTAAAACTCAGAAGCGGACATCAACTGCAAGAGCCAAAGGTCGGAAAGCAGCAGAACAACGAAGAACAACAAGTCGGCGTCGACCAGGGTCTACTCGATATCGAGGAAGGTCTACTCGATCTCGATGAGAAACTGCAAAAGCCCTCGTCTGCACTGCACAACAACTCGACATCACCCAACCTGGTCGAGATCGATAAGGGTGTACTCTACATCGAGGACGGTCAGCATGAGATCGAGAAAACTGCAGCACATCCGACATCTGTTCTGGCTCCGAATCAGAAAAAGAAGCTGCCTTTCCCCACAAAATCTCCAAAGGACCCGGCGGAAAAGAAATTCCAGCGTTTCATCAAGATGCTTCAGAAACTCAACGTCACCATCCCCTTCACAGAAGCTCTCAATGAAATGCCATCCTATGTCAAGCTCCTGAAGGAGATACTGAGCAAAAAGCGATCGATGGCTGAAATTACAGAGGAATGCAGCCATTTGGACATACTTGAGAAGAGGCCAGATCCAGGTAAGTTTGCTATAACCATTGGATTTGGTCCATATAAAATTAATGCTTTATGTGATCTTGGAGCTAGTGTAAGTATAATGCCTTTAACAATTTGGTCCAAGATTAAGATAGGTGCCCTAGAGCCTGTGGATGCTAGTCTTTATATGGCCAACAACACAGTGGCCATTCCAACAGGCATGGTGGACAATGTGCCAGTACAAGTAGGTAAATTCTTTGTCCCTACTGATTTCCTAGTTATTGATATGCAAGAAGATCCTGCTTGTCCTATTATTCTAGGGAGACCCTTCTTGCCGACAATGGATGCCAACATAAGCGTAAGGAAAGGAGTGCTCACCTTCAACATCAGCGATGAGGTAATTGAGTATTCCTTTAATAAAGCTGAAAGGCATACAGGTCCAATGGAAGAGGTCAAATCTATCTCAGCTGGCTACATCACCTGCGGGGAACCCAAGGTCAGAAATATGACCCCTGAGGAGCTGGAAAAGAGGGACATGGAGGCCCAGGTGGAGGAGATCATGGCAAACCAAGGTACGTCGTTATGGATTACTTATTTTTCGGATGCCTTGACAGGAACCAACTATGGGGTCAAGATCGACCAAGGCTCCTCGACATCGAGAACCCTAGTCGACCTCGACCAAAACCAGAAACCTCCATCAGTACCAGCATCGTCGAGCAGTCAGGCAGAAGCAGGGTCCTACTCGAGATCGAGTACGCTACTCGAGATCGACCACCAGAGCCCTACCTCGACTTCGCCTTCTTCGACGCTGACTCCACCAGACGAACCAGGCTCCTCGATCTCGACCAGGCTTGTCGAGATCGACCACCACCCGGCTCCACTAGCCCATGTTTCCTCGACACTGGAGCCACCAGGAGCAGAAAGCTACTCGAGATCGAGTAGTCTACTCGATGTCGACAAGCCCTCCTCTTCGTCGACTCCTGCATCTGCGAGCAGCCCACCACCAGAACCTGCAGACTCGTCGAGATCGACCAAACACTGTGGTCCCCGATTCCATCTCTGCGAAGGTAAGCCAAGGTAAGGATCTTTCTTCTCCTATTTCCATTAAAGATCTATCTATACATGGGAGAGGTTTGCCTTGGTATGTACGCTTATGTAGGATATCCAATGATGAGCCCAAGGAGTATGAAGTTGGAGACAAGCTCTATGTCTCTAAATCAAAGGATCATTGGTTTCCCAATAAATTCAACAAGAAGCGGATGGGGCCTTTCGTAGTGAACAAGATCCATTATGGAGGATTACAACTGATGGACAAGAATGGAGTCTTATTTGAGGCCCAAGCTACATGGGCCCTACAGATGCCACCTTGAGCATAAATGGAAAGTCGGCCTAGTGACTATAAAATCTAGAGCTTGTACATAGACTTTTTTAGGACATTCTTTGGGACATTGCTTTTTTTGCTTGTTTTTGGTTTTGAACATTTTTTGTGTTTTTTTTTGTTTTGTGGGTATATGTCTTCCATACTTTTCAGGTCCATGGATAGAACCAATCAATATTCATACTCGGCCCAGGAGGTGCTTCCATTCAAAATTTAGAGGCCCTGCACACCAGTCTAGTGAGTTTCTTTCTCTACCCTTGTTTTTATACAGTGAGGACACTGTAATGTTTAAGTATGGGGTGGGGGAAGGGCTTACTTTATGCATGTTTGCTATATTGTGACATTATGTGTGCATGTTTAAAGTTTAGTTCTTTGAATTGCTACATGGCTATTTTGGAATTCATTATTGATTTATGTGCTCATATGCATGTTTTCCAAAGTTTGAAAAATGACCCCCATTGAAAATTTTGATTAATGTCATGGAAGTTTATATTGAACTCGACGATGTAAAATTGGATTCATTAGAGATATAGCATGAAATTGCCTAGTAAAGAGAAGTCACAATGAAGTGCATTATCGAGTAGACCCCCAGAGCCGCGTTACTCGGTTTGACCAATTCTACTCGACTTGGGATTGCTTGGGTGCGAAGAGTGCCGATTCTATCCAAATCTATCAACATTGATCATGAAGAAGGAAGATCTATCCATGGAAGACTTTAGATTTATTATTTCCTTTTAAAGATTTAATTCTCTTGTTGCATTTATTTATCTTTTAGCAAGTAGATATAATTTTAGATATAGATAGAAGATTTTATCCTTGATTAGCAAGGATTAGAAGGCTATAAATAAAGCCCTAGGGGCTGGTTTTTCATTCATTCCATCATTCAATTCAATTTCAGTCAGAGACAAGTAGTTCCACAGAGAAGTTTTAAGAGTTCTAAAGTTTTTAGGGTTTTGGCATTCTGCGAAAGTTGATTGCCGGGATTGTAAAGGCTTTGAATATAGTTTAATGCAAGTTTCTTTTCATCAATCAATGTCTGCTATTGCGATGAGGCGTGAGTAGTCCACCCACTTCTGGGGCTGGGGTGAGCCCGACGGTGGCCATGTGAGGTGATGCGGTAAAGGTCAGATCTTGTTATGCAATTAATCTTCTGTCCCTATGAGCATGATTCTTTTGCGAGAGTTGAAGGTGATCCTTGTTTGTATTATTGAAGCGAAAGTGATCTTAATACAACTTGGGTTAATTATGTGAAAAGGGTTAGTAACAATTAGGGTTTATGCGAAAGCCTCTATATCCATATTTGTTAGTAACGAAAGTTATTTTGATGGAAAGCATGATCTTTTATGCCTTTATGTGTTACTTTGCATGGTTATCGTTGTGGTGTTGATACCCTGGCCTTGGAAGTCTTCCATATATTGATTTATTTCTGTCGAAAATCTGAATTCTGTGTTCGAATCTGCAAGTTTACAGTTTTTGAGTTTTAGTCGAGATAGAGTAGGGCCTAGTCGATCTCGAGTAGGCCTGTTGTCGAGATCGAGTTGGTTTTGGTCTATATCGAGTTGAGTTTGAGTTTCTGTTTTCGATTCCAAAGTTTCTGTCTTTGCTATTTCTAGTCGATCTCGAGTAGGCTTTTGTCGAGATCGAGTACGTCTGTTGTCTTGCTTTGTTCTTTACTTTCTTTCGCTATTTTCTGTCTTTGCTTTTGTTTCTGTTTTGATTTGTCTTTTCTGCTTTTATTTCTGTCTTTCTGTTGCTTGTCTGTGAGAATCTGTTGCTACCTAATAACTGCTGACGTGCTTCCTCGTGGATTCGATCCTGACAACCTTCTACTACAACAGGAGGAAGTCTTGTATTTATTTGCTGAGACAGGGAAGTTAGTCTGATCTTTATTCTATATTTATTTCATACTTGAACATCCTCCTGCAAGAAACAATGGGGTGGAGGCTGACTGGCCTGAAACCTTCGCTACGAGCTTGTGGTGGATTTGGCGGTGGCAGAACGACCGGGTGTTTAACGCCAAGCCTTGCGCGGTTGACATGGGCCATTTCATACGGTTAAGGAGGAAAGAGTATGAGTCAGCTTGGGCTGCCAACAGCAAAAGAGCCGACAGGGGAGCCCAGCAACGAGTGGAAATCAGGTGGGAAAGGCCTCTTGTGGGCTGGGTCAAGGTGAATTCGGACGGATCAGTGCTTAATGGTGGCGGTGCGATTGCTGGTGGCCTGATTCGTGATGGCGAGGGCCGCTGGATCTCTGGCTTTGCGAGGCGTATTGGTTACTGTTCTGTGCCTACGGCGGAATTGTGGGGTCTGCTCGATGGACTCCGTGAGGCTTGGGAGAAAGGTTATAAGAAAGTCATCGTTGAAGCGGATTCCAACCTAGTGGTTTAACTGATCAAGGAGGGGGTAGAGGATTGCCACCCTTTATCTAGCCTGGTTCGCCAATGCCAGAGCTTTCTTTCTCGTGATTGGGAGACTCAGTTGCGGCATGTCTATAGGGAAGCGAATAGAGTCGCGGATTCCCTTGCTAGTTTAGCTTCTGCTTTTTTCTGTTGGTTTTCATGTTTATCTCGCCCCTCTTGTGGAGGTTGTTTCTATTCTAGACGATGACTGTAGGGGGAGTGCCACCCCCGACTTGTTCATCTTTAGGCCGTTTGGTTTTTAATATATTGAGAGCTCACTCTCACTTTCTCACCAAAAAAAAAAAGAAAAAAAAGGGGGTAAATTAGTGTTTTCATTCATTTTAAAGAGATCTCAATCAGATAGCAACATAGTTCACCAAAAAAAAATCATATAGCAACATAGGTAGTTTTTTGCAAACAAAATTGTTTTAATAGATGGTTTTAGGTAATTATAGATATAAGTAGAGGTGGCAATCGGGCGAGTCGAGTCGGGTTCGGGTCGGGTTATTCGGTTTCGGGTCATATCGGACTCGGGTTGATATCGGATGTGATGACAATTCGGGTCTGATCGGGTTCAGGTCGGGTTTATTCGGGCATTATTTTATCGGATACAATCGGGTTTTCGGGTCCTATTCGGTTCGGGCGAATCGGGTTTCGGTCTAAACGAGTTTGGGTGAATCGGGTGTGTCGGTCTAAACGGGTTCGGGTAAATCGGGTTTCGGTCTAAGCGGGTTCGGGTGAATCGGGTTTTGGTCACAACGGTTTTGGTTGAATCCAGTTCAGTCAAATCAAACCCGCAAGAATCATATTGGATAAAACAAATCATTTTTTTTACCTATGAGATATTTATCCTTCTATAGAGATTAAGCTAATGTTTATCAATTCTTAATCAATACTACATTCGTTAAAAAATGTAAGTCTTCTCACTTTTTATAATATTTTTTTAAAAAGTGAAAATCATATAAAATATTGTTTTTTTAATATTAATTTCATACGTATTGCTCATAACTACGAAATTATAAAAATAACAAAAAATTGATATTTATATAATTTGGGTGTCTTAAAAAATGCTAAAAAGTTACTGTTTTTAATGGAGAGAGTACAAAATTATATTTAATTATACTATATGCAAGATAATATTACCATCCATTATTAAGTAATCAAATACTTAGGTTTTTTTGAGTATTTTAGGGAAAATGCTAAGATTTTTGTTGATTTCGGATATAATCGGGTTTGGGTTATTTCGGGTGTCGGGTATAATTGGGTTCGGGTAATTTCGGGTTTCGGATATGCTCGGGTCGGGCAATTTCGGGTTTCGAGTTGATTTCGTGTCGGTCCATTCGTATATAATCGGGTTCGAGTTCTTACTGGGTTCGGGTTGCTTTCGAGTTCGGGCTTAACTCGAATCGGGTCGGTCGGTCTCGGATACAAACTTTTTTTTCAATTATTCGGGTGTCGGACGGGTTCGGGTCGGATCAATCAGATCGGTTTTCTTGAGTCGGGTCGGGTATTGCCAGCTCTAGATATAAGAGGGGTTATACTTATAATATAGCATATTTAATGGGAGGTTTTCTACACTTTAGTACCCTTAGTTAGTACCGAATTTTAGTTGTGGATGAGTGGTGTGGCCCAAAAGTCATAGTTGGGCCGGTCAAGAACTAACTCAACCAAGCCCATGCCCGTGCAACAATATCTATATCTATTACCAGTAATTAATTAATACTCAGAGTCAGAGGTTGCCTTAAAATCGCTTCAAAATAATATAAATAAAACATTATACAGGACGTAATGTAACATGATAAGGTATTTCCATATATGAATATATTGATGCTTAACACAATCTCAAATACAATAAAGATACATATCTATGTCAATTTAATTCGATCAACAATATACAAATTTTCATTAGACAAACCATATACTACGTATATTTTTTTTGGCAGGAACAAACAAATCATACAAGTATATATATAGTTAGCCTGCAAACAGTCTTATATTCCAAAGGTAGACTGGAGGTAGTTGATGACTGCCTTATCAAGCTTGAAGGCCTTGGAGAGAACATCAGGCGCGATAAGCGGCTTTGATCCGAACGTCGCGTTAGCCAAGGTGATCACACCGGGAGCCTGGCTGCTAAAGGAAACAAGCAAGACCGCAGGAGTCTTCCCAACGTTGAGCTCGAAGTGAATCATGCCCTGCGGGAACACGAAAACGTCTCCGGGATAGAGGACCTTGGTGAAGAATCGGTTCCCAACGTTCTCTATGTTGGACGAGACGAACCCTACATACGCGATCCCTTCTAGGACGGTGGTCACCTGGGTGGCGCGCGGGTGGATGTGGGGAGGGTTGATCCCGTAGGGGGCTAGGTCAACTCGGGCCAGTGATATCCCAAGCGTGTTGAGGGCCGGGAAGGCCTTGTCGTCGATCCGGGTCACGTGGGATCCGAGTTGGTTGTTGGTGTCTCCAGCGACGTTTAGGGCGCCCTTTAGGAAGAAGTCATCGGCCGTGACATCCATGGGGTTCTTGCAGAACATGCCATTCACGAACACTGTATATAAAGGAGATCTCGTAAGAGATAGGTATCGATACAAATTATAAGTAACGAATTGCGACGTTTTTGGTACTTACATCCGTTACTTGGATTGTTGGTGGCGATGCAGAAGTCTTGGAGTTGGCTGGGATCGGTGGCATAGGTCACGAAGAATGTCGCTAATAGGATTAATGCAACGGATGAAATTACACGAGCTGCCATTGATGTACGTATATGTGTGTCTCCTGATATAAATTGTTGATATAATTCAACTGAGTTCAATATGGGAATAAAATGAAAATGAGGGATCGAATGTGTATTTATAGTTGAAAAAATGACAAGGTAGCTTGGTAAACAGGTCAGTCCGTGGAGTTTGAAAATGTCTTTGGTCTAAATGAAGGGAGAAATGTTCAAAATTTTAAAGCTTCAACTTAATTTAATACTAGTTGCTTTTTTAATATAAAAATAAAAGACATGAATAATTCGATAAGATAATCGAATTGAAACTTGAAAGGGCACACTATTTTGCCGAGTATTTGCCAGCGGGTTAATCAAGGTTATTATAATACTAAAGGACAAGTCGTCTTAACTATGTGACGTCTTCTCCTTTTATGTAGTTATTTTAATTTATTTATTAATTAAGTCATTTCACAAATCTAACTCAGTTAAGATATTTGATACGACATTAGTTAAGATATGACAACTACATATCAGATTGTTTGGATAACTACGCAAATCTAATTAATTAATTAAATATAATTCAATTAAGATTTGAATATGAAATCGGTTGAGATATTCATGATATTTTGGTTGGTTAGTTTAGATATCCAACGGATAAGATTAAAATAAAATCATATTTAATTTATTTCAACAAACTAATTAAATATATAATTTTCTGCTTTATCTGTTTATATTTTAATTGTGTATCTTCCTATGTATACCATCGTTTACTATATAATCACCCTTCTTCTCACTTCCTTTCCATTTTTCTTCTTCTTATCTCTACCTCATGTTTGTTGTATCCGTTGAAGGATAAATTCGCACAATCATATTGACTAATCAATAATTGTGAAAATTATTGGTGAGACTCAATATGATTTCTCGCTTTCTTCAATTTTTGTATTATTTTCATTTCAATTTCACATTCTCAATGTGAGATTTGTTTGTATACATATAGTACTTTATAATGTAATTTATTTGGTTGATCAATATATAAGCAAAGAACTAAAATATGACAATTAATATTTAACCTACTATAACCGGTGACAGAGAATTAAAAAAATATTCTTATTTAAAGACATCTCGCACAAGGTGCGGGTTACTATACTATTTTATAAACTAATTGAAGGAAAGAGGAAATGGAAGTAGATATACTTTTTTTTTTCAATTTTGTTAAATGTCGTTCTCCATGAAAAATTGGTTAAATGTCAAAAAGTAACATTTTTTTGCATAAATAGCGGGTCACCCTTACCCATTATAGTGGGTTAAAATTTTTGGCGGGAGTTTGGAAATTTGAAGGTGTTTTGGGCGGGATTTTAGGCAAAGCAAAGGAGGGAGGGAGAGAGAGAACTTTACAACAACCAAACAGGAGAGAGAGATAGAGAGAGAGAGAGAGAGAGAGAGAGAGAGGTGAAGGAGGAGGCTTTTGACGGAGAAGGAGGCGAAAGAGGCTATCGACGGAGGTGAATCAGTTCGGCGGGGAGGAAGGTGTAACCGGCTAAGGATGGAGGAGGATTCCAACGCGGAGAAACCGAATCCGGAGGAAAAAATTCAAAAACAAGTAAACAAATTCATTCCTGAATATGTGAAACCCTAACAAAATTCGAACAAATTGTTCTACAATGTGTGATTTTTGAATGGGGATTTCGGTGTGAAACCCTAACACATTGAGAAATTTGGATATAAATTTTGGTGTCAACTCGTAACTCCATCTGAAACCATAACGCCATTGCAACCCCAATGTACGCAATGAGAAACGCAATGCACACCATGGGAATTCTCGTTAGTGCCATGGCATCTGGGTTGCACTTTGTTGACTGTTTCATGTAGTTTTATTTGCAGGTCACAAAGATGCAGGGGCTAAGAAAGAAAGAAGAGAAGGATATATTCCGGTGAGAACAACAGGGATGAATTAAGAAAAAGATCGAAGAGGCGGCGGGAGAGGAGGAATCCGACGAAGGAGAGAGAAGCAGAGGCAAAGGGAGGTCGATGGTGAGAAAATTGGTGTGAAACCAAGTAAGCAACCCTTATCTTTTAGTGTTGGATCCAATCCCAAATCTGATGTGCAGAAGATCGGCGTGAAACCCTATCTAAATGGTTTTTTTTTTGTTGGAAAGAGGGGGTGAAGGAATTTTAAGGATTCGAATGTATGCCATGCGAGATGCAGTGTCTGCCATGGGAATCCTAATGTATGTCATGAGAGTCGAAGTGCCTACCATGACAATCCTCGTGAGTGTGCCATGGAATCTTGGTTGCCATGTGTTGAGTATTTTTCCATGAGAGATGCAGTGTCTGCCATGGGAATACTCATGAATGCCAAGGAATCTTGGTTGCCCTATGTCACCTACAAGAGATGTATCGCTACCCTTCTCGCTTAGTGGTCATGTATTACGATAATGTAACTCTGTTACCACTTCGTGAACTTGGTTTTATGTTGCTTTTGGTTATGTTGGGATGCATTTAGGTTTGCACAAATAAGTATTTTGGTTCAAATATTAAGCTTGGAGTGTGAATTTGTACTTTTTTTTTGCACATAAGTTATTGGAAACACTTGTTTATATGTGTTATGGATGGTTGTTGTGAATGATGGGTTATGACACATTTCATTTTGGTTTAATGATCGATATCCTTTTGATGGGAAGTTTCTGATCGAGATAGACAACATTGACATGGAAATTTATTGTTATGGCACAAGTTTAGCTGTTGGGTGTACATAAACTATAATAACTGGCACGTAAATTTCATCTGACATGTAAGTTTTGACTTAGGTGCATTTCCGAGTCCCTGTCATTTATGGCACGCGTGTACTTCTTGATGGCTGCATTTACTTGTTGGTGGCATGTAAAACATTTTGCCTAGCATGTAAAATGTTTTGCATATTCAATGAAGTTGAAATTGTTTGTGTCAACAACGATGCACATTTTCCTACATACTCCACCAGTGATCAAAACAAAGCCCACATGATCTTGGTCTGCACCGCCCCAAATGGCAGAGTCTCCTCTATGAGCATTGCTCTGTGCAAATTTCAGCCTTCAAATACCCAACCATCTCGTCGATATTTCCACCGACCATCGGACACGAGAGGGAGGAAGACCACCCCTTTCTCCCCTGCGAAAGTAAGATAATAAGATGGTATTATCACTATCGGTTGGGGATAAGAAGATGATGGGGAGTACTCATGAATGTAAATCAATTACTAGAAGCGTAATTAGCCATGTTTGTTGCTATATAATGTTTGAAGTTGGCACATATTTCCCTTTGTTGTTTTATAACGGTAGGAGTATGTTAGCTTTAGTTGATTTTAGGACTCGTATAGATCTGGTCTTGCTTATTCTATTTGTACTTATGTGTCTTGGTCGGATTCGTAAGAGCTGGCACGACAAATTCATATATTGGTCGAATTAGTTGTTGAGATATGCATATCGAGTGTCCTCATGATCTGCCATCAAGCAAAGATTTGCTGGATCATTTTCCGAGTCTGATTCACTAGAGGAATCTGAATCATTCTTTCGGTGTTTGTTCTTCTTCTTTTGAGGACACTCATTTGCAAAGTGACCTGTTTCACTACATTCAAAGCAAGTTAGAATCTTTGATTTCTTACAAGGGTTAGAAGACTTACCTTGATGCTTTGAAGATCCGGAATATTCTCGATTTGAGAATTACTTCTTCATCTTGAGTATTTTTGCTAGCCCTCTTGTGATGAGTTCAAAGGGATCATCCTCATCTTCACTCTCGTCGTCATCTGAGGATGCTTCTTCCTTCTTAGCTCGTAGGGCCAAGTTCTTTTTAGCAGGGGCTACTTCTCCATCTTTTTCACCAAGAACCATCTCATGGGTAATCAACTTACCGAGGAGATCGTCCAATGGCAAAATTGACAGATTTTGAGCTTCCTCTATTGCAGTTACTTTTGGTCCCCATTTAGCCTTTGGTAAGCTCCTCAAGATTTTCCTCACCTTTTCTTCATTGCTGAAGGTTTTTCCGAGAGAGTCCTAGTTATTGACGATTTGGGTGAATCTGGTAAACATCTCTTTTATGGTTTCTGTAGACAGCATCTTGAATAGCTCATATTGCCGTAGGTAGATATTGATCTTGCTTTCCTTAACATGGCTAGTACCTTCGTAGGTTACTACAAGTTTATCCCAAATTTCTTTGGCGCTCCTGCAAGTTGAAACACGATTAAACTCATCAGTATTCAAACCGCAATATAGCATGTGCATGGCCTGAAAGTTCTTGGCCACATTTTCGTGATCGGTTTGACTGTATTCCGCTTCTGTCTTCGCCACTTGTTCTCTTGCTGTAGCACCGGACTTCATTGGAATAGTTGGTCCTTTGACTATGCGTTCCCAGAGTTCCATGTCTTGATCAATGATGAACATTTTCATCAAAGATCTCCAATGGACAAAATTGTCATCGCAGAACAGTGGAGGGCGATTTGACGACCTTCCTTGAGCGAATCCACCTTCCCATATAGTACTCATGATCGATCTCACAGATTGTTAAATCAAATAAGTGAGTTAAGCTCTGATACCAATTGAAGAATCGAGTACTTAAAGTAAATAACAGTAATAGACAAATACTCTAGAAGGGGGGTTGAAAGGAGTATGAACGCTTTTCGCAAATTCTTTCTTCAGTAGCAACTTCAAGAGCTGGATACCGAATCTCAAGACCTTGAACTCGATCTCAAGGTCTTGAACAAAACTTTTGTGCCTTGTGAAATCTGCAGTTTAATCAGACGTTAGAAATTTAACAGAGAAATAAATAGCACATGACTTGTTAACGAGGTTCGTCTCTAAACCAGCATACGTCCCCGCCTAGGGTTATCCAACCCGTAGGATTCAACAACTATTATTTCACTTCCTTATGGATCCTAGATACAACCGAGAAGATCTTTCCTTCTTCTAAACTCTTGAAGCCTCACCCGCTCCTATCTAGTCAACTCAGATCCCTTAGAGTCCTAGATACAATTTAGAAGAACTACCCTTCTCTCGTAGCCTCACCCACTACTATCTAGTCAACCCAAGCTCTCGTGAAATAATAGCCCTAAGCACACCAACGTGTGTATACGTTTGAGTATAGGGATACTCTTAGTATAACAAGAATTAACTTATCCTATAACGCTCAGACTCTTCCTAACTCTCAAAAGAAATAAAGCGATTACAAATAAAGAGATAGGAAGGAAATAAAATCAGCAATGGCGCTTGGAAACTTGAGAGCTCTTTGATCCGCAGAGAAGTCTTGGTGAAGGTGTGTATCTATCAATCGTTTCTTCCTTCTCTTCTTATAGCCGAGAGCTCCTGAACGTTCTGCTGATTTGATCCCCAAATCTCGATCAGTTAAAACAAATATTTGAATCTCAAAATTGTTGGGGATGTCACCAAAGGATTAATGCCGAAATCCATGCGTTAGATCTTTCTCAAATATATTGCTTCTTATTGGCTTCGTTGCTGAGATATGCATATCGAGATCTTGTGGCCAATATTAAATAATCTCCAACTAAAATTCAAATCACCTGTAGGTTAATTTTATCCCAATAGAAATTCTTTTTCCAATTTATCTTTTACCAAAAATTCTATACAACAAAAGATATTGTGTTTAGAATATATATAAGATAGATAATATTCATAACAAATCAACACGTAAAATATATAACACATAACCAAATCTAAAAGCAAATCACAACACGTAAGTAAGCATATATTAAAATCAATTCTTTTAGAACATTGGCCTAATTAAAATATATAGCACATATAATTTTGTGAGCCAAATAAATATATTCCGAGAATAATAAATAAAATAACCACAAAATATAATTGATATTTGCATAAAATATTACCTTATTTGTCTTCCAATATCCCTACAAAAATATATCATATATTATCATCAAGGTGGAGTCAACAAGTAGTATGGGAAGTTGGAACATTAATAGAATATCTTGGAAATCGAATTCAATTAATGAGATGAATTGATAAAATTAGAAATTTTTGTCATTAATTAGGTTCAAATGGACAAATACTTTGTTACAAGAAAAAGTTGCGAAAAAGACAATTATTTTATTACGGAGGAGTACTTATTACCAACAAATATTAAGTTGTAAAAAAATAATTTAAAAAAAATTGTTATTTTATATAGTTTTTACCTTCTTAAAATACGTGTTAAAAAGTCAAATGACATTTTTTGTGGATCGGAGGTAGTAGTTTATTACTCTCTCCGTAACGAAATAAAGAGCCTTTTGACCAATTTTTCTTGTAACAAAATATTTGTCCTTTTGAACTTAATTAATGATAATTTTTTTTTAATTTTATCAATTCATCTCATTAATTGCATTTGCTTTCCAATAAATTCTATTAATATTCCAACTTTCCATACTATTTTTTTTTCCATTGATCAATTTTTTTCCCTTATTATTTATTTGCTAAATTTTGTAGTATTCTAATTTGTAATTGTAGATTTAGTGAGAAAATCCCAGAGAATGAATTATTTTGTTATAGTAGGAGTATTAATAAACACAACCGATCGATCACATCCCTAAATTGATTGGTTCAACTTTCAACACTCCAAATGACCCCTAGAGGTAATTCAGTCGCATTATCCGATCCATTCACTTAATTAATAATCAGAATTCATCAACGTTCAATTAAAGAAACAAAAGGCTGAAAAACGGACCAAGCCAAACATTGGTTTTGATCAAGTATTTATTACTCTTTTCTTTTTTCTTTTTAAAATCATCCTCTCGGCATTGTCCAACACCAATATTGACCGATTCAAACACCAACATAATTGGCAATTCGGGCAAACGCAGGAGGATTATAAATTGAATGGCAAATGCACACAATTTCCAACTCACATCGCTCCATCTTAATTTGCCATTAATTCAGTTCCAACTTTCGAAGACAAATTAAGAAACAGAGCTTCCACTTCAAAAGGGGGAGAAAAATGGCAGCTCGTTTGTTTGCAATTGCAAGCTTAGCAGTCTTAGCGTTCGCTTCGTATGGAGCTTACGCCACCGATCCTAACCAGCTCCAAGACTTCTGCGTTGCCGTCACCAACCCTACCTCTGCCTGTAAGTCCTCGTATCCTGACTCAAATGCATTGCTTACGCTTTAAAAATTCATCGGATCTGACCACGTTCAGCTTAATTAATTGCTAAGCCTTGTAGCTTATACTCGGTTACTTCCATGCATGTTAATATATGCAGTGTTCGTAAACGGTCTGTTCTGCAAGAACCCAAACGACGTCGTAGCTGACGACTTCTCAGCCAAGGGCCTCAACGTAGCCGGCCCACTCAACAAGCTCGGATCAAGCGTCAACCTTATCAACGCCGGCAAGCTCGGCGGCCTCAACACCCTCGGCATCTCCATCGCCCGCATTGACTTCGCTCCCTACGGGGAGAACCCGCCCCACACCCACCCACGCGCCACCGAGGTCCTCACTGTCCTCGAGGGCACCCTCTACGTGGGGTTCGTGACGTCGAACCTCCAGCCGAGCGGGAACAAGCTCTTCGCCAAGACCCTTTATCCAGGAGACGTGTTCGTGTTCCCTCAGGGCCTCATTCACTTCCAATTCAACGTCGGTGCTCAGCCCGCTGTGGCTATTGCCGCCCTGAGCAGCCAGAACCCCGGCACCGTCACCATTGCTAACGCGGTTTTCGGGTCGAAACCGCCGATCTCAGTGGACGTGCTGACCAAGGCGTTCCAGCTGAACAAGGACACCGTCGCTTATCTACAGTCTTCGTTTGGGGCGTAGATTAATCGTCCGCACTAATTTGCATTTCAATTGAAACAATTGGTTTTAATTATGAGTTGTGTGCTCTTTGTGTTGTATTAAATTGGCTGATTATTTTTTAACCAAAAAAAATTGGCTGATTATATTCCTTTTCGGGGTTTGTAGATCTGGGATTGTCTATTGAATTTATGATCATTGTATTCATGTAATTTCAAAATAATTAAATCGAAGAATAAGATCAATAGATTTATGATCGATCGATCGAGTTCCATTGTGTAATTCTTGTTCATGCTATTTGGTGGTGGACATACTTAAGATATATACCATCCCTTGAAAATAGTTGAATCAATTCTCAAGATTTCATATAAGATTTAGGGCTCGTTTGTTTAGATAACTGGGGAAAGGAAAGGTAAGGTATTAAATTTTACACATAAAATGTATATGATCACCAATTTTTGTGAGCTTGAAGGAGAGGATGGGGGGAATATTAGCTCATCCTAGAGGTATTACTTACCCCTCTCAAAATTAGGGAATAAAAGGGTAACACATTTGTATGGAAAATGAGAGAATGAGGGGATTGATTAGAATAGTGATCAATGAATCTTAACTTAAATATGGACTATATTCATGAGGGTAATCATTACTTTCCCCTACCAAAAAACAAACGGGGGCTTAATATATAAAGAGGTCACGGATGGTGAAAATCTCTGTCATATGCATGATACCATTTACCATTTTGAAATGTAGTTGAAATCTTAGCTGATTATGATTTTCAAAAGATGTGATTTTTACCCTACAAAATATTACTATATACACCAGAAATCCCATTTTTTCATTTTTTTAAAAATACACCCTACCCCTCTTGAGCAAAGGAAGAAAGCTCGACTACTGACAATACATTGAATAAAGAATGTACATAATTCTCAGAATACTCTCCCAAGTCCTGTGGTCTAACCACTGTGAACACAGAAGATAAGGAATTAGAGTCAATTCCTTGACCAGTTCTTATTGTAGGGAGCTGCTGGCACACAAAATCCTGCAGTTTAGCTGGTATTACAATCCTCATACTGGGTCTATCACTAATCCTCACAGATGGATATGCTCCATAGGGACACTCATCTCAAGAGCTGGCATTTCTGGTGGAGAATTCTCAGTCTCTAGAGAATCACCAACCATGATGTCCTCCTGATTGCCTGAACCACTGTGTTCTCCTACCAGCACCTCCTCATTCCTCCTATTCTCAGACTCCTTTTGTTGGGAAACAAACCCACCATCCTCCTCCCCAAATGTAACTCTTGGCAATGGAGACACCTCCATGTCATTAGGAACAAGCCCAACATCTCCCTCGAAAGGGAAGATTTCTTCCCTACATATCACATCTCTACTCACACTCACCTTATGAGTATCTAAATCATTTACCTTGTAAACCTTTTGGCCAGGAGGAATATAGCCTATAAAGATGCACTTTCTCCCTGAAGCTTCCATCTTGTTCCTGAAAAGTTTAGGAACATGGGCATAACAAAGACACCCTATCACTCTCAAGGGATCATATCCTGGTGGCTTCTTGAACAAAATTTCATATGGAGTATGCCAATTCAGAATTGAAGAAGGAAGAAGATTGATGATATAGGTAGCCCCAAGAACACACTCTCCCCAAAATTTCAAAGGCAAACCAGCATTCAACCTAATTGACTGAGCCATCTCTATGAGATGCCTATGTTTCCTTTCTACCCGAGCATTCTGTTCATGAACATATGCCACTGAACGTTGATACACAATGCCTTTTGCATTAAAAATAACACTCAAGTGATTATTCACAAACTCAGACCCATTGTCTGTTCGAATTACCTTGACTCTAGTTGCAAACTGTGTTTCAACATAAGCCAAGAATCCCGCAATCAACCCCCTACCTACCCTTTGTCTCTCATCAAGAAAGTCTAGGTAGAGCGAGAGTGGTCATCCACAACGGTGAGGAAATATCGAGCTCCACACAAACTGTGAACTGCAAAAGGTCCCCAAACATCCATATGTAACAAATCAAACACATTCACAACAACTGAGCTGCTTTTATCAAAAGGCAACTTGTGAAGTTTGGCTAATTGACACACATCACAATCAAAATACTTCATACAAGACCCCTTGGCCCAATCGAAATACTTCATTTTTGACATAGAGACATGTCCAAGTCTGGCATGATTCAAATTTATTCGAGTGTCTGCAATAGAAGCAATAACACCACTCACCTATGTGCTATGCTTGGATAAGACCAGTCATCGTGCCCCACATGATTGTCCTGGTAAGCAGCTGAATCCAGAGAATCGGTAAAGACCACCAACACGACCACCAGCAACAATGATGGAATTAGTTGAAATGTCCTGAATCCAACATTTATACTTAAAAAACACAAACAAGCACCTGCCATCATCAAGCAACTTGCTAGCAAATATCAAATTGTACTTGAATGTAGGCATGGACAACACATCTTTCAGCAAAATATTCGGACCCAATCGAATTGTGCCTGAATATTGCACTGGTTGTGTATTGCCATCAGAAAACCCGATCACTATAGGGTTTTCAAGTGGATTTAGATCTTGAAATAAATCAGTGTTGTAAGCTATGTGATCCGAGGCCCCCGAATCCACAATCCAATTTGTGGATAACCTTTGATCAGTATCAGTGTGGGAAACCATACCTGGAAAGTTCACTGAACCAGAATTCATGAACTCATCTTGCTCCATAGGTGCTTTTCCTTTCATGGCTCTCAAAACCTCTTCCACTAATGCATTCACCAGAGAGACATCATGATGTCTAGCTTCATTGCTCGAACCACCTGCATTTAAACCAGAACCAGTACCTGCAGCATCTCTGAAAGTAAGAGGCGTGTCTCCTTGCACCATATCTTGAACATTAGCAACCATCTTATCTCCTTGAGGACGCTTAGGTCATGTGTACCAGTCCGGGAACCCAACCAATTTGAAGCAGGTATCCTTTACATGTCCCCTTTCTTTGCAATAGTTGCAAAATAGCTCCATTTTCGCCTTCTTATAGTCCCTCTTCTGCTCAGCTCCCTTCCATTGTCCTGCAGTAGATCCACCTGTGCCATTACCGAATCCAACATTCTCGGAATTGCCATTTGTTGGAGCGGATTTGGGAGTACTAGCACCCACGCTTCCAAATGATTTTGCCGCCAGAACCTCATGATTCTGATGCACACCTCCATTAATACCTTTTTTCCTCTCTATCTGCATCACCATGTGAAACGCCCGATTCACCGATGGTAATGGATCCATAGCCAAGATGCTGCTTCGGATTCCTTCATACGTGTCTGAAAGCCCCATCAGAAACTACATAAGTTTCGTAGTCGCTTCTCGTTCCAGCAATTTCTTCAGGATCGTGCATGAACACATCTTCAATCCCTAACACTTGCATACCAGAATCGATTCAATCTCTTGGAGTTCATCCCAGGCTTTCTTCCTCTTTCCAAAATATGCAGCAACACTAGTGTTTTCCTGTTTGATTTCGCTAATCTCTTTCTTGATCTGGTAGATTAATGGAGCATTAGATTCAGCAAATCGTTCCTGAATCTCCTCCCATAGCTCTTGCGCGGAATTCACATACATAAATTTCTCAGCCAATTCCGGTTTCATTGAATTTAAAATCCAGCTAGTAACCATAAAATCGCACCTGAGCCATCGATCGTAGTCTTCGTCCACCTCTGACGGTCGCTCAATCTTCCCGTTGATGAAACCGAGTTTCATCTTAGCGCCGAGTGCCATTCGCACTGTCCGGCTCCAGCTGTGAAAGTTTAATCCATTGAACGGAGCATACACCAACACAATCCCTGGATGGTCGGAGTTCGAGAGGAACAACGGATCCGCTTGATTTACTCCGAGGTTTCGGTTTCCTTGCCTTGCTGTAGAACCTCTTTGAGCATCACTTGCCTCACCTTCTTCAATCGCCATGGAATCCAAGCAAAAACCCGATCTCTAGAGCTGTGAATGCTCTGATACCATAAAAAATCTCAGCTACTCAAGCTGAGATTTGCAACACACAATCACCAAGCTGGATCTGGATGATCAAGCTTGTTCACACTCGAGAATTGGAATTTTCTGTTTATAGATTCTATATTCTGTTACAACCCTTAACTACAAGCTACATCCTATATATACACCAGCTAACCCAACTCCTAAACTAACCAGACCTAACTAACCACCCTTAACCAAGGTTCTAACAACCTAACAACCTGTTGTCGAGAGCAAAGCAACATATACATATATCCAACACACTAACATCCTCTATAGAGGCGCAAGATTTTTTACTTACAAAACCCTGCACCTCTTGAGTCACATGTCTGTGACTCAAAAGGGACAGGGGTGTGACTCAAGAGGCGCGGTTGTGGTGTACATATAGTAAATTTTATGGGTGCAAATATTATCACCCTTTCCAAAACTATAAAATTGTCACCTGTTGTGGTTTTGAAAACCATAGAAGCTGTACGTATTTTATAATCATGATGGAGAGAAACTTAATTCATTTCAATGCAATTGGCCAACAGATCCTCGTCTTATCGGCCCAACACAAGATTGATGATAACCTTGGATTCTGGCTTCAACCAACCAATATGTAATTTGTTAGATGTAATATAGGCCCATAGACCAAATTGTCATTATGTGATGATGTAAACCTCCTATATATATTCTAATGATAGCAAAGGTAACCCCAATGAGAATTATTTACTCTGACATAGTATCATTCTTTCTCTAGGGTCTTCCAAAATTTTGCCCTATCCTACCATCGATCCTCTCATCCTTCTTCCTCTCTCTGTCGTTGTCCATCCTCTCACTGTCTTTGACCCTCCCTCCTCCCTCCGTTGGCTTCTCCGTCTACTGACGATCTGCCAACTACCCAGATTCCCCACCTATCTTCTTCCTTATCTCTCTATCAGTCCCCTCCACCATCTCTGTCGCCGGATATTGTTGTGGGCCAAATTTTCATGTTTAATACTTACTTTTATATCGATTTTTGTATACATTTCATGCATTTGGGTTAGAATAGTACATAATCTATGTAGTTTATGCTTAATTACCAAATTATGGAATCTACACTAGTTTCTGTTTAATTTCGCAGAAATTGAGGCATTTTACAGCAATTCAGAGAAAGGAGGAAAAGAACGAGAAAAATCGACTCGACGCAATCTGGTCGATATCGACCAACCTTGGTCGAAATCGAGGAAGCTGGTCGATTTTCCACCAGAAGCCCAAGAACGAGTGAAGAACACATTAGAGTTCGATATCGAGGATACTGGTTGATATCGACCAAAACCTAGTCGAAATTTCTCCTGGGAGCCGAAATCGAGTGACAGAGGAAGAATCCGAGAAGATAGCTCAATATAGACCAACCTATAGAGGCTGAAATCGAGCAGTCCGAGTACGAGTGCTGAGCTGGCTTTCTTCCACATGAAGCAAGAGATATTCTATCAACTCAAGAGGAGATTTATCAAGAGAAGAAGGATCTATCCACTAATCCTAGTTTCCTTTTAGATATAATTATGTTATTTCCAAATTTAATGTTTAAGTCTTTAGATAGATAACTTTAGATAGAGATATAGTTGTTCTTTCCTAATTACCTAGGGAATGAACACTATAAATAAAGCTTTAGATGCTGAGCTTTAGGACATCTTACAACACATTCATATCGAGTAGGAAAGAGAGAGAGAGAGAGAGAGAGAGAGAGAGAGAGAGAGAGAGCTTGTGGCGAGAGAAGGTGAAAAGTTGAGAGACGATTTGGCTTCGATCGGTTGTAAGCTTTCTTTAATTTATTTTATTAATGCAATTTAGTTCCCTTTTATTATTGATGTCTTTCTTAATGATGAAGAGCGAGTAGTCACCCAACTTCTAGGGTTGGGGTGTGCCCGATGGTAGCCATGTGAGGTGATGCGGTAAAGGTACAATATTTGGATGCAATTCGTCTTCTATCCCTACGAGCTGATTCTTTTGCGAAAGTTGAAGGTGATCCTTGTTTGTGTTATTGAAGCGAAAGTGATCTTAATGCAACTTGGATTAATTATGTGAAAAAGGGTTAGTAACAATTGAGGTTTATGCGAAAGCCTCTATATTCCTATTTGTTAATAACGAAAGTTAATTGATGAAAATCATGATCTTTTATGCCTTTATGTGTTATTTTACATGGTTGTCATTGTGGTGTTGAAACCCTGATCTAGGAAGTCTTTAGTTTATTTGATTTATTTAATCAATTTCGAGTTATGTGTTGTGAAAAGTTGCGAGTTTTAAGTTTCTATGTTGGTCGATTTCGAGTACTGTTGTTCGATATTTTTGGTCGATATCGAGGGGTAAGGTCGATATCGACCGGTTTTCATTTTCTATTCTATTTTGCTTGTTTATGCATTTTATAGCTTCTGTCGACAGTTTTTTCGATATTGAGTGGTAAGGTCGATATCGAGCGCTCTTCTGATCGATTTTCTGCTGAGATCTGAAACTGAAAAGGCGGGCGCTGACACGCTTCCTCGTGGATACGATCTTGACTGCCTTCTACTATAACGGGAGGAAGTCTTATATTTATTTGCTGAGACAAGGAGTCAGTTTGCTTTATATTTTATTTATATTCCATACTTGACCATCCTCCTACAACAACAGCTACCACCCGTTGGCCACCCTCCTACCTCCTACATCAGCCGCTCCCTCTCCCGGTGGTGCTCCAGCCTCCACTTCTCTCAGTAGTCGCGTCTCTTTCTGTTTCCCCTCTCTCAATTGCTCTTCCTTTTCCGCCAAACCCTAATTCGGCGGATCTGAAACTATGCCCTGTCACCATTGCCACTGTGTCCTGTCACCCTCTTTGTGACGGTAATCTACTTAGCACCAACAGATCAACGACGATTATGACTTTCTACAATCAACAACAACCTCCCGTCGAGGTTATCCCTCCTCCAAGTCATTTACAAAGGAGGTATTCCCCCATTGGAGCCCATCCCCAGGGCTACCCCGCCTATGCCCTTCCGCCTCCCCCGTACGTCTCTTCAACGAGGCCATACCCGAGCCAACAGGGACTCCTCGGGCCCTCTCCGCACCATCTGGATCAGGCCTTAGCAGTGGGATCATCGTCATCGTACCGACACAGGCAGCCAATCATCATCACACCTATTGGCGTGTCATTTGCCGATCCGAATGGGTACATGGATAGTGGAGCCACTACCCACATGTCGCACAATCCAGGAATAATTTCTGTCCCTGCTTCTAAGAGTCTTTCTACATCCATTATTGTCGGCAACGGTGGACGTATTCCTACCTTGGGTCTTGGGCAAACTACATTACCGACCCTTACCACCCACCTATGCCTTAACAACATCCTCGTCTCCCCCGGCTTAATAAAGAACCTTGTGTCAATTCGTCGCCTCACCAGAGACAATAATATCTCTATTGAGTTTGACCACTTTAGGTTTGATGTCAAAGATTTCAGAATTGGGGTGCCGCTCATGAGATGTAATAACGCTGGAGACCTATATCCTGTCACCTCAAATATATATCTTGTCACCAAAAACACACATCCTGTCACCTTTCCCACCACAACCAATCTATCAACAGTTGCTCGTTTAACATCTCTTTGGCATGCCCGTCTTGGTCACCCAGATTCTCTTGCTTTTCAGTCTCTTCGGTCTAGAGCTATTCAATGTGATAAAGGGTCGAAACCTACCAGTTGTCATGCATGCCAACTTGGCAACATTCTAGGTTGTCATTTGCTAATTCTATCACTCTTGTTTTTGCCCCTTATGACATTATTCACGGTGATCTATGGACGTCTCCTATTGTTAGTCATGATGGGTTTCGTTATTTTCTTGTGCTTCTTGATGCTTTCTCTAATTATTTGTGGATCTTCACCGACCCTCAAGTGCAAATATGAAGTTGTCTCTCATTTCATTGCCTTTCATACCTATTTTCGCACCCATTTTAACCTCTCCATCAAATCCTTTCAATGTGACATGTGCGGCGAATTTAACAACAATGCCCTCAAATCTTTCTTCTCCACTCATGGCATTCAGTTCAGATTCTCTTGTCCACACACTTCATCTCAAAATGGGAAGGCCGAACGAATGATCCGCTCCCTCACCAACTCTATGAGAACCCTTCTTATCCATGGCTAGGTCCCTTTGACATATTGGCCTTACGCAGACGAGACGACATGCTATCTTCTCAACATCACCCCTTCCACAACTATCCAAAATTGGTGCCCAGCTGAAGTCCTATAGCGCGTCACTCCAAAATATGACCACCTCCGTGTCTTTGGGTGCTTATGCTATCCCAATCAAGCATCTATCGCTTCTCATAAGCTCGCACCACGTTCCCTCTCATCATAGGGGTATAGATGTTTTGACCTAATTTTGATGCGTGTCATCTTCTCTCGTCATGTCATGTTCAATGAAACTAGTTTCCCTTTTTCCAGTCCCCCTACATCCCCAAACACGTCTTCCTCCTCTGATGACTATCTTCTCCACCAACTATATCCCTCTTCCTCTCCGAATGTTATTACATCTCCAGCCCGGGCACCCAATCCTCCCATCCAGCCCCCGTCCTGTCACCTCAGGCCTCTGTCCCGTCAGCTGCAGCCCCTGCCCTATCGCCTAACCCCACCTAGCCGGTCAACCCGATCCAAATTCAGAGCATGAGTGGCATCTTTTGCCCCAAACAAATTTTTGACCTCTCAGTTTCTCACATATCTCCCATCCCTACCCCTCACAAAACAACCGCCTTAGACCCAAACTGGAATGTTGCCATGCTCGATGAGTACAAGACTCTTATTAGCAACAATACTTGGGTCATGGTACCTCGGCCTCCTGACGCCAACATCGTGCGGTGCATGTGACTCTTTCGACACAAATCTCGCTCTGACGGATATCTTGAGCGCTATAAGGCGCGATTGTTCGCTAATGTGAACTCTCAGCAGGTGGGGGTCAATTGCGATGACACATTTAGTCCGGTTGTCAAACTGGCTACCATCCGTACTATCTTGCATCTCACTGTCGCCAGGGATTGGTCTATTCATCAGCTTGGTGTAATACAAACAAAGAATCCTTTGCTATATATATATATATATATATATATATATATATATATATATATATATATATATATATATATATATATATATATATATATATATATATATATAGAGGAGATTTACATCATGACCTAATGACAATTGGGTCTATGGGTGATGCGGGACCATCCAAGATACCATCGGATGATGTCCTTCTCAAGAGGAAGAAGAAGGCTCCACCATGGGAGAAGGTCCAAAGGTGGAAGCTTGGCGTTTTACACTCGTTCAGACTTTTGACAGCTTTTCGACGTCTCAGTAAAATAGGTCATTCGGACTCTATATTTATCAGATTGAGGCGTGCCATACCTTGTCGGAATGAGGAAGAAGAGATCTACAACTTTGTTGTTGAAGATTTTTCCAGATTCAACATGGAGCTTTCGAAAATCAACATCTTTGCAAGCTGTACTGTTTGGAACGAAAATCGGCTCCTTACATTACTATTTTTAGTATTAATTTTACTTAAGTTATTTTAGGAAACTTTAGATGTTATTTTATTAATTTCTCAAGTTATTAGTTTTATTAATTCATTTAGATAAATCGGCCCATCAGTCTTAGAGGTCTATATAAGCCGATTCCCCTTTGTAATTCAGTCGAATTTCATTGTATAGAAAAGCTCTCTTTTTGTGTTGAAACACAATGAGTGGTTGTCGATTGAATAGAGCTGTGCTCTTCAATTGAGAATTGGTATCGTTTCAGCTTGGTTTGCTTTGTGTTCATCAACTTCGCAAGACTTGGTGATCCTAGTATCCACAAGCCCCCTCCTTGTGCCTCCAAGTTGTCCGCTTGGTTGTGTAGGGTTGCAGAGGCGGGTTATATAGCCATTGGTATTAGTTCCTACCCTCTTAGGAGGCCTGGGGTCTTTATCTTGTTTTATATAGATCGACTCAGTCCTTATCGGTCGTGTCTTTGTTATCAATTTCGAGTCTTTATTAATCTTGTCGAGTCTTTCTTTGTTTCTTGCTGCGTTCTTTACTTTCTTGATCGATCTTGGACCGTTCTTGGTCAAGATCTTGCGTTTCTTTGCTTTCTTGTTGAGTCTTGTTCAGTTCTTGCTTCCGTTCCTTAGTTTCTTGCTTGTTTGTCGAAGATCGGGCCATCTCACGGCTAACCCCGTATCAAATTGGCATCAGAGCTTTGGTTTCCGACATCAAGATTGAGTCTTTTTTTTTTCCTAAACACAAAAACACAAAAATAGAGTTAGTCTTTTGTTTTGGTTATTTACTTCTTGAATTCTTTATTGATTCTTGCACTAATCTTGAGTTTGTGATTGTTTGTGGTTGCATAGCCTAAACACGAAGCCTAGTCGAGACCGTGGAGTCGACCAAACAGGTGCACACAATCCTTGTGAACACCCCTAAAGCCGGTGGCAATTCTGTCCCCATAGTCCTTCTTTGGCCGATCCATCACATACACAAGACAAACCCTAGTTTGTTTAACTTTTCTATCCTTTTCTATCTTTGAGTTATTTATTTTATCTTTGAGATATTTTAATTCTATCTATTTTCTTGCCTTATTGAGAAATCAGATTTTATTTGGTGGAATAATTCAATTATATCTATCAAGTATATCTAAAGGCATAAGATAGATCCACTTACCAAAGATAACAAAAACCTCACCTATTTCTATCATTCTAGGGTTGAATTTTATTTTATTCACCAAATTTTCGAATTTCCCTTGCATTTTATTTAATTTTCGTGCATTATAGAGCTGCTGTAAAAAAAAAAACCCAGAGAGAGAGAGAAAAATCAGATCTGAAAATTCCAAGAAAGAAAAAGAAATTCAATGGCTTGGACCTAGGGAGGATAAAATTCACCTAGGAGAAAAAGTAAGTGAAAAAAAAAAGTGTTGATTGATCTAGTGCAGGAAAGCTTCAAGGGATCAGCTTGGTGAAATTCTATAACCCTAGATCGACATATATCCATTACCTCCTAAACACAATCTTGAAACGCTACTCTTGCAACTACAACATCCTTACTAAAGTTTTCAATCAAAAGAGGTAAATTTCCAAGCTTTCTTTTATTTTCTTTATTTTCTCTTATTTTTCTTTTGTGTTGAGTACTTTTCTCACCTGATCGAGTACTCTTTGGTCTATGTCGAGTTGATCTCTTGCAAATACCCATCTGTTTTGCTTGAATCGAGTTGGTTATAGCTGCTGTCGAGTACTTAGCCCTTTGTCGAGTACTTATTTATTGCTTTGTTTCATTCATTCTCTCATATATACTTTGATTGTTAGGTTTTTGCTTGAGTGTTGATTTTCCCAAAGCAGATTGCCCCAACAAGCGTGACATACCAATTAGAGAGGGGGTGTGAGCGAATCACATTGTGAGGTTGTTTATATTTTGCTAATCTTGACATAGTTCTGTGTTTGTCTCTATTTGCAATGTCTAATAACCAGGGCAATGATTGGTACAATACCTTCATGGCGATGTTAGCTAAGGTAAATGAGAATGTGGTGAAAACCAATGAAGAATTGGTTAAGTTGGATAAAAGCTTGACGGCACTAGAGCTTAAGCGTTTTGGTTCTAATACGGTGTTCGGGCAAGGAGTCTCACTTCAAGTTGCAGTGCCACCAATTGAAAGGGAAGAAACTCATCCTATTTCTAATCAACTTAATGTTTCTCCTAGCATAGATATTCAGCTTGTTGTTGAAATTAAAGAGCATGTTAATAAAGATCAAGATCTTAGTTTACTTGCATGTGATGATAATGTTTGCATTAAATATGAGCATGATGATTTTTTGATTGATTTAATTGTTCAACCTATGTCTTGTGATGATAATCAAAGAGAAGATTTATGTCATACTAAATGCTTAATTAGATAAAGGCAAAGTTTATAATATGATCATTGATGGTGAAAATTCTTCTACTATTATTACTAGCCTTGAATTAATTGAAAATTCAGCCTTGAAAAAAGATGAAAACTTTCTAGCATTGAATGGAAACTTAGGGATTAATAACCAAGATCAAGTGCATATTCAATTAGCACATCATGACATTGATATGAAATCTGAATTGTGAACTAATCAAGTTTCTTTTCTTGATTTTGTAGATGAAGCTGAGACAAAAATCATTGAGGAGTGATCAATCCCTACAACAATCAGTCTTCAGATGAGTTTCCATGGACATGTGATATTCGATCTAGGAGCTCGTGTGGATGCCTTTGATGAATCAAATGCAACCTTGGATTCGAGGACGAATCCTTTTCAAGAAAGGGAGATTGATGCAGGACCATCCAAGACACCATCGGATGATGTCCTTCTCAAGAGGAAGAAGAAGGCTCCACCATGGCCATGGGAGAAGGTCCAAATGTGGAAGCTTGACGTTTTACACTCGTTCAGACTTTTGACAGCTTTTCGACGTCTCAGTAAAATGGGTCGTTCGGACTCTATAGTTATCAGATTGAGGTGTGCCATATCTTGTCGGAACGAGGACGAAGAGATCTACAACTTTGTTGTTGAAGATTTTTCCAGATTTGACATGGAGCTTGGCCGAAAATCAACATATTTGCAAGCTGTACTGTTTGGAACGAAAATCAGCTCCTTACATTACTATTTTTAGTATTTATTTTACTTAAGTTATTTTAGGAAACTTTAGATGTTATTTTATTAATTTCTCAAGTTATTAGTTTTATTAATTCGTTTAGATAAATCGGCCCATCAGCCTTAGAGGTCTATATAAGCCGATTCCCCTTTGTAATTCAGTCGGATTTCATTGTATAGAAAAGCTCTCTTTTTGTGTTGAAACACAATGAGTGGTTGTCGATTGAATAGAGCTGTGCTCTTCAATTGAGAATTGGTATCGTTTCAGCTTGGTTTGCTTTGTGTTCATCAACTTCGCAAGACTTGGTGATCCTAGTATCCACAAGCCCCCTCCTTGTGCCTCCAAGTTGTCCGCTTGGTTGTGTAGGGTTTCAGAGGCGGGTTATATAGTCATTGGTATTGGTTCCTACCCTATTAGGAGGCCTGGGGTCTTTATCTTGTTTTATATAGATCGACTCAGTCCTTATCGGTTGTGTCTTTGTTATCAATTTCGAATCTTTATTAATCTTGTCGAGTCTTTCATTGTTTCTTGCCGCGTTCTTTACTTTCTTGATCGATCTTGGACTGTTCTTGGTCAAGATCTCACGTTTCTTTGCTTTCTTATTGAGTCTTGTTCAGTTCTTGCTTCCGTTCTTTAGTTTCTTGCTTGTTTGTCGAAGATCGGGCCATCTCACGGCTAACCATGTATCAAATTTGATACGGGGATAGCCGATAAGGTATGGCACCCCTCAATCTGATAAATATAGAGTCCGAACGACCCATTTTACTGAGACGTCGAAAAGCTGTCAAAAGTCTGAACGAGTGTAAAACGCCAAGCTTCCACCTTTGGACCTTTTCCCATGGTGGAGCCTTCTTATTGCTCTTGAGAAGGACATCATCCGATGATGTCTTGGATGGTCCCACATCAATGGGCCTATATTACGTCTAAAATAATTATCCCGGTCAATCCAACTATAGTATGATTATATGTGACTATCAGACATATAGTAACAATGAGTGTTTAATCCAGTGGCATGATTCTTGTCTTGGGTTAATTTAACATTGTCATTAGGTGAAAATGCAACCAAAAATCCCTACTTGACAACTTTTAGATGGTAGACCATGAACCCTAATCTTCATTCTGCCCAAGCCTATTCGAACCGAAGATTAGATTAGACTAAGCTTGCTAGACAACACTGGAGTTTTGCAGTAAGCTTGGCTTCCTTGAGTAAGATTGACGTAAATCATCAGCTACTTTGAACGAGCTCATTGATGGAACTCGGCTAATTAAATTGTTCAAAAGGATACAAGTGACCTTAATTGATCGACAGGCACTACAGGAAAACTGTGTAAATTCCGACACTTTATTCTCGACGTTATTAGTATGCGTCGAAAATTACTGACGTTTAAAAGTGTTGAAAAAAAGTCCCAACCCTTCTCGACATGTTTATGTGTTGAGAATGGCAGTTCATTTAAAATAAAAAAAACCCTAGCACTACCGTCTCTCTCAATTGCCACATTCGTCCCTCTCTCTCCCCGCTAGATCTAAAAATTCGGCGGCCGCCCTCTCTTTCTCCTCAATCTCTAGATTCATCTCTCTCTCCTCTGCATCTCTTTCTCCTCAAATCCTTGAAAAGGAGTTTAAATGGCAGTGAAGAAAAAAGATATTTGGTTGTAGAAGGTTTGGTTGTTGAAGAAGTCATGCGATTCTGCCGGCTTCGTTTTTGTCGTTGAGGATGAGCGATACGAAGGCTAGGTGTACCGGTGAAGAAAAGTAGGTCGGCAAAAATTACAGGCGACAGGAAGGCTTCGACTTCAGGCTTCGATTGGAGGTTCATCTTCTGGCGGCTGTCTTCCGATGAGTAAGTTTTCTATTTCGCGGATTCGAGAGTCGTATTCTAGTTCGTAGATCTTCCAATTAGAATTCGATTCTAGATTAATTTTCTAGCAGCGAGGGTTTCCAGTTTGATGTTGATGCGAGAATCTTTGATTGACTAAGTTCTCCAGTTCTCATATTCTAGAGTTGTTTTCCTGTTCATAGGTATCGATTCAAGATTAATCTTCTAGCGGAAAGAGTTTCCAGTTTCACGCTACTTTGAGTTTTCTATCGATTAGGTTTTCTAGTTCTGGAATTCGATAGTCGTGTCCAGTTCATCAATCTGAGAGTCTTCAAATGGCAATGTTTTCTATCGATTAGGTTTTTTTTTTTTTTTTCATTGCAGTGCATTTTAGCTCATATCTGATTGAAATAGGTTTATAGGGTAGTTCAGCTCAAATTATGTATTTCTTTTGTGTATATATATGTTGAGACATGTTCAACTTTTCTTCAGATATGTGTTGCCAATGTGATTGGATTTGTTTTCGCTTATCTGTCTTGTTGCGCATTAGTTTTGTTTACATTTTCCAAATTTAACTCACCAATCAACTTCATTTGTTTAACAGCAATGCTTTCAGGGGCATCAATTCCAATTTTGTCTCAGGTGAGAACTTTGTGATGCATCACCCTTAGACATGAGATCATTCTCTTTGACCGAAACTGTCTCATTTGGCAGCTTCTCCTCTCCATCGTTTTTCTCGGACGGAGGTATACTGCCAACCAAATGCTCGGTTGTTTTCTCGTGGTTGTTGGCGTGGTCATCACTGTGGCCAGGTAAGATACTTTCTATTTTCTTGCTCAAAATCGTTTCGTTCATTGCTTGTTAATAGGAAACCTCAAAATTACTTAACCTTAATCTCTTGGATTGTGGTTGTGTACTTCTGTGGAGCTTTGCCACTGTGAGTGTTGATGACCCTTACAGGTTCTTCACATGGACAGTGACTTATGGTACAACTTCTCCTCTTGGTGTCACCCAACAGGTGGCCCACATCACAAAAACTATAGAATTTGGATTTAGATCATGTGACCTTGCTAAGGAGGCTCTTCATCAGCATCCATTGCCACCTTTTACACTTAGTAAAGCAGTTATTCTCGGGTACCTCGCAATATTTTCCATTTATTGGATCTTAGTAAAGCAGTTATTCTCGGGTTCCAGGTGCAGGCCCAACTGTGAAGTGTATTTCCAATGGAGAGGAATGTCGACTGATTTTGACAAAAACACTTGAATGGACCTTAAACTGGTTCATATTGCACAGTATGTTTGATAGGTGAGTACTAAACAGCTGGTTCCAAATTATCACCATGTATTACTCTTTACCAACCATTTTAACTTACTCTTTACCAAGTACATATATCTACATTGCAAGTTTTATTTTCTTTTGATGATTGTTATCTTGTAATGTTGAGGTTTTCTTGTTGCTACTGAGGACATTGCTTTATGTTCTGTCAAGATGCACAAAATGTGGATTTTTTTTTAAATGTCCTAAAGGTTGGAGGACATAAATATATGATAGATTGAGGATATCTATTGGAAACATTAAGATCCCAAGCCATTTGAATACTTCTGAATTTCCTGATATATTTAAAGTGGAATTTTAGCGCAGTTGTAGATGGTTTCCTTAAATCTTTCTTGATATAATTATCTTTAATGAAGTAAGTTTCATGTGCAGAAACTTCTGCATCATACAGGACTTTCTTTCTAATCCTAATGCGTTGAAGAAAAGACTAATGAAGTAACTTTCATGTGCAGAAACTTCTGCATCAGGCAGGACTTTCTTTCTAATCCTAATGCGTTGAAGAAAAGACTTGTGGTCTTTGGGCTTGTGATGCTTCTTCTGTCTCCTTTCCTTTTCATATTCATGCTGGTCCACCTCTTTCTAAGGCATACTGAAGAATTTTACAATCATCTAACAATAGCATCATCACGTAGATGGTCCACTTTATCCAGGTGGATGTTTAGGGAGTTCAACGAGGTATAACATTCTTTTCATCATATTGTGGTGCTCTGAGCATTAGTCGTGTAATATATTGGTTGAGGATGCTCTGACACTTCCAGTCCCCTCATACTTAACATCAAATCCATTTTTTGTTGATCCAGGTTGACCACCTCTTTGAGCATCGTATTAACAGTAGCATCGTGCATGCTTCCGATTACTTGTAGCAATTTACTTCCCCCATCATTTCTATCATCGCCAAATTCATTTCTTTCGTCTCTGGTGGCTTCGCTGCAGTGCTAATCATCATCGCTTTTCTGGACAAGTCCCTTTTGGAGGGCCATGTAATTACCTGATCCACCATGAGAAAACATCATCCTGATACTCTTTTGAGGATATTATCATAGCATTTAACTAAATTTAGTAATATTTCCAACTACTCTTCTGCAGATATTTGGTCGTAACCTTATCTGGTATGCGGCTGTTTTCAGAAATATAACAGCCATCAGCCGGGCTGTTGTGAGAGACGAGCTTCTTGTCCTTGATCCTGAGAGGGAGATGTCCTTGGTTGTTCAGCTCATTCATTACATGCCCAAGAGGTGGCGTGGTAAAGAACATACTGAGATGGTCAGACGATCAGGGTGGAGTTTGAAACCTTATTTCAGGCAAATATCAAACTTGAAACCACCCTTTAGTGTAATTCTTTATTCTTCTATTGTTTGAAACCAAGAAACTCAAAAATTGGTACTCATCTTTTGATGCATTGCAGTATACCGCTATGATGTGGTTGGAAGAGCTGGCTTCTATTTTCCTGACCCCTTGCCTCCTCCTGTTTGTCATTCCCAAGGTTCGTAAGACCTGATTTTCTTCCCTTCCAATGGCCATATCGGTTACTTCTCTGCACAGGGCTACCACTTTGATTGATTTAGTGTTTGCTTTTTCCTTATCTTTGTGCAGCGAGTGGATGATATTGTGCAGTTTGTTGCCGATTTCACTGCCAATTTAGAAGGTGTTGGTGATGTCTGCAGGTTGTGCATCTTTATCTTTATTTGCTTACTGTTGCAGTGCTTGTCACCGTTTTTTAGTCACTCGTACTTGTTTTGTTCACTCAGCTTTAGCACCTTTGATTTTGAGACTCATGGCAATGCCAAATATGGCTCCCCTTGCAACTCGGATCCAACCAAAAGGAGCTCCCAGGGAAAGTTGGAGAAGTCATGCTTTGGGTAAAATCCATCGTCTACCGATTTCACCTCTCTATTAACATTTCCTTAAACGAACCTTATTCAGGCATTGATCTGTTTGTTTCTGTTGCAGCTTTCAAAGCAGGTACCCTGTACTGGCAAACCCACCCTCATGGAATGCAATTCCTTTTAAACCTAAAAAATTTCAGGGATCAACGACTGCAAGGAGCCGTCATAGGTGGCCCTCATATGGCCGGGCAGTGGAACCCGAGCATAAGGGTCATATAATCCTAGTAGATTAACACACCACAAAAACTATAGCTAAATGAACCTTCCTTGAAAGTCCAGTAGTTTAACATTGAAATGTAGGTGTAAAGAAGAAGAAAGTGTACATTTTATTCATGTTGATCCACTCATTTTAGCTGTTAATTCACCCATGAAAGTCCAGCACATTTTCTTTTTTTTTTGAAAAATAACATGTCAATTTCGACGCTTTAGGGTGTCGAAATTGGCATGTCATTTCTGACACCCTATGGCATCGAAAATGACATGCCATTTTCGACGCCCTAGGAGGTCGAGATTGGTTGCGACAAAATTCTGCGTCGAAAATAACACTTGCCATTCGTGACGCACGAATTTTCGACGCTTTTTAAAAGCGTCGAAATTGAAATTTGCAACACTTTAAAGCGTCGAAATTGATCACAAAAAGCGTCGACCTTAACACAGTTTTCCTGTAGTGAGGTATTAAGTGCTAGCTTCTAAAGTTTTTATTTTTACCATTTCGCAATAAAAAATCGAAATATAATGAACAAAAACTAGTTAATTCGGCATCCGCAATATACTCTTGCGCGCCAACAACAATCAACCAACAACACAAAATTAAACCAATTTCATCAATTTCAATCTCCTTTCAAATATCCCAAAACCTCCTATTTCAACCTTATATATAACTAAACAAAAATCAACACAAATGTCAAATATTAACTTATGATTGACATATGAGCTAAAGGACGAATCCACCCAAATCCATACTACTATATCCATACTACTATAATACTGAGGGAGAGTAAGATCAAATTCCCCATCCACCAGCTTTCCTTCCTCTGATTCCTCTGGTTGAATTACAGCCCTTCACTCAAAGTTCCGTCAAGTTTTAGCTGAAATTAATGGTTCAGATCAAATTTAGAAGGTAATGTCTATGTTAACCTCAAAAGTTTCAATTTAAAATGATTAATTTTTTTCCTTAGAGGGGTGTGCCCGGCTTTTCATCTAATTCCAGCCGCCATTTTCTCACCGCCCCTTCTTCGTTCTCTTTCTCTCCTTCTTCTTCCTCCACTGCGCTCTGCTCTCCATCGCCTAAACCTCCCTATCACTTCTTCCGCTCACTCTCTATTGGTGCTGAGCTCTCAATCAGCGGGTGAACTACAACCTGAATAGCGCCCCTGCCCTACGGTTTGATGCCGACTTCTGTTCTCTGTTGTCCATCTTCGTCTTTGTCTCTCCTACCTTTTGGTTCTTTCTTTATTCATCTTCATCTTCGGTTTATTTAACGATCGTGGGTCCAAGTATGTTCTTGTTTCCTCTGATTTTTTCTTTCTTCTATTCAATTAGGTTCTGCAATTTATTTTGTCTGTGCTCTTTTGAATAAAGAAATTATACCTCTGTGCTTTTCAATTAGGTTCTTATCTTTTCACTATAGAATTGATTTCGATTGATTACCTCCAATTTCTCTGCCTCTGATCTGTGCTTTCTTCTAGGTTGCTGTTGCCTCTAGTCCATGCTCCCTTCTCTTCAATTAGCTAGGGTTCTTAGGATTAAAAAATTAGGGTTTTGGAATTAGGATTTAAATTTATGTGCTAACTTATCTTTTATTTTGGTAATATGTATGTAATATTCATCTCTAAATCATGCTTATTGTGAGTAATTAAGTGTCCGAAAGGAGACGATGGAGCCATAGACCACGTATGTGCTCTCTTCACCAACGCAAAAAATAAACCCCCGTAGGCTCCCGAAATCTAGGTATGGTATGCTTTTCATGAATGTTAGTTGATTGTGTTGTCAATTTTGATGCCCACACCTTAATGAGTATGAACTTTTGGTGGTAGTGTGAAACTCACCTGACCTGTTATTGCATACAAAGAGTTCCTTGTGTTATTGAAAAAAAAAATGTGTTTAGGTAGAAGATTTAGAGTTTTGTGGTTTCTATTGGGTCATGGATAAGTTTTGACGGTCTAAACTAATGTGAAGATTAAGGTTTATTGTTGAATATGATTCATTCATTCAACATGTCTTACCTACGATCCTTTCCCTTTCTTGGTTTGCTCAGGTTGAATGCTAGCTTGTCTTCAATTTTTTTTTTCCTTTCCTCTATTTCAAATCCACATATTTAGCAAACTTGTCAAGGGAATCCCATCGACGGGTAAGAAGGAGCAAAGTGTTTCGCAACCCGAGCTCTTAGGCACAAAGGTGGATAATGGAGTAGATGGCTGATTTAAATGTTCATTGTAATTGTAAAGCTCCTTGTTCTAAATTGAGATCAAAATCCATTTGTAATGGTTTTTGGGCTTGTTAAATTCCTAACCAAATGCGATCTAATTGAGCTAAAGGGGTGTGACAAATAGCTTCATGTTAACTGTAATTGTTAGCTTTGTTCTATATCAATTACTCATGTTTTGAGAAGGCGTGTCTCTGAGAAAGTTTTATTTGAAAAGTTCAGTACTGGCCAAATGATCAATTTTTTTTTTGTTTTGGTTTATTGTCCAATGACTTACCTAATGAGTAAGAGGCATATTTCTTGTCTGTGCCCATGTCAATGGCCTTTCATGGCCTTTTGTTCAGCCTGTCATGACAAAACAAAAACCAACAGATAATATTTCAACCAGTTTCTTGGTAACTACAGTGGCAAAAGGAAAACCAAACAGAAAGTGGTAGGAACACCTTCTCCTGGATATGTCTTCCTCTTGGTCCACAGGGCTCAGCAATATTATTATTTTAAGAGCAAAAACGAACAAAACACGGGGTCTATTAGTTTGTTCAAGACTTGACCTTGACAACCTCTAGAAGTTTTGGGTTATCATGGAGGTACTTGATGATCCATGTCATAACACTTGCTTTGGTGTCTTGAGCTGTAAACAGAACTCCTATAACATTTTATCTGCAACCTCATATTCAAATATTTATTCAAAAAAATTCAATCCTCTTCCTAAAACTCTGTCCTTGAAATTATTACTTAGATAGAAATTTTCCTTCGGGTAATGAGGTTTTAGTTTGAGCAAATTCCTTAAAATATATTCTTAATTCTTTATTACTTGTGAAACTGAAATCTTTAAGGTTTCAATGCATTATATATAGCTATTCTTTAATATATGAATTTGCTGGAAGTGGTCATCCTTTGAAGGGAATTCCATGATCTATTTTTGCAAGGCTTTAGAGGTTTAAGGGGTTTTGTTGTCTCATAAAAAATTGTCCAATAGAGGATGTACAATCAAAGATAACTAAATAGCACTACAAATATTGAGTCTTTCATTCACTGAAGATAATTGAGTATTTCATGTGTATTTGTCCGTGTAAAAGATTCAATGCTTCACAAGCAATTGTATGTGTTCTAGCAACTGCCAGTGTTGTATCTTGTGTCTATTCTATTACGATGTTTGAATTTGAGTTGTTGCCCTTGTGTGTTCTGTGTTACCTACTATGATGTTCGGATTTGAGTTATTGCTCTTGGTTGTACTATGTTACCTGCTGTCCTACCAAATTTAACTGATGTTCCCTTAAACTCTACGTATATGCTTTGATATTTTTGTAACTAAATTTAATGTCCATAAGACACTTGCAAACATATCGTCCCTGCCCTACGGTTTGATGCCTGCTTCTCTTCTCTTTTTTTCCTACTTCAAACTTTTATTTGTTTCCCTACTTCCAGTTCCCTCTTCTTTATACTCCGACTTCTGATCCAGTATCAAGGTCTGCGTTCGTCTCTTCTTGCTCTCCGCCCTGCCTTTCTCCTCTCCATTTCGGCAGCCTCCGGTGCCTAACGTTTTCTCGCCCCTGTTAACTGTTCTCTAGTCCGCTCTAGGTAACCTAACGAAGCTTCTAATAATTTATGCTTTCATTTTTATCTTTCGAGCTTGTTTTCAACCCTACTTTATGCCCAGTTATCTACTTTAGCTCTACTTGTTTCGTGGTTTGGTTTCTAAGTGTCGATTTCCCTGCTGCGTTTCTCGTGTCGAATTCCCTACTGCGTTTTTCTCTGTATGTAATTGGAGCCTAAACCCCCAAATTGGAACTTAGATTATAGCCCGTTGACAGCCCCAAAGCCAAACCCTAATTGTAGGAGAATAACCCTGACATCAAATTTTAGATGCATACCTCTTCAAATCAAATTTCAGATGCATACCTCTTCAAATATGAAAATTCGGCAATTGTCATCATGAAACAGACAAGCAAACAAAAGCGCTTAAACTTGTGATGGAATGAGCCGGCCTGAGAGAAACACAAAAATATCATTGTAGGTTAGGGCCATAAATGTAATTTCTAATTCCGAAACCTTCATTTTTTATTGTTCTTGGGTGGTCATTTCAGGTTTGTCAGGTGTAGAAATATATGATTTCTTAATGCTATTAGTCATTATTTCATTCATTAATGCAAAACTGAATTGTGACTGTGATTCAAATTGGGATTCAAAAATCATGGATTTAGGTTTTGGGGTTCTTTGATTGCCGGATACTAATGCTAATGAAGAATTGTGATTTGAATTCCATAAATGAAGTGATTTGGAGAAAAGGGTTTTTTGCCATTGGTTTTTACTTAAAAACCCATGGTCAATTTTCTCATAGGTTGATAGATGTGATACGATGAAACAAGATTCCTCAATAAATGCGTAACCACAAACCTTGTAATAAAGTAGTTAAAACTAGCAGGGAGAGTCATTAGAAACATTTTAATCCACACTCTCAAATGTAAGATTCTGGTAAAGCCGATACTTTTAATCCACATTGCAGCTACTCTGATTGCTTTAGTTCCATCCTATCTATCATTTTCATTCCCATTTACAAATTACCTGTTTATGTTGGAAAATAAATTATTGCCGCTTTCTTTTGAACAATATACATTTTCTCTCTTCATTTATGAATAACTAAGTAGTGTGGATACTTAGGTTTATGAAATTTTATTTCCCGATTTGTCTTTTTTGTGTCTCTTTTTGTTTGTATGTATAGTTAGTTCCACTCTTTCTCTATTTTATTAATTTATTTCTCATTAACGAAGTCTATTGACTATTCAGCATATTTAGGTTTATGCTTTTGCTAATTATTACATTAAAAATTGGCTTTGATGTCTCCTTTATACCAATAAATACATTCGTCATGTATAATGAGAAGATGATAAATTCAATGTTCTCTCATGTCTTCTGCGGCTATTCTATTATGATGTCCGGATTTGAGTAGGTGGTTTTGTGTTTACTGATTTACCTCCTATTATGTTCGGATTTTAACTGGTGCATTTGTGTGTACTGAGATACCTGTTGTCCTAACATAACTAACTGATGTCTATGTAGAACCTAGATCTGAGCTTCCTTTATATATGTCGCGCATGTTGCCTTTCCTGTGCTTCCTCTGATGGTGTACCTGTCCACGGCTCCTCCTCTCTTTCTCTTCTTCTCTCTGATCTCTGCACAACCCCTGATTTCTTATTGGCTTTGTGCTACTCTTCATGTGGTTGTCATCAATGGCTTTCATCTTTCATGTTCCCTATATAATCTTATTTAAAATGTAATCTATCCTCAATCTTATTTATTCATGATTTTTCATGCTGTTAGGCAGCTTGTGGTACATTACTTTAATGTTGTCTCCAATCACAGAATCACCATTAACTTCCCTCTCACTTTCTTATTTCAAGTGCTTGCAAAATGCATTTCATTTCAAAATGCACTCCATCAGAGATTTTAAGCTTTGGCCTCGATATTGCAACATATGTTTTATTCATTTGATGATGCTTTGTGACCACCATCACTTTTTAAAAGAAGGTTTCTTGCCTCAACAGTTGTGATCAGTTTAATCTCAAATTCATTTATTCTGTAAGTAATGTGGTGTAGTAAGTAGATGAGTCAAACATTAGCACTTACAAGATGGACCTAGGCATTCTTGATGACTCAATAATCCTAAAAGGATTTACAAAATTGGGAAACACCCATAAACTTATAGTTTTGTCCCATGAAGATGAAATATTTGATTAAGATAATAACCTGATATTGATTAATAACTTTGAAAAGAGGCTAGGCAAAATATAAATTGAACTACGTGTATTTAATGTTCTAAGAAAGCTTTCAAATCTTGATCAAATTCATGAGAAGAGGATTATGATCATTCCAAAAGCAAGGCACTTCATACGAACTGAATTTACCCAACCCTATGCATATTAAATGCAAATTAGTATCTTTAAATTGAAAATTAGGGTCAGATTTCTATTTTTTTCTAATTTCATGTCATATGAGATTATTAAAATTCCGGTTGACTGATAATCACTCAGTTTGCATCAGCCCACATATACCTCCCATGTTTGTGAAATATTAGCTAGAGTTGTTCCTTCATGAGCCTATCCTCTTATTTCAATTAAGGTAAGGTTTCGTATAATCCAAAACTTAGGTAGAAGAGAGCTTCTTTTCTATAGATCATTTCTTCTGCAAGATTCACACACTTGAAAGATAACAACATAAACAGGAAATAAGAGTAAAATCTCCAGGAAAATCGGATTCAGATGACCATAAATATTCATCTAAGAATGAAACTTACTGCCCCATACTACTGTCACTCACTATTTGAGTATCTGTTATGTCATATTGCATATTGTTTAGCTCAATGATTAGAAGATCGTTCTCTACTTTTAGAAGATGTGTAAGTGTGCAACTTACCTAAATATTTCAAGACCTTAAAAATCAGCAGACTACAGGGCATGAGTAGCAAAGAAAAGCTATTTGAGGAGTCTACTTCCCCGTGGGTAAAGTATACTAACCTGCTAATTCTCTTTCGAGATAGATGATGAGCGCCCACGTGCCAAATAAGGACTAAGAGGATATCCAAAGGGCTTATGTTGTGTGCCCTTAGTGAAATCCGTACCAGGCGACTCAACTCTAAATTGAAGACAAATTGAGAGACAACAAGACAAAAACCAGCAATCTAAATGGCTTTGATGTCTCCTTTATACCAATAAATACATTCGTCATGTATAATGAGAAGATGATAAATACAATGTTCCCTCATGTATTCTGTGGCTATTCTATTATGATGTCAGGATTTCAGTAGGTGGTTTTGTGTTTACTGATTTACCTGCTATTATGTTTGGATTTTAGTAGGTGCGTTTGTGTGTACTGAGATACCTGTTGTCCTAACAGAACTAACCGATGTTCCTTTAAACTCTACATATATATAGGATCATGGACTCTATTCCTTCGCCGACAGAAATGCATGCTCTGATAATCTCTTTTATCGAAATAGCTCTTGGTGCACCCATTTCAACCGCTAAACATTTTCTACAAGTTGGGTTCTTCCTTCTTCATCCACCTCTGTTATGTTGTGGTTCATTTCTATATTCTTATTATTCCATTTTGTTGGAATGTTATATTATAGGAAGGGAAGTGGAGGATTGAAGATGCTTTGGAAATTTTTTATGCAAGCTCTGAGGTTGAAGTTCCCAATTCTACGCCTTCGTCAACTCCTGAGACTCGAGTGGCTGATTCTACCTCTATTCCTACTATGGGTTCATCTGGTTTGCCAGAGTTCGTAACCCGCCGTCGTCAGCGAAGCCATGCTCAGGTTATGATTTATCTATTGTCTATGTCGTCTCCATATTCTAAATTTTTTACTTTATGCATTTGTTGTGGTTTTAGATTGCTGCCGATGCTGCAGCTGGAGCGTCACCTACTGTCCATACTGACTACATCACATGTCGGCGCCGCAGAACCCGTGCAGAAGTTTGTATCTTCAGCTAATTAATTTTTTCCTTCTCTCACACTATTTGTAACCCATTATTTATGATGAATTGTAGATGACTATGGATGCGGCCTCAGCTGCAACGAATCCTCTTACCTTAACATCCTCTTCTCGTGGTGCTCGTAGGCCACGCCACCCTACTACTAGGGTAATTCTATTGATATGTCTTCTTGTCAATTTATTTCATATAATTATTATTTGAAATATTTTATAGGTAACGCTTCAAATGTATAGGTAACAAGTGATTCTATATATGTTGGAAATGAGGCTATATCACTTGTTGCTGAGACTCCCCCCGACAAGGTTAGCTGGTTCTCCATTGAACATTATGTTTACTTGGTGTTCATTTTCAAACTGCCGACTTCATTTCCCTCTTGCTTAATGTTTGGTTCTCCTTCCTTTGATACATTTCACTATATTTTTCAGGTCAGTGAGCATCGACCTCGCCGCCGACGAAGAACCCGAGCTGAGGTGTTAACCTTATCTCTTTTCCTTGCATATATGTACCCTCCTCTTTTTCTTCCTAATTTTTTGAATCTGCAGCCTTTTGCTTTACCCCAGATTGTATTTGTTTAGATTGTATAGCTTATGTTGCCCTTTCCTCATTTCCAGATGACCTCTGCTGAACAAATGCTTATACCTCCTTCTACATCACCACTTTCTCCTTCTATGAGTCTTGAGGTATATTACATAGATTTTATATTTTTTTTTTCACGGTATACAATTAACTCTTCCATAAGTAACATGCTTATATAATGTTATTCTTATTTTGCTCATAATGAATACAATCCGTGTTTCTGACTTCTAACTTATGTTATTCTTATTTGCAGCCTCATGTCATCCAAAATAACTTCATTAATACGCCTTCTTTTTTTGAAAATCCTATGAGTTCAATAGAAAGCATGCAAACAGGCCCACTACCCCAAGTAATACTCTATATTCATTTGGTATGCTTGTTGGTTTATTTCCAGCCCGATGAGGCTGATAGTTAAGTTTGTTTATAGGTTGCTGACGTAGTACCCACTCGTACTGTTCCTCGTCCAAGACGCACTCGTCTTGAGTTCAGTTTGTTACTGTTCACTGTAGTTTGTGCTATCAGTACCTCAAATTTTATTTACACCCAGCAAAATTTATACTCCCATCTAAAAACATGGTAATTTAAACTTATTTTTATGTCACCCTCAGCTTGATGTTGCATTTGCACCTACCGGCGTCTCTACCTATTCTAAATCATATTCGGTTCGTCGTGCTCAACTTGCGGTTGGATTAGGTATGTCTAATCTTCTACCTATGCCTATGTGTTTGCCTTTGCCCTCGCAATGCAAATATTGTGGTGCCACTAAATTTGCATTTGAATGTCCTACATTTTGTTGCAATAACGGTCGTGTGAAATTGGTAAACGCAGAGCTACGTCCCGACTTATTGTTGTGAGCTGAATCTGCCATGTTTTACAGTAACTTTTATATCGATTTCTGCATGCATTTTATTCATTTGGGCTAAGATAGTACAGAATCTATGTAGTTTATGTTTATTTGCCAAATTATGGAATCTACACTAGTTTCTGTTTAATTCGCAGAAATCGAAGCATTTTACAGCAATTCTACAGAAGGTCGGAAAAGCTCGGAAAACCACTACAGAAGTCCAAGGTGAAGGAAGCAACAGAACCTTGGTCGAGCAAGCCTAATCGAGAAAGCCAGACAACCCAGCTCCGCAAGTCTACTCGATCTCGATGAACCCTTGTCGAGATCGACGAAGCCCAGCGCCACACCCGGAGTCGACGAAGAGAGAAGCTGCCCGAGAAGCTGAGGACGAGAAGCCGAGCACACCTTTACTCGATCTCGACCAACCCTTGTCGAGATCGACAAACCTACACGAGGATGACCAGATGCAACTCGCTGCCAGCGACTCGACTCGCTGCAGCGGACCGCTCGCTGCCGCGGAAAAACGCGCTGCCAGCGGGATGCACCAAGTCGACAAAGAAGCCTACTCGCGACAGCGGAAGAGGCAACTCGCGGAAGCGGAAGGGAGTACAACCAACTCAATCTCGACAAGAGTTGGTCGAGATCGACGAGCGCCTGAGTCCAGATCCGAGCCAGTCGAGTAAACCTACCCGAGGAGACCTAGTCGGCAACACTTTTCTACTCGAGGTCGACTACGCCTTGTCGAGGTCGACGAGCACCAGGAGCCAAGACTGAGCCGCATCGAGCAGAGCTAGCCAGGAAGTCTAGTCGACGATCCACCCTACTCGAGGTCGACGAGCCCTTGTCGAGGTCGAGTAGACCAGTGTCCGGAAACGCGTCGACAAAGACCTGTCCGAGTAGACTTGAGATTCCTTGGGCGCAAAGGAGTCGATTTGGCCGAGATTCTATCCTAATCCATCAAGTTCTCTCCAAGGAGACAAGATCTATCAACATCATGAAGACTTACCCTATTTAGTTTTATCTTTTCCTTTTAGATTTATTTCCATAAAACAATTTATTTATCCTTTCAAGTTTTAGATATAATTTTAGATAGAGATATATATCTTCTTTCGTAGAATAGCTAGGGAATGAAGCCTATAAATAAGGCCCTAGGGGCTCAGTTTTAATCATCAATTTTCAGAGAAAGACAAGTAGTTCCACAGAGAAGTTTAGGAGTTCTAAGGTTTTTAGGGTTTTGGCTTTCTGCGAAAGTTGATTGCCAAGATTGTAAAGGCTTTTGAATTTAGTTTTAATGCAATTTAGTTCTTTTCATCAATCAATGTCCGTTATTGCAATGAGGCGTGAGTAGTCCACCCACTTCTGGGGCTGGGGTGAGCCCAACGGTGGCCATGTGAGGCGATGCGATAAAGGTCAGATCTTTTTGTGCGATTCATCTTCTATTCCTATGAGCATGATTCTTTTGCGAAAGTTGAAGGTGATCCTTGTTTGTGTTATTGAAGCGAAAGTGATCTTAATGCAACTTGGATTAATTATGTGAAAAAGGGTTAGTAACAATTAGGGTTTATGCGAAAGCCTCTATATGCCTATTTGTTAATGACGAAAGTTATTTGATGGAAAGCATGATCTTTTATGCCTTTATGTGTTACTTTGCATGGTTATCGTTGTGGTGTTGAAACCCTGGCTTTGGAAGTCTTTTAGCATATTGAGTTTATTTCTGTCGAGATTCTGAGTTTTGTTCGAGATTCTGCAAATTAAAGTTTCTGTTTCTTGTCGACATAGAGTAAGCCTTGTCGAGATCGAGTACAACCTTTGTCGATCTCGAGTAGAAGCTGGTCTAGGTCGAGTTGGTTTTCTTCTGTTTTCGTCGATTTTCACTTTCTGAGTTTCTGTTGTTCACTGTCTTGTCGATCTCGAGGAAGCTGTTGTCGAGATCGAGTACGCCTTTGCTTTGCTTTTAGTTTTTGCTTTGTCTTTGCTTTATTTCTTTGCTTTTGTTTTAGTTGCCCTTGCCGGGTTTATTTGTTTCTTTCCTTTCTGTGTTTCTGTCTTCTGCTGCTGCTTCTGTGAGAATTTACACCTACCTGAGAACTGCTGACGTGCTTCCTCGTGGATTCGATCCTGACTATTCTCTTACTACAACGGGAGGAAGTCTTGTATTTATTTGCTGAGACAGGGAAGTCAGTCTGAACTTTATTTCATATTTATTTCATACTTGACCATCCTCCTGCAACAACACTTATATGATTTATTTACTCGAACCGATTCCATTGGAGAGCATTTCCATCAATACTCAAGAGCATACAATAGTTTCTTTGCTTTTAGTTGTCTAGGTGGTAACTTCACGAAAGGCAATTCAAAAGGAATCTACACATTTGTGTTAAAAGGAAAAATCTATCATTTCTTACCAAATCTCTTGCCTACGGAAGGCCATCCTAAATTTCTCCAACTCTATTTTTATGATGGTGCATCTGAATATGAAACTCGTTGTAGCACTTTTGATGATCTTCGACCAGATATAATAGAACATTTAATTGGTGTAACGTCTTCCAATCCATATTCAACATTCTTCCAATCGTTACAAACCATTCATTTAACAGCCACTACGGAAATTAGGATCTTCCAATCTTCTACTTTAGACAAGCGCGTTTACAATTTGCCAACTTCTGATGAAGTTGCTGCGATTATTGTTGATGACTGTTCTTCAGATCGTATCAACAGTCCGCATATCTTAGTGTACGGAAAGTCTAGCCATGAGCACCGAATCTTCCATTACTATGGCTGCTATGACCCTCTCCAATATCCACTTCTGTTTAATAGAGGGGAATCTGGATGGCATCAGGGCCTCCAAGTTGTTAATTCTGATAGTGACCAATGTTGTAATACCACACCATTTCCAATTTCTGACCTTGACCGCCAAAATGTTGATGATCTTTTAGTTTGTGGGGCTAATGGTACGAGCCTGACTTACTATTTCCATACCTCTTTTTTTTGCTCTTCCCCTGAGTTTTTGCTTTCATGTGTCTGAAATATATATCATTTATAGCATCAGCGGCGCCACCTCCAATAAAAGGCCGAGAGGTCTCATGTCGCCAATACTATGCGTTCAGGTTCCAGATCCGTGTGACCAATTTCCTTATTCATGCGGGCCGTTTATTCTTGCAATACATTGTTGATATGTATGTCAAAATGGAGAATACAAGACTAGATTTTATCATACAAGACTAGATTTTATCAGGCGTAACCAGGTGCTTTTACGAAGTGAACTTTATCAAGTCATAGTAGACAGCGTCAACGACGGGCATTGTAGAGCCTCTGATGTTGGGCGACGCGTAATACTACCTGCCTCATTTATAGGTGGCCCTCGAGACATGAAAGCTCGATATTTGAATGCAATGGCTCTGGTTCAGAAATTTGGGAAGCCTGATATCTTCTTGACTATGACATGTAACCCTAATTGGGCTGAGATAAAAAACAATCTTCTTCCTGGTGAACCACCTGAAGTTAGGCCTGATCTAATTGCATGTATCTTTTGTGCAAAGGTAAGACTCCTAAAGAAGTTAATATTGAAGGACAATGTTTTAGGACCTGTTGCAGCAAGTGTCGACGTTATTGAATTCCAAAAGCGTGGCCTCCCTCATTTACACATGCTACTTATCTTTGCACCGGGCTCTAAAATACTATCAGCCGATTGTTTTGATCTGTATGTGTGTGCAGAGTTACCATCGCAAGATTTCCCTCATTTAAGGCATTTGGTTATCCAACATATGATGCATGGTCCTTGTGGTGATAAGAATCCCAGTTGTCCATGTATGCAAACGATTGGACTTGTTACAAAATGTAAAGCAGCCTATCCCCGGTGTTTTACAGATGTTACTACCCGGACAGATGATGCATATCCTATTTACAGAAGACGTAATAATGGAGATGTTGTGGTGGTACGTCGTGTAGAATTGGATAATCGATCTGTTGTTCCGTATAATCCCTATCTTCTAGCTGCTTTTGACTGTCATATGAATGTTGAAATATGTTCCACCATACAGGCCGTTAAATATATATACAAATATGTTTATAAGGGCCATGACAAAATTCGTTTCGATATTAATATGACAAGAAACAATGCTGAAAATGAAATAACATCTTACTAGTCAGGAAGATGGATAAGTCCGCCTGGATCAGCTTGGAGAATTTTTGGTTTGCCCTTGTATTCAATGTCACCCTCTGTTTGTCCCTTGCAAGTACATTTACCTCATATGCATCTTGTTAACTTTAGTGAGCGAGAGAACTTGCAAAATGTCATTGACAATGAATATAGGCATGTAACAATGCTAACCGAATTCTTCACTGCTAATCGTACACTTGAAAAGGCAAGAAACTTTTTGTATTCTGAATTCCCAGAGTTCTTCACTTGGAATAGTGCATTGAAAACATGGAAAGAAAGAAAAGGCCCTAAATGTGTTGGTAGATTGACGTATGTTAACCCGTGTGACGGTGAAAGATACTTTTTAAGGCTTTTGTTGATTAATGTGAAAGGGTCAACATCATTTGAAGATTTGTTGTTAGTTGATGGAGTTATTTGTGCGACTTTCAAAGAATCTGCTGAAAGACATTTATTATTGGAGAAGGATGATTATGCTGCTGCTTGTATGCGGGAAGCTGTGGAAGTCCAGATGCCTTGTGCTTTGCGTCGCCTATTTGCAACCTTACTAAACTTCTGTGCCTCGGTTCACCCTCAAATACTTTGGGATGAATTCTACCCTTACCTATCTGAGGATTTCTCTCATAAAAACAAGGATCAATCTGCAAAAGTTCTACAATTGACTTTTTTTGAGGTTGAAAAGTATTTAGAAAGTATGGGTCGAAATATGGCTTTTTATAATCTCCAACTTCCTAGCCTTCCTGATATGATAGGGAATAGAATGACGAGAGACATTAGCGACGCTCTTGATGCCAACATCCCCCCGGAATATGTTAATGCATGTTCGAGTCTTAACATTGAACAACGTGCTGCATATGATATTATTATGCACCATGTTGTACATGATCTTCCTGGTGCATTTTTCATTGATGGTCCCGGCGGAACTGGTAAGACTTTTTTATATTGTGCCCTTTATGCTACTCTTAGAGGAATGGGCAAAATTGTGCTCCCAACAGCATCTTCTGGTATCGCTGCTTCAAATATACCCACTGGTCGGACAGCACACTCTAGATTCAAGATCCCTATGGGAGACACAGGCGGTATGACTTGTAGTGTATCAAAACAAAGTAGCCTGGCTGCTTTGTTACGAGCCACTACAGTTATTATTTGGGATGAGGCTTCTATGGGTAAAAAAGAAAACATTGAAGCAGTAGATGCCCTTCTACGGGATGTATGTGATTGTGAACTACTTTTTGGCGGGAAAATAGTTATATTTGGTGGTGATTTCAGACAAGTACTACCGGTTGTTCCACATAAATCGCAAGCAGAAGTGGTAAATTCCAGTTTGGTCAGTTCTTATATTTGACCACATTTGAAGAAATATCGATTATGTACCAATATGAGAGCACAAGATGACCCCGAGTTTGCAAAATTTCTTTTGGACCTTGGAAATGGAAACCTACAAACACCAAACACTTCGATGGTTTTTCTCCCTGATTTTATAAAGTGTTTTTATATTCAGTCTGATTCTGTTGACATATTAACAAAGACAATGTTTCCTGAAATAAACGTGCCTGATTTTGACCCTTATATATTTAGTGGTCGTGCAATCTTGACTCCTACTAATGAGGGTGTTGACGACATCAACCGTTCCATTATTTTAACCTTCCCCGGTGTTTCTCACGTGTACACAAGTTTTGATTCTGTTGTTGATGATAACTACAATCTATATCCATATGAATTTTTACATACTTTGTGTTGTTCGGGAATGAGCCCCCATGAATTAGTGTTGAAAATCAATTGCCCGGTAATACTTCTTCGTAATTTAGATCCTGCAAATGGCTTGTGTAATGGTACTAGATTAATATGCCGACAATTTCGAAACCAAGTCATCCTATGTGAAATCTCGAGTGGCTATTACAAAGGTACACAAGTCTTACTCCCAAGAATCAATCTGAGACCTACCGCAGGAACTTATCCTTTCCAGTTTGAACAGAAACAATTTCCAATCAAATTGTGTTTTGCAATGACTATTAACAAATCCCAGGGCCAAACATTGGAAAACGTTTGTGTGTATCTGAATGAACCTTGCTTCTCTCATGGGCAGTTGTATGTTGCCTTTTCAAGAGTACGAAATCGTGATGCATTAGAAGTTTTCTTACCCCCATCCTTACCGACTGATGTTACTCGAAAGCAAGTCCTCAATATTGTTTGTTAGGATATTTTACTCAGAGCTGGTGTATTGTCTCTTACATGATTAACATACATAATAGCCTTTAATAATGTACAGATTTTGACAAGTAGGTTGTTTTTATTAATATACAAACAAAAATTTGCTGATGACCTGGGATCCTCCTCTACCTGCATGTCACTCACCCAAACCTCATGTAAAAAGCTGATTTTTCTTACCTTATTTTGTTATGTATTTGTATGTCTGTTATATAGATGCCATAAATATAACCTGACTGTATTGATCAGTACATAGATTGTAATGTTATTTGTTTCACTATATACAGGCCCCTGATATCTAAACAACTGCTTCTCATTGAAGCATCGGATACTACTTTGGTGACTAAGTCAGGTGACTCAAGTAGATTTTAACAGGATCTGGTGTCATTCTCTGACCCTGAGCAGCAGAACAAGCCACTCTCATATTCCAAAGCACTTGTCCCGATTCTACATGATGCAGAATCTGTAGATGTAGTTCCCATGAGTCAAAAACTCTGCCACTCTAAATTGGGCAGCGTCGCATAAGGAGGCCCTTAATTGTGTCAGAAGTGGAGAGTGTGTTGCAAGCAGTGGAAACATTTCGAACGGGAAGGTACATTCTAATGAGTCATTTTTCACGGAGTATTTTTTTACATTTTATATTTAGGTCCTTCTAAGTACCTATAGGTGATTCTCTATAGAGCTGTATCGCATGTTATTCGTTTGCAATTTAGGTTTTCTGTCCTTCATGGTTTATCAGAAACAATATAAGGTGAGGAAAATGGAGATTCCCAGCTGCTTCTGTTGTGGTTGAGGCAGTGCTTATCTGATTTCTGCAGACGTGCTGTTTGTTTTGGTGTTTTACTTCTTTCACAGGGTTTGCATTTAACTTGTATCTCTATGTGGTTTATACATTTGCCAATTTTGATTCCTTTGGCTGATATGATTTCAAAATTATATGAAAAACTTATACCATTTTTCAATTACCAAGTTTCTGCCTAGGCTTCTTACCAACTCTACTCACTTTTGTTTTTTAATTTCCCAACAACCTTTAACTAATGGCAACACTGATTACGACTCACGATCAGGTTTCATCAAACGCGATTGAAATCTTTATTTTTTCCGCTTCCTTTTATGGTTACTTTGTCGCTTTGTATCATTTGGGCTCACAAATCACGTGTCTGAAATTTCTGATCCAGTAAGGTCTTTATCTCCCCCCCCCCCCTCTTCACAACCTCTTCGTCCAAAGTCTTGCATAGAGGTATACACTTTTATCTTTTCCTTGGTAGAACAGCATTTGCATGTATCCTTTTGGACACAATCAACACCAACACTCCCCCATACAAAAGCTCTGATATCTTACCTGCATTCAGCTTAACATTCATTCACTTATGAAATCAAACTAATTTAACGATTTGGTGATGACGTGATGTTTGAATGATCAGTCATATTTATCTCAAATTACAAAGCTCTAAAATTACAAAGTACCAATCATTGCTCATCTGATTGCTTCTGTTTCTGGACTAACAGAGTTAATGAATGGTTTATATGACTTAGTCAGCTAGGATGACTTTGTGGTCAGTTGAGGTTCGTTCATGCATGGTGAAAGACTGTGAAAGGAAGTAATATATTATGTCTCCAAGAACGTTCTTGAACATATATCTGGTCTCAATCCATCACAAATGGATCTGTTCTTGATATATAGTTGATAACCCTATTAGTCGGCAATGAGAGTGTACATCATGGAGGTATTTTTCCTTTCCCTTAATTAGCATTTAGGATTAATGATATTAGAATTATATTGAATTGTTTACATTTTTCTTTAACCACTTGTTCAGTATTGCTGCCTATTTATTTTACCATTCTCTGCCAATTTGCTTGATATAATGTAATGGTAAAAAGTATTTACAAGAAGCATATCTTCTTCTCATAATTACTTGAAAAAATTTAGGATATGGACCTTCAGGCCACAACTACATGGTTTGGAGCATTTGCTTTCGGGATTTCTTTTTTAGGGTGAGGGTGTACCTGCACGTGTTGTTGACAATTTAGTTCTACGACTCCAGGCTCATGCAACATTCACACAGGTCAGAATGCCAAAATAGTCTTTTATAATGGATTCTAATCCTTCATTCTATTCAGGTTTTGAAAATAATGCATTGTGCTCTCATTTATGATCAGTTTATTCACATGGTGTATGAAAACACAGAAACAGTTAGTCATGGTGTTGGTGGAGGCTTTTGCTAAATTGTTGTTCAGTGGACCTCAAAAAGTTGATTTACAGTAATGTTGTTCTTGCTGTTTGCTCAACTTTATATAAAAGAAATATATTTCTTTCTGCTTCAAATTTAGTAAACCAGTCCATTTATGCCTGCAGAAGTTTTATATCTTATGATTTTGAACTTGGTTATTTGATTCATTTGCTTATGTGCGTGTCTATGTGGTGTTTGAGCTCTAATTCGCGAGGTTTTCTTTTCCTACTACTACAGGTCAGCCAGAAATTACTGGTTCAAGGATATTCTGGTCATGCAACATATGATGGTGGCCTACATGTTGTAAGCAAGGTTTTAAAAGTAGATGGACTTCGAGGGTTATACAGAGGGTTTGTACTTTGGACTATCAGTGATGACATATGCTCCAAGTAGTGATCTCTGGTGGGCGTGAATTTTGGAGGTAAGATACTAACGACACTCTTATCATCTTGGCATGTAAATTTTGGTGTAGAATACATGTTCATGCTTCATTTTAATACAGGATATTTAGCTGATATAATGAACTTGCTGCTTGTTCTGATTTAAGTCTCAGATTCTCTTTTTATATGGCTAAGGAGTTTGCTACCTATTTGGCTGCAACCTTAGCAGAATAGCATATTTTAAGATATGCCCATTACTTTTGGAAAAAAATTAATCTTGTTTTGGCATTGTTACCTTAAATGCCTTGGCCTTTCCTGAAAATGGTTTCAGGCTGCTAAGTCGTGGGATTTGAAAGAAGTACTGTCTCCCTCCCTTTGTATTTCCCAGAGCCAGATTTGAAAGAAGTAGTTTTACAGAATATACGTGTCTCCCTCCCTTTGTATCTTTTATATCCATTAAATGGAAAATATCAGTATGTAGTGCTTCTGCACCTTTCAAAAAAAATATTCATAGTATGAGATTTGTTTTCATTTGTGATTTGATTACCAGGTGGCAGAGTTTTTGGATGAGACTCTTGCTAAGGGTGCTGAATCGAATCTGGTTGCTAACTGGATTATGGGTGCTATTGCAGCTTACATGAAGAAGGAGAAGCTGTCAATAGATGAAATCAAGTTGACTCTAATCTGATTGCTTCCATTAAAAGTGAGACCATAGGCGGAAAGATAGGCGAAGAAGTAAGTGAGACCACGACTCGATAAGGCAATAACTGCTGTTATCCATCTTTTGAATAATCTCCTCTATCCACTTTTGAATTCAGGACGGGTGGTTGGTTAAGTCCTAAAACCTACAGATTCATGGATCTCCAGTTTTTTTAATCTATTAAGAGATTCTCCCAGCAAAATTATCCTAGACTGAGCAACTTTTCCCTTTTCTTTCTTTATGAGCGTTACGAGTTTTACAATAATTTCTTTTATTTTGCAGATAATTTCTGAGCTGATAGCCAAGGGAGGAACTATGAAAGGGATGATGAAGGAAAAAAACTTGGTCCAGGCATGTCTCTTTCTTCCCCTTCTACTGATCTTTTTGCTCCACCGTATGCTACCATCTGTATGCTCAGCACGATCAATGCAAAAATTGTGGCCTCGCTGATATTTTTTGGGTCTCTTTTTGTTGACGTGGACACTGGCTTTTGGTGAAGGTTTCTATGTATGGATATAGCACAACATTTAACTTTATATTGATATGTTTTAGTTTTGAGATGTTGAAATATAGTGTTATGGCCTTCAAATTGAGAATGAATGCCTTTAAATTGATGGTGAGGACCTTTAAATTGAGAACCAGGGTTGCGAATTGAGGGTTATGGCCTTCATGCTGATAATTGAGAGTTCGATTTAAGGGTTATAGTCTTCAGATTGGGGATTATGGCATCGGGATTGAGTATTGTGTCCATGAGATTGGAAATAAACTCATATCCAATCATGAAGTACTCCTTGCATTGATATTCATTTTACAGAATTGGAAAGGTCAGACATCACACAAGGCTTGGTCTCATACATGGAAAGGTTATCTGGTTATCATTGGTTTCACAAGCCTGTCTAGCTAAAAGGAAATTGCCAGTAACTTATTTTCCAACATAACCAGGTAATTTATAAATGGGGAATGAGAATGATAGATAGGATGGAACTAAAACAAAAATATGCCAACTATAATGTGGATCAAAAGTAATGGCTTGAAGCCTTTAAGCATGTAGGGCTTCTTTTACATACTTTTACATGACTTCTCTTGGAAAATTGGTTTAATGAAGTTTGCGACGTTTGAATACAGTGTGGAGCAGATTTACAAGCAAGCCATCCCGCCACCTAAAGATCAGTGCAGCAGTTCTCTACAGTTCGGTGTGAGCTTCGATGTAGGGTATATAGCTTGCGCCATTGTGTCCCATCCTGCAGACAACTCGGTTTCGTTCCTAAACAACGCGCAGGATGCATCTGTTGGCTATGTAAATCCACATTCATACTCCATTTTAACTAACCGGCACTCACTTTTTAAACCAGTAATCCTTGAGCTGATGCCGAGTTCTTGCAGGCTGTTAAGAAACTTGGTATGTGAGGACTGTTCACACGGGTCTTCCTCTCCGTATAGTCATGATTGGGACCCTAACAGGTGCTCAGTGGGGTATTTACGACGCCTTCAAAGTCTTTTTTGGCGTGTAAGTTCTCTCTAAACAAACCTTTCTTGTTTTCTTGGCCTTTCTTTCTTATGTCAAAATGAAATTACCATATTTGTTTCTGATTCGAAGGCCGACTACTGGCTGAGCTGCTCCTGCTACAAAGTTAATCCTTGGTTTTTAATGCAGTCAGTTGTGGCAGGCACAATTATATATACAGATTGCTTGATGTTTGAATGCTATACCAACTGCTACTTATTTTATCTTTCTTGCAAAATAGATACGTTTATAGGAAATTCCAGACGAAATTAGTTTGCAAGTTTTAAGAAATTGGAGGCATTTGTAGAGTAAGCACTAAGCAAGAAGGACACAAGAATGTATAATTATCAGTATTAGTATATGACAGCCATGAAATGATTGTACAACTTAAATTTTCATCTCTTTTCTATTAGGCACTCAGCAATTTACATATACTTTCCAGCACCTGCTAAAATTGTGGACACTAAGCTCCAGCTTAACCAAAATTACATTTACTTTCCACCAGCTGCTGAGTAATTTAATAGGTGTCTTTCCAAATTTGGTCTCCAAAGCTTAACCTTTATGACTCAGCACACCTATTTATATAGCCTACCATGTGTAACACACCCAGTACATATAATTTTGCAGCAGCCCACCTTTTTTGACTGCTTATTGACTGCTTCATATTATTGTAGTCAGCAACTGTTCAATCTCTACATTATTATATTAATTTTACATTTCTAAACTGATTTAGCATAGGTGTGCATTCACAAGTCTGTCTTCTCAAAATTACAACACCTCTTCCTTGGCAATTCCATTTCTACTCCAGGTAAAAGCTCAGAACACTTTTTTTTTTTAAATTTCTCATCACCAAATATAAATGACCTTGTTGTTGCACTACCCTATACCCTACATTTATGTACAGTCTTTTTCTTCTGATTTATGCTTATATTAAATTATACATGTGTTTTGACATTCACTTTTATTTCATCTTGTTTACAGATATCAAAACAACGTGGCAATGGAAACTCCCAAAACATACCTCCAAGATCTTGTCTGCAGTAACACACCCATCAACAAAACTGTCGTACTCAAACTTGTCAAAAAAAAGGAAGCAACCCAGTACGAAGGGAAACCCACCTTCCAGAGTTTCACTTTTATGGATGAGCATGTATGCATTATTCTCTCTATGTATTTCAATAATATCATGAATTTCCAATATAGTAATGACCCTATTATATTTTCAAATTAGGGTACTCGAAGGCGTGCTGGAGTGTTTGGTCGTCAAATCTCTTTCTTAAATAAATTACTCGTTGAAGGTGAAGCATATGAGATCACAAGACCCCTCTACACAGATGTTGTGGTTGAATATTCAATGTATCCGCATGAGAAACAACTTATTCTCTCAGGAAGCACTTTGATCAAGCATATAAAACCATCTGTGGACTCTCCAGTTTTCACCCCGCGATATGTTACATTGGCTGAAATACACTCTCAACTTCAACAGTCAAGCTTCGGTACAACTATTACTTCCCCAATTAAGTAACTTCGTATAAATTTTATTTCATACTATTATATCTAACCCCTATACACTTTTTACGCTTTGTAGATATTGCTGTTTTAGTTGTCCGGATTGATCAAACACATCAACTGACATCCAAAACCAGTGGCAATCCTGTGGATTTGGCCTATATATTTGTCACAGATGATAGGTTCATTATTTCTAATCTCCTTCACCATTATTTTCCAATAATATAGACTTTCATTATAAGACTATCTTCCATTTCGTACAGCATTGATTACACCATCCAAATGACGGCATGGAAGACATATGCTCATCAATGTCAAGCAATACCCGAATGGAATATAACTCAAAATATCATAGTGTTCAATGATGTTCGGGCTATGTTATATGAAGGTACATCTCCATTAATTTTTAGTGCATTTTTATTCGTAACCATTTACAATTTGTATTTCGTTCTGATGGGCAAACTGACTTTGTCTACCACCTTTGGAACTCAAATTGATGTCAATGCAAATGGAGAGAGACCCACTGCTTTAAAAATATGGTATTTGCTGTCTTCATTTACATCTAATTCACTTTCACAGAGTTTTCCATAATCTCTTATTCAATAAATATGAACAATACAGGGCTGAATCAAACAAAGACATGCTTCTTGATCGAAAGCTCAGTATTGCAGATATCCAACCTCGCAAATTGAAGGCTGAGACTTGTACTCTTACTCAAGCACTGAATATGGATGTAAATTTCATACATACTTTTTCCATTTGCAATAGCATTGTTTACCTACTCATCCTTTATAAACCCTTTGATTTTAACCACCTTGTCTGCTTACCTACAGCCGCTGGAAACCCAAATTGGCACCAACATCAGGGTGTTTGCCTCAGTTTCAGCTTCTGGAGACAGCAGCCCCCGTACTCGCATTTCATGTCCTAGGTGTTTCACTCCTTTCTTCGGGAAAGCAAGTGCAACCCAAACATGCCAAACTTGCATTGATCCAACCCTCTGCACTATCAAGTAAGAATAAACCACCTAACAAAAAAAGCTCAAATATTATAATAGGAAACTATAACCACCTCCTACATATCAGAATGTTTCTGGATTTCACGGTTGAAGAGGCCGGCAAGAAAACAGATTTCTTAGCCATGACAAAGACTGCAGAGAAGATGCTTAAAATCAAAGCCCTGGACTTCCACAACATGTCAACCAAGGTTTGCAACCTACAACGTCTTTCTTATAACTCCATTGTTTGTTTGCCATAAAATAAACATCATCAATACTCGTGTGTTCACAGGAAAAAGAATCCTACAGTTCTCATGCTCTACAGACCTTGGGACTGAAGAAGCTTGCTCTAATCCTGACACCAAATTCATTACATTTAGCAAATGGAGATATGGAGTGGGAGCTTAGGTATATCGAAGGCAACTAAATGCTTTGTACTGGACCTTACATTTTGCCACCAAAGAGTCATTTTGTTGCACGAATCTCACCCATGACTCTTGTTCTAATGTAAATACAACTTGGGTGACTTTTTATGTTCACGTTTGTTGTCCAACACTTCACTTTTAAGTCGTGTGTCGACTACCTGGTGTTTACCAAGCCTTGGGATGGGGTCTGCCCTTTTGTTGCTTGTGCAGCCCCCCTTCTGTTGTTGTTTACCTTGGGCTTGCTATGTCCCCATGTGTATTTTTGTATATTAATAAACCTCTTTTAGTGTATCTTCTTGTGTTTGATTCCTGTCACAGTTTGATAAATTACCCGAATACTGACCACCACTTCACTATGACACCATTTGCTTCATTACAAGGCACAATCACACAGTTTTGATCTTAACTACAATCCGGTTTGCTTTGATGGTTTCAGTTTTAATCATACAAGGGTTTTAACTTCATTACTGCAATCCTTCCTTTATTTATGTTGTTACTACTCTCATCTGCATTTATTTTATAAGTTCCGCTTCTGCGGCATTTGTTTAATCTCGCCTGCAGCTACGCTGTTTCCGGTCTTTTCCTTGAGTTGCTTCAAATTGAAGATTTGAGTTTGAAGTATATAATTATAGGGATAGATTATAGGTGAGCTGAGATTATTGAGTTATCTGTCTCTTCCTATTCCTGCTATGAATCCGTTGAAGCATAAGTTATTTGGTCCATCATATTACGAACCTGCTAGCTAATATTTTTAAATAACCTTTCTAGCATTTCATCGACATATGGGGCTGGTGCTCAGAAGCTGAAGGAAGACTACTTTCAAAATTTTAATGTCCTTGCCACACGTGTATGGTTTGATCTTCATGCTTTAGCAACCTATTCTGAAAATCCAGTATTCTTAAGTTTGACTTTTGAGTTGTATCATGGTTTGCACGCCTTTTATTTCTTTATTTTTTGGTTCTTAGCAGCAACAAAAGCACACTGTTAGCATTTCTTCTTCTTCTCACTTATTGATTGTAGTCTTCTAGAGTTATAATACTATGATATCTGTCATGAACATTGCATACAACGGATCAAGAAAAGTGGCAGACGCCTTTTATCTTGCCTTCCAAATATGGTGCCCATTTACCGTTGCCAAGCAATCCATCTGTGAGGATCACTGAGGCGCCAAAGAAAACAGTGGCGGTTGCTGCCTTTTCAGGTAATTCTTTTGAAGATATTATCTGGTGTGTCAACATATAAAGTATATATTCTGCTCAAAACATGCCTCACAAGATGCATTATGTTTTCATGTAAAACCAGGTTTTATTACAGATGAAGATGTTCAACGAAGAGAGTCTACTCTGAGAAAGGCACTGAAGAGTGACAGAGAGTTCCAAGTTAAGGAAGGAGCTAAAGTAGAAGTTGCGCAGGTATATGAGTCTTCTCATTCTTATTCCACCTGCCTGATAAACTGGGAGGAAAATCTTTTAACTTGGTTAAATATGATTATAACTTCCAGTGAATGATTTTTCAGTACAGCCCTCCATTCACACTACCATTTTCGCGTCGCAATGAGATTGCTTTGGAAGTTGAAAGGAGACAATAGCTACTCTGTTGCTGGTAATGCTTTTGGAATCAAATTCTTATTTTTCATTGTCCTGTCCATCAAACTATATACCCTGACATAAAATACAGACTATATAGTAGTATGTATTCATTGAAGAATAACATACCTTTGGTGATATTTTGTGTGTGTATATGATGTTTATTTCTCACCACCACTATCTCTCTCATTTTCAAGTGGGTTTGCCTCATCCAACACAACAGGAGCAGCTGGAGGGGGTCAGACTACGGTACTTGCATGAAGGTGCAGTGAAGGAGGTGGACTTGATTCACAGTGGGACATCTGCAATTGCTGACGAGATTATCAAGACATTTGCCAATTTCCGGAAGCTGATATTAAGAGGGAACAAGAATGTGGAATATACATGCAGATGAATAGCTAAATAGTCTTGCCAAACTGCAACCTTTTTATGCGTCTCAAATGCTACTGAGAATGGTATTTATCCTTTGTCCTTGTACCTAATTTCCCCCCCTGCCTTCTTTAAAGCTTTAACATCTCCCTTGCCACCCGCTACCATGACCATCTATCATGCATCTTCTAGCTTTCTTGATTCTATTTTACTTGCAAATTATATCGCTCTACATTTTGCCATTCAGATATACACTTACCAAATTCTGACATGGTTTTAAATAAATCTGCATACTTCTTGCTTTATCTCCTTTCTTTTCGGACGATAGATTCGATCAATTTTTTGCCTACACCCATTTGAGACATGAGCAAACTCAGAGAAAACCAATATAATAGCAATAATTCAATCCGAACTTGAACTTATACAACAGTGAAGGAAGAAATTACAGATAATTCTAAAATAGCACAACTATTAAAAGACCATCTATTGTATTTAATAACTAATACCCACTTTATTATCTAAACATCGAAACTCATATTTTAATACATAAGACTTGCAAATAAAACACCTCCATAGTACATCTAACATTACACCTCATCACCATTGCTAACTTCTCCATTGTCTAAACATCCAGAATTCGTCTCCTCTTCATCATCCATGTTTCTTTCATAAATAGAGACATCTGCTAAATCATTTGCGCAATGACGATCATATATATATGTAGAATTCAGTTGTTCATCTGAAACATAGATCTCAAGTTTATTACACAAAATACTCTGCATAAGTAAATCCATATCATCATTGGTTGATAACAACATATATTGAGGTGGATAAAAATGATGCGGTCCCAAAAAATAAATATTCTTAGAAAATTTTTTACACATACGATGAATTAAAGGCACTGTCAATTTCCCAAAATCAATACGAGCTGAAACTTTTGAACCTCCAACATAAGCTGGCATGCCATCTCTAAAAGACCCACCACTCCATACACACAATTTAATATCAAAAGATTTAGAAATAATAGCCTAATTAAATCACAAACATAAAAAAAAAAAAACAAATCTCAATTTGAATCATTAAATGAAACACTCACTCTATATATAGGAAATAAAATATAATCCCTCCTCAAGTAGGCAGCATCATCCTACCTTCCTCCCCTCGTGGTCAATGAAAATTTTTTTCGCTATATACATTAAATTCGCAAATTTAGACCGACTCACCTCTTCTTCACGAGTCTTCGAACAAATATTGACTACAGTATAGCCTAAGCCTAACCAAATCTTATTTACATTATATTATCTTATATTTTATATAACTTATCAAAATAAATTACCAAATTTTATTTCTGAATAAAATATAGCCTACAATTTTAATGACTATTTAATCCAAATAACATAACTTCACCAAATTCTGTTAATACAAAGTTTGGTATTAAATTCAAATTCAAGCTCTTCTCGTCATATATTCAATACAAAATCCGGCTCCATTATTGATAAAGTCGGATCCAGAATTCAACAAAATCGTTCATTACTAAGCTTTTTTATATGAAACAAAACAAATTTTACAATTTCAATATACATATTGATTACAACACAAATACAAATACAATCGACAATAACGATTACTAATACAAAATGATAAATTACAAAAATACACATACTTACAAACATGCTTATATCAATTATACAACTGTTACATACTACGGTAACTCAGCCTTATAAAATTCAACTACTGACATGAAACTACAACATCATAATCAGTAGTATTACATACCGCACCTACACAATTAATTAACAATTGCAAATACTTTCATCTCCTAGAGTGTAAATGTCGCTAATTGACTCTAAATAAAGATACTTATAACGTAAATCAGTCCTGCAAAAATATATATAGATTTTCTCATGCTCGCTCATATATCTCATTAAATCAATATCAGCATTCCTAATCATAGGAATATATTTACTCGGGTTTAACCATTTAGGACCACGATAATAGAAATTATATGGAAAAACCGACTCTCTGTAATCCTTACACATATTATAAACATATTTAAACGTAAACTCATGAACTGGTATAGTGACACTTGTTTTAGACCCCCCTATATATGTTGGGATCCCTCTCACAAAATCTCCTCCTTGCCACACACGGACTCTCATTATTCTTTCAGATTCCATTTTCTCATATATTTTTGTTTCTTACGATTATACAATACTCATGTTCAAATCACTGTATATATAGAGATCTATTTTGTAAACCGCTAAAAAAAAAATTATTACACCTCCCTCGTGGCCACTCCCATCGTCTGCTTCCCCTTGTACTTGTCGTTTTTCCTTCTGCCTCCACGGCAAACAATGATCTCCTCGTGTCACATTCTCTGAAATTCTCATTCACCGCCTTACAAATCCATCTTCATCTCATTCTTTATTTGTTCATGTGATGCACCGCCTTTACTTCCTCTTATCTAAACCACACGAGGCTACTCTTTTTTTTTTCACCTTCAAACATTGTTCTCTGCTTCAATCAAATATATTTTGGAGGACCATTAAATACAACCCTGGGCTTCCCAACACGTAGACTCTATCTACCGCCCTTGTTTACCCATTCCAGCGCTCAGAACCCCCCTCGTGGCCGCCGTCTGATATCTAAATTTCATCTTCTGCTCGACACGTACAAGACCCTCAGCAACGTCCCTTCCGCCACGTTATTTCTGAATCTGTCGACAAGACCGCCGCAATCTCTATTGAATTTACGCACCGATCCAGATCGGCAACTTTTTTCGCCCACCCTCTGTTTGCTCTCCTATCTATTCGGCCAAAAAAACCCAACACAACCTCTGCCGCCGCACTATCTGTCGGAGTTGAACACGCCCAGCCAACCTCTGCCGTAGTTCTTCCCTGACTACTTGCTCTCCTATCTATTCGGCCAAAAAAACACAACACAACCTCTGCCGCCGCACTATCTGTCGGAGTTGAACACGCCCAACCAACCTCTGTCGTAGTTCTTCCCTGACTACAGACTTCTGGGTAAGTTTCTTCTTTCCCCCTCCTACATCAGGCCGTTGGTTTTGCTTACGGTCCTCAACGTTCCTGCTCATCCTTGCTGAGATTTCGATTTAAATTAGGGTTTAGATATTGCAACTTTGTGGTTGTTTACTTTTATGCCTTGAAGGTGTTCGTCAAAATGCTTCAGACAGATTTTGGATTGATAGGGTTTAGATATTGCAACTTTGTGGTTGTTTACTTTTATGCCTTGAAGGTGTTCGTCAAAATGCTTCAGACAGATTTTGGATTGATAGGGTTTAGATATTGCAACTTTGTGGTTGTTTCCTTTTATGCCTTGAAGGTGTTCGTCAAAATGCTTCAGACAGATTTTGGATTGATATAGGTACCAATACGTATTAAATTGTACGCTTATTTGCAGTGAATGCGTCTATGTTCCTCTGTCTGTGTAGAGATCCCCTTCGACAACCTTCCATATCGCTCTCCTTCGTTCTCTTTCCCTCGCCATTGCTGCGCATGCGTTTCCCTCCCTCGCCATCGCCGCCAATCTTCGTCGTCCCTAATCCATACCACTTTCAATTTAGGGACCCGACCCCTAACAAGAATCGACAGGGGAGTACTCTTGTTTTTCAATTTGGGTTAAAATCTAGGGTTAACGGTTGTTCACTGTCTGCAGATTGGGTTTCGGATTTCGATTTGGATTAGAACCAATCTAGGGTTAACAATTTGTTCACTGTCTGCAGATTGGGTTTCAAGTTTCGGATTTTTTTCCAGCACTGCTGCTGTCCTTTAAATTTAGGATTTAATGTCCTTCAATTTGAGAATTAAGAAAATTTAGGAAGTTGTTATTCTTATTATGAAGCTGTTGTCAAAAGGAGGAAGGAACATGTAAAGCTAAAATTGAAACTTGTAGCTGAATAATTCAACCTTTAACTGAATAAATGATCAAAATGTAGAAGTGTAGAACACCTACCTTTTTCTATGTCCTACATTTATTTGTTTTTATCTTGGTCAATTCACAACCGATACTACTTCCCTGTTGTAATTTCTGTTGAACTTCTCAAACTCAGAAAGACAATAGATGAATCCTCTTTGTACTTTGTGCCCATGAAAAGAGATGTGGATGGTTTTGTGACACCCCGAGCACGTACAATGAAGCCGTGTATAGGATAATTGTGATATTTTTGTATGTTTAAATGTTCAATGAGAAGATCATGAAGGCAATAATTCTTGTATATTTCATAATATGGGAATAATAATAAAGTGATACACCTTTGAATGAAGATATATGGTGTCTGGCCCCTTGAGACACATTAACCTTCTTTGTAGTGTCTACTCATAATCTATGCTTTGCCCTGAATTACTACTCAATCAGTTCAAGCCCCATGGTTGCACAATTGGTTTGAACCCCATGGTTGCTCAATTCATCTAGATTGACTTGATATATGGATGAAATCAAGCTCCTATTCTGTGTTACTATCATTTTTTCGTTTCAAGACAAACATTTTCTTAATATCGGAGCTTGAGTCTTGGCTTTAGCATCACTCTACTTCTATTGAAATATATTGAATGTGATAGTCCGTTTGAAGGTGAAACTGTATTCAAGGATTCCAGCTCAAGTAAACATGCAAGTTTAATCTGTACTCTTAGTCTAATATATCAAAATACTAACTACAATCATGTTTTACTATTGCAGGAGAATACATCTACACACAATGCAACCACTTTTTGGCAATACCCCGAACCCACAGCCATCACAGACACAACACAATCAGTATATCCCTAGCTCTATTTTACAAGAAATACTAAGCAAACTCTCAGTTAAAGAATTACTAAAATATCAGTGTGTATGTCGCCGCTGGCGATACTTAATTAGAAACCCTGATTTCCAACAAATGCATCTTCAAAACTACAAGCCAAATATTCAAGAACATACACTTCTCACCATTGAAAACTTAAATCAACAATGTGTTCTACGTTCTGCAACCTCTCTTACTCAACAAACACAACCAATTCAAGCTCTAGGACAGATTAACCAAATCGGAACTTGGAATATACATCATAGCGGGTATGGCTTATTTCTACAAAAACAACACATCATGACACCTACAATAAGACCCCTTCGATTATGGAACCCATCTATTAAAAAAATTCTCAATCTCCCACCTATAGATACAATTTCAACAGCCTCCGTCCAAATAGTAGACCACTTAGATTTAGGAATAGGCTACGCAAAACAACATAAGGACTACAGAGTTCTAAAGCTCATATTGTGCAATAACAAACTTCATTCAATAGCATCCTATAGCCTTCTAACCAATCAATGGACAACAAAACCTTATCAACAATCCCAGCTAAAATGGACACTATCATTAAATTCAAAAACAAGTGGAGTGCTTCATAAAGATAGCTTGTGTTTCCTCCAACACAACTACAACAACAAAACAACAACAATAGTATCTTGCAATTTAAACACAACCTCACTGACCATGACTTTATGTCCACCTACCATATACCAAGCAGCTCTAGGATTAAACGGATTTAAGCTAATTGTCCTCGATGAAGGCTCAACATTAGGATTGTGTGATTTCACCTCATCTCTCTGGATTCTTAGCAACGATTCAGCCTCATCATCACAAGAGCATACGTGGACAAAAAGATACAACCTCAATCTCCCAGAAACGATGGTATACCACATCAATGTTCACAACAAAATAATGGTACAACGGTTCGATAGGATTGACTACTTTGAAACATCAACCATCGGATCTACAACTATTAAGACTGAGCTTGCAGTATGTTATGACTTGTCAACACAACAAACAACAAATTTAGTTGTGCCAGCAACAGACTACGTTTACTTTGTACAAATGCATGCATATATTGAATCTCTACTACTACTAGCATAAACATTTTAATGGTTACAGTTCTCATATGATTCTCGTTGTCATATCTTCTATATCAACTCCTTCTCATATCATGTATAATTTCATTATGTAAATTAGTGCATATTGCTATCGTTGTTCTATGAAATATATAATTCAATATAACATTTCCACTTCTCAACAAATATGAACATTTCGAATCATATTTCATTCTTGATCGACCATTCTACTTAATGTACAAGTGTACGTGACGGGTGACCAATTTGAATGCTGTACTCAAATTCAATTAAGATTAAAGGAGATAAATTTCAATTTAATCCACCCTCACTCACAACATCTCATCCAAAATTGTTTCACTCATAGAGAAATTAGAGCTCACCACTTGAATCTCAATCAATGAAACTGAAATTTCACAGCCCTCACTCCATCACTTATTCATTTACTGACTTCTAAAGACTATATTAGAGAGTGAATTTCACGAGCTCCTGTTACAAAATGTAGAAATAAATCATACAAGTATATATATAGTTAGCCTGCAAACAATCTTATATTCCAAAGGTAGACTGGAGGTAGTTGATGACTGCCTTATCAAGCTTGAAGGCCTTGGAGAGAACATCAGGCGCGATAAGCGGCTTTGATCCGAACGTCGCGTTAGCCAAGGTGATCACACCGGGAGCCTGGCTGCTAAAGGAAACAAGCAAGACCGCAGGAGTCTTCCCAACGTTGAGCTCGAAGTGAATCATGCCCTGCGGGAACACGAAAACGTCTCCGGGATAGAGGACCTTGGTGAAGAATCGGTTCCCAACGTTCTCTATGTTGGACGAGACGAACCCTACATACGCGATCCCTTCTAGGACGGTGGTCACCTGGGTGGCGCGCGGGTGGATGTGGGGAGGGTTGATCCCGTAGGGGGCTAGGTCAACTCGGGCCAGTGATATCCCAAGCGTGTTGAGGGCCGGGAAGGCCTTGTCGTCGATCCGGGTCACGTGGGATCCGAGTTGGTTGTTGGTGTCTCCAGCGACGTTTAGGGCGCCCTTTAGGAAGAAGTCATCGGCCGTGACATCCATGGGGTTCTTGCAGAACATGCCATTCACGAACACTGTATATAAAGGAGATCTCGTAAGAGATAGGTATCGATACAAATTATAAGTAACGAATTGCGACGTTTTTGGTACTTACATCCGTTGCTTGGATTGTTGGTGGCGATGCAGAAGTCTTGGAGTTGGCTTGGATCGGTGGCATCGGTCATGAAGAATGTCGCTAATAGGATTAATGCGACGGATGGAATTACACGAACTGCCATTGATGTAGGCTTGTATATTTAAACGATTGAATTTGAATGAAGAAAGGAGGCAAAGAGCGGATGACGTGTGTGATGATACAAACAGAGCCTGCATATATGTGTTTTTATAGTTGCAAAAATGACAACAGCTTCAAATTATATATTTGAAAATGTCTTCGGTCCACATATCTATCTATTGATTAAAGGGGGAAATTTTCAAATAACAACAGCTTCAAATTATATATTTTTTAAAACAGCATTTCAACTATTAAGACTAACTAGCTCATTTGTTATGATAAATTTGGACCAGCTTCTGGAAGCAGTTGAGATTATGTATGTATGTATGTATGAAATTAAAACAAATAATATAACAAGCAAAATATTTGGAACGAGATTTGATTTTAGTTAATTATATATGTAGCTAGTCAAATATTGACCGGCCCCATCGATTAGCACAATCTTGTAATTAACATACTTACAATTGTATATACTATAAACTTTTATGTATATACTATAAACTTTTAAGCGGCGTTAAATCTTAGTTTATATTTGAGTAGGATAAAGATTGAGTATATGCATTCTATAAGCTAGGTGGTTGTACAACCAACATTATTGTTTGGTTGTGAATGTTGGCCTATTACAAAAACTCAAGAACAAAAGATGTCAATGGATGAGATGAGGTGTTGCGTTAGATGAGTGGACACACGAGATTGGACAAAATCAGAAATGTCAACATTAAGAGCGAGGTTAGAGTTACGAGTATTGTAGATAAGCTGCACTAGGTTGTGTTTGTTTGGGGACATTCAAGGAGACTTCCTTCGGCACCGGTGCGTAGGAGCGATAGTTTGGATTTGAGAGCTACTAGTAAGAGGAGAGGAAGACCGAAGAAGCGCTGGATAGAGGTCATCTGACATGACCTCAATCTTCTAAGCCTTTCAGAAGATATGACTCTGGATAGAGACCACTGGCGGAGGTGCATTCGGGTGGCAAACGTTTGGTATCTTGGGCTGTTGTGTTGGGTATATTTTATCTATACTTCTTTGATGACTCTTAACTTTCAATTATTGCTCCACCTTTTACCATTATGTTCTTTTGTTCTCTTAATTTTTGTATCTATCCGAAACACTCGATTATTTTGAAAAAAAAGTGAGTACATCCTTATCCCAGACCCCGCTTAATCAGGGAGTATACTAATTTTTTTTAATGAATTTTTAAATATTTTATCTCTGGATATATGATTGCTTTTGTTTGTTATTATTATTTGATGTGATCAATTCAAATATGTTTCTATGCTGCCTTAGTCAGTAGTATTAACGGATTTGAAAAACATAATAATCTAAATGTTTATATTAATTAATTAAACTATATAATACCACTATTGGATAATCCATGACCAATTCAAAGAGCAAGATCTAGTTATATTCATCGCTATCGCTATCTTAAGTGTCATAAAATTAGAGGTGAAAAATTGTGCTAAAAAGTTGATAGAGAAGATCACTCGGTCAGTGGACATTGGTACCTATCAAATTAGTCATCGCAATATCGATCTCATGCTTTTGTAATACCTATCAAGTTATTCTAAGATTACGATAATTCCTTCGAGTGTTACGTATATTTACTTATCATTCGATATAAATAGAGATAATTGTAATATATATTAATGGACCAAATACTCACGGATTTAACTATATATATATATATATATACACACACAATAATATTATAATGTCTATTCTAATCGCTAGCATATAGATCTAGAAATATTGGATGATCTTAGATTTAGATTAATAGGTAGGCTTAGATAAATACACATGTAAATATAATATATACTTATATATATGCTAAACATATGTTAGAAGTGTAAGTGAACACTTATGCTCACATATTGTTAGAGATGTGAATGAGACCAAACTGTCCCACATCGGAAAGTTGAACATATCAAGCCCTAGTATATGAGTCGGTGGGCTACTCCTTCTATTGCCAATTGGTTTTAGAATGAAACCCCACTCGGCTTGTGTGCTAGGCGACTAGCGCATGTGCGCCCGTGCACACGACCCCCAGTCATCGGTCCGAGTTGGACTCTGATACATATGTATATAATATATATGAGTGTATGTTATATATATATATGGATACTTTGTATGCTTTTATGTAATTGGGCTTATTTAAGCCCAACAACGAGTTGGACTCTGATACATATGTATATAATATATATGAGTGTATGTTATATATATATGGATACTTTGTATGCTTTTATGTAATTGGGCTTATTTAAGCCCAACAACCCGGCCTGCTTTCCACTTACCTGGACCGAGCTCACCTAATCTTGAGAGCTTTCAGCCCTTGGACGGCTGCAACACAACGTTTCCTTTAAAGCTCGCCTATATAAGGGAAAGTGGAGCTAGGGTAGGTCATTTGCCCTCTGTTCAGGCAAAGCGTCCCTTCTCTGGTCGAATCCAACAAAGATCTGGCTCTGTTCTCCAGATCCAGGGTATCCTCTTCCTTTGCTTGCTTCGTTCTTGCTTTTCTCTTGCATACTCGTCTTGTATCGTGTATTTTCGTCTTTGTTTGCCTTAGTCTAGATCTAGGGCAACCTGTTCTGTAACCTTGCTTCTTGATTAGTGGATTGAGATCTCAAGCCGATCCGGCTGAGGCTCCGTGGACGTAGGCTCCGGCCGAACCACGTAAAACCGCTTGTTGGTCGCTCGTTTACTTTCTATTGCGTCTTTTGCTTACTAAACCCCGTTCTTAGCCTTCGATCTGAAAGGTTGAGAACGCTTAGGAATTACAAAGTGGTATCAGAGCGAGGAGTCCCTTTCCTTACCGACTTGTGCCATCATTGGATTTCAGGGAGCGGGATTGGAGGCAGGACATTGGGTAGTCCTTCAAAAAGCTTAGGCTTGGGCTATTCCTTTCCTGTCTGACGTACCACTGGTCTAGATCCGTTCGAAGACCTGTGATTCTAGGGTTTTATAGAGTGCCTTGTATACTGTTGCACTCTTCTTGCTTCCACTTACATAAAACTTTGATACTTACCTGTTTCTTGGACACTGCAGGTACCAAACATCATGGATAGCACTTTAAAAATCAAGCCATTTGATGGTGTTATCGACTTCGCCATGTGGCAAGTCAAGATGAGAGTTGTTCTCATCAAGGAAGGTTGTTGGAAGGCAGTCTTGAAGCCTGCAACCACAACCTCTGAGATGACCACCCTTCTCAAGGGTGTTGACATCAATGATGAGGATCCCCCAAAGACTGACGAAAAACTGAAGAAAGTCGAAGGAGGATCCTCTACCACACAGTCCACTGCTGAAGAGCTCGAGATGGACATGAAAGCCCACTCAGAGATAATGCTTCATCTCACTGATGGCATTGCTCGACAAGTGGTAAAACACTCTTCCGCTTTCTCCCTCTAGCATGCCCTAGAGGAGCTCTTTCTATCTAAATCCTTGCCCTCCAGGATTTCTCTACTATGTCATCTGTTCACCTTTAAGATGAATACTGCTCTTACTCTTGATGATAATCTTGACAAGTTTCTAAAGATGACTCAAGAACTGGAAAGATGCAATGATGACATAAAAGATTCTCACCAGGCTATCTTACTTCTTAATTCTCTGCCCACTCAGTTTGATAACTTCAAAGATGTCATTCAATTTAGTCGTGATGAACTTACTAAGGATAAGCTAATTGAATTTATCATTGAAAAGAATGAAATCATGAAAGTGTTCAAGATTAAAGGTCTGAAAAATGATAAAGCTGACAAACCTGAGGTTCTGTTCACTAAAGGAAATGACAGGAAGGGCAATAAGCAAAACAAGAATAAAAAGAATAAGAAAGATAAGCCTAAAAATGAGAAATCTGACCCTAATTCTAAATGTAACTACTGTGGTAACATTGGTCACTGGGTCAAGGAGTGTAGGAAAAAGAAAAGGGCTGAGGAATTGGCTAAAAAGAACAACATTGAATTGTCTGCTTCTGTGCTTGAGAATATTGGTGATTATTCTGCTGAATTGTTTATGTGTTCTGCATTGACATCTCTTTATACATCTGATGCATGGATACTTGATTCAGGTTGCACAATGCATGCCACACCTAATAAGCACTTCTTTAAGAACTTAAATGAATCTGTGTGTGGTGATGTTATGCTGGGTGATCATACTTCTCTGAAAATAAAAGGAGTAGGAGATGTTCCTTTACTTATGCATGATGGCATTGTTAGAATTTTCACTAATGTTAAGTGGGTCCCAAGTTTAAGGAGAAGTCTAATGTCTGAATCTGCATTAGAGGAAATAGGATGTGATGTTAATTCTACTGATGGCATTAGAACAATTTCTAAAAATGGTAAAGTTATTGTTAAAGCTGTTAGAAAGAAAAGATTATATCATGTGCTTTCCTCTATGCTTGAACTCAATATTACTGCTTACACTGATTCCATGACTCTCTCTGAAACTAAATATTGGCACAACAGGCTTGGTCACATAGGCAACAAAGGATTAAACAAATTGCATAAATCTGGATTATTGCCTAAGAAACCTGTTGACATTAAATTCTGTGAGCATTGTGTGTTGGGCAAATCTGCCAAGCTTAAATTTCCTGTTTCTACCTATGTTGCTAAAAATCCCTTGGAGTATGTACATTCTGATATATGGGGACCCTCACAAGTCCCCACTGCAGGAGGTATGAGGTATTTTATTAGCTTCATTGATCAGTTCTCAAGGAAAGTTTGGGTAAGTCTTCTAAAATCAAAGGATCAAGCCTTTGATGCCTTTAAGAGGTGGAAGGTAATGGTAGAAAGTCAGTCTAACCACAAACTTAAATGCTTGAAAACTGATAATGGATTAGAGTTTTGTAACACTGAATTTAATTAATACTGTCAATCGCATGGGATAAAAAGACACTTAACAGTTCCAGGTACTACAAAACAAAATGGTACAGCTGAAAGGATGAATAGAACTTTATTGGAAAAAGTTAGATGTATGTTGATTAGTTCTGGGCTTAAGAATTCTTTATGGGGTGAAGCTGTGTTAACTGCTGCATATCTTGTAAACAGGTCACCTTCCAGTCTTATCAATTTTGATACTCCCGAATGCAAATGGACAGGAAAACAGCCTAGCCTAGCCTATTTGAAACCATTTGGTTGTGCAGCTTATCTTCATGTAAGTGAGGGTAAGCTCCAACCAAGGGCTTTGAAAGGCTTGCTGCTTGGCTATCCTGATGGAGTTAAGGGCTACAGGGTGCTTCTTCTGCAACTTGGCCCCTACAAAGTGATAACTACTAGAAGTGTGAGATTTAATGAAGAAATCTTCCCTCTCAAATATGAACTAACAACTTATCCTGAGCTGACAGGTACCATTGAGCAGACTAAGGAGTTGATCCTTGATGATGATGATTCCTCTGATGGTGAAGACTCAGAGCACGACACTGGAAGGATCACAAGATCATCTAAGAGAGCTACAACTTCCACATTACAGGGGGGACACAAAGGAGAAGAATAAGCTACAAAAGAAGAAGAAACCAAGGCACCTGCACATGCTGACACTGACTCTAATGAAGAACAAAATCAGGGTGTTTCTCCTTCTACTTCTCCTCTTACTTCTCCTCCTCCCTCTCCTATTTCTGGTGATGTAAATGGTCGTTCTATTGACTCCCAAAAGGAGTCCTCTGTTTTCTCCTCATCCCCTTCTGATTTGCATGCTTTAAATGTTCCAACTTTGCCTACATTGCATGACTATCAGTTAACTAGGGATAGAGAACCTAGAACTGTCATACCTAATAGGAAGTACACATCATATATTGTGGAGTACGCATTCTTAACTGCTGATCATGTTAGGCGTTCTACCACTCCTAGCTCTTATGAATCTGCCATTAAAAGCAGTTATGCCAAAGATTGGCAAACTGCAATGAAGGAAGAAATGGAATCAATGTACACTAACAAAACGTGGACATTGGTTCCAAGACCTTCTAAAACCCGGCTTATTGACTCTAAATGGGTCTTTAAGCTAAAAGAAGGTCTAAGCCCTAGTGAGCCTCCTAGGTTTAAAGCCCGACTCGTTGCAAAAGGGTTTTCTCAAAGAGAAGGCATAGACTATAATGACATTTTCTCTCTTGTAGTTAAGTACAAAACTATGAGATTAATGCTTGTTATGTGTGCTATTTTCGATTGGGAACTTGAGCAAATGGATGTAAGAACTGCATTCTTGCACGGGTCTCTGGATGAAACCATCTATATGAGACAACCTAAGGGGTTTGTAAACCCCAAGTTTCCTGATCATGTTTTCCATCTTAAACGTTCCATCTATGGACTCAAGCAGTCCCCTAGGCAATGGAATCTGAAATTTGATGTTGTGATTAAGAAATTAGGTTTCACAAGAAGTAGTTATGATTCATGTCTTTACTTCAAGCATATTTCTAAACAGTCTTTGATATATGTGCTTTTATACGTAGATGATATCTTGCTTGTCTGCAATTCTATGATCCCTATTAGCACTGTCAAAAAAGACTTAAAGAAATACTTTGACATGAAGGATTTAGGGAAAGCCAAGAAAATCCTTGGTGTAACTATCATTAGAGACCGACCTAATAAGAAAATATGGTTATCTCAAGATGACTATGTTCTTAAGGTTCTAGAAAGGTTTCATATGACTTCCTCTAAACCAACATCCATACCCCTAGGAGGGCATCTAGAGCTTACCAAAAAGAGGTGTCCCTCTAAACCTGAAGATATAAAAGAAATGGCTAGGGTCCTCTGCGACGCAACTGTAGGATCGGTGATGTATGCTATGTTATGCACCCGCCCAGACCTTGCTTTTGCCATATCTGTTCTTAGTCGTTTCATGTCCAATCCTGGTTCTGACCATTGAACTGCTATGAAATACTTGCTTCGTTATATTGTTGGTACTAAAAATCTATGTTTACATTATGGCCTGCATGAATCTGTTGAGCATTTATATGGCTATGTTTACTCTGATTATGCTAGCAATAAAGATACTCGCAAGTCCACTACTGCCTACTACTTCACGTGGGCAGGCAACTGTGTGTCATGGAAATCTCAGCAACAATCAGTTGTTGCCCTGTCTTCAACTGAAGCTGAGTATATGGCAGCCACTGAAGCTACCAAGTAGGCTATTTGGCTCAAAGGAATTCTAAAAGAAATCCTAAAGAAGCCATTTAAACCCGTAATTCATACGGACAGCCAAAGTGCACTCTACTTGTGCAAAGACCCCATGTACCACGAGCGGACTAAGCATATTGATGTTCGTTTTCATTTTATTCGAAACCTGGTTGCTGCTAGAGAGTTTGATGTAAAGAAAATAAAAGGCGACATCAATCCAGCTGATTTCGGGACAAAGGTAGTCCCTGCTAACAAATTTGAGTTTTGCAGGGATTTTCTCCATCTTGGAGAACCACCTTAGCTCACAGGTAACTTGAGCTGATGATGATACTGGATCTCTTGAGTATGTTAATCCACTATGATGTAGTAAGGTTTTAATAGGTCTAATGCTTCGATTAGGAGGACAAATTGTAATGTCTATTCTAATTGCTAGCATATAGATCTAGGAATATTGGATGGTCTTAGATTTAGATTAATAGGTAGACTTAGATAAATACACATGTAAATATAATATATACTTATATATATGCTAAACATATGTTAGAAGTGTAAGTGAACACTTATGCTCACATATGTATATAGTGTATATGAGTGTATGTTATATATATGGATACTTTGTATGCTTTTATGTATTTGGGCTTATTTAAGCCCAACAACCCGGCCTGCTTTCCACTTACCTGGACCGAGCTCACCTGATCTTGAGAGCTTCCAGCCCTTGGACGCCCACAACGCAGCGTTTCGTTTAAAGCTCGCCTATATAAGGGAAAGTGGAGCTAGGGTTGCCTCATTCTTCACTTCAGCTTCTCAGGTAAACTAAACCCTAGAGAGAGAGAGAGAAGAGGCGATAGAGAGAGAAAGCTAGGGTTTCTTCAACCCGGCTCCGGCGAAGCTCACGGTGGTCCGATCTAGAGCGAATCTCGTTCCGAGACTCTAGATCCGAGTTCTAGAAAGAAGAAGAAGGTCCTTTGCCCTCTGTTCAGGCGAAGCGTCCCTTCTCTGGTCGAACCCAACGAAGATCTGGCTCTGTTCTCCAAATCCAGGGTGTCCTCTTCCTTTGCTTGCTTCGTTCTTGCTTTTCTCTTGCATACTCGTTTTGTATCGTCTATTTTCGTCTTTGTTTGCCTTAGTCTAGATCTAGGACAACCTGTTCTGTAACCTTGCTTCTTGATTAGTGGATTGAGATCTCAAGCCGATCCGGCTGAGGCTCCGTGGACGTAGGCTCCGGCCGAACCACGTAAAACCGCTTGTTGGTCGCTCGTTTACTTTCTGTTGCGTCTTTCGCTTACTAAACCCCGTTCTTAGCCTTCGATCTGAAAGGTTGAGAACGCTTAGAAATTACAAATATGTTATCGATCTGTTTTATGTTAACATAGGAAAAATGATAAAAATAATATCAACTATCCATCGTGAATAAAAAATAATACAAAATTTTAAATTGACGATTTCATGTATGAACTATTTACCTATATATTAATAAAAAAAATTAAAACTTTTTTCCTTTATAATTTTAGATCAAAGTTGCCATATATACGCCGGAAAAATACACATGACATATTTTTTTTGCCAGCTCACATCCTCCTTAATATATGCCACCTCACTCGAATGCATTTCAAAATTGAAGAAATTTTTTTAATAAAAAGTTAAAACCAAATAAACAGAGAAATTGAGAAAAAAAGAAGATCGACAAACATCCAAAAGTACGTTTGCTCGAGTGAGAGAGGAGTACGTAGACAAAAGTAATGACACTTATGGATCGAGGAGGTAAACGAGGAGCTCACAGTAGCTACGGTGACAACTACAACAATGCTCGCGGATAGGAAAGGGTGAAAGAGGCTATCTTCTACTCACGGAAGAGGGATGTGATCGATTCTACTGAAGGTAAGATTGATTCATATTTTAGGGTTTTCAAATAAGAAATTTTGGAGTTTATATCTGATAGCTTTGAATTGGAATCAAATTATAGGGTTGACATTTTAGGGTTTCAATTCAGGGTTTTAATTTTAGGGCTTTTAATTTACAAATTTAGGACTTTCAATTTAGGGGTTCTTTCACTGTATACGAATTAGGGCTTGCTTTGCAGTGTGCGAATTTAGGATTTCTGTTTCAATTTTGCGAACTGACTTTCAATTTGCAAATTTAGGATCTCAAGTATACAAATTGATGAAGAACTTGGGGCTTTCAATTGTGCATAGCTTTCTTTTGCAGTTAAGCGTTTATTTTTGCATTGTATTATAGACAAATGGCAAAGGCAATTACTTCAAATGAATGAGTGCTGAAGCTTGTGGTCATTTCAAAGGGAACGAAAGTACTATTGAGAGAATGAAAGATGTGAAGAAACTAAAAGAGTCCTACATTAATAATATGAACAAAGAAGTCTTAGTATATAAGCTAGTGGGTTACTCATCCTATTGCCAATTGGTTTTAGGATGGAACCCCGCTCGTCTTATGTGCTAGACTATTAGTGCAAGGGCGCACGTGTACACATGACCCCCGATCCCGAGTCTCAACGAACTTCAGTATGGTATCAGAGCGGAAAAGTCAAACGGCTCGACTCTCGATCGTGGGCTAGCTAAAAAGAGAATGAGATGCTAGACCCGTTGTCCAAGTGTCAACTAGAGGCGAAAGACGACCCTAGTTGCACTTGTGGGGGCTTGTTGAGAGAATGAAAGATGTGAATAGACCAAAAGAGTATCGCATCGATAATATGAACAAAGAAGTCTTAGTATATAAGCTAGTGGGTTACTCCTCCTATTGCCAATTGGTTTTATGATGGAACTCCGCTCGGCTTAATTATGTGCTAGGCTATTAGCGCAAGGGCGCACATGTGCACATGACCCCCGACCCCGAGTCTCAACAGACTTCAGTAAGTACCTATTAACATGAGAGTTAGGGGTAGGCATTTCAAATTAACTGCTAATTCAATCACGAAAATTTCAATAACGTTTTTAAATTGAATTGAACAATTAATTAGCACCAATTCAATTTATTGTTAATCATGGGACCTCTAAGGATGTGTGCCCACACTATTCAGATTTAAGCTAATGTCTTAGTGAATTTAATGTTGAAAATTTTAGTTGGTGTGGTATTATTTGTATTAGCCATATTGTATTGCTAATTTCAGTTTAGTCGTAGCTACATTAACTGATTTCTGATGTAGTTAAATTCAATTCAATTTTTATATCTTTTAGGCATCACTTGCACAAATCAATACATATTCTATGCACCAGTTGATTTTTTTAAAGATGCACCATTATAAGTTAGTTCTGCATATATTATAGCACGTAGACAGGAAAAAATATAGAAACAACTTGTGTTGTTTTTAAGCAATAAATATAGCAACATTAGTACATCTATACATGCATAAAAAAATATAGTAGCATCATTACATTTGCAACATTTTCTCAATTTTCTGTCAATTATAGCAATAAATTTTCAATTACACCAATTACAACAACAACATTTTCTGTCAATACAGTAACATTTTCTATCAGTTAAAACAACCAAAATTTTCAATACAGCAACATTTTCTCAATTTTCAGCACAGAAAACGCATATTACAATAACAACTTATGCTGTTTTCAATACAACAACATCTTCTCTACAACATTTTTGCAATCAGAATAGCGTGGGCATACATCTGTAGAGGTACCAAGATCTCAATCAACTTTCATGTTGTATATAGTTTCATTGCCTCGAAAATTATAAGCTTGAGCATCAACCCATTTGAAGTAATTGCATTTTGCATCCGTCTATAATTCAATAAAAAAAATGAAGACAATTTAGTGAAAAGTCACAATATTCAAATCAAGCTAAATCAAAACCACACCACTGATGTTATCGAACCAATGCATTGTAGTATTATTCAAATCACGCTTAATAAGATTTTTCGAATGGAATCACTAAAATTCGAAGCCAATTCGAAACCCTATCATCTAAATCTAATTTAAAGTCAATACCACATTGTACACTAAAATCTAAATCCAATTCCAAGCCAAATTGAATTGAAACCCTAAAATATAAATCCATTTGAAAAGCATCAGAAACTCTAAACAATTGAAATCTAAATCCGTCACCTTCTCCATCATCCCGGTGAGCTTCTCCTCCCCAAGCGTCTTCGTCATTGTGATTCTTCTTGCTTTGCGAATCGCAAGCGCTCGAGCGTTGTTCTCACATCTTCGCTTATCTCATACTCTCAACTCAACTCTTAATTTCTCATTTAAAAAAAAATAAAATAAAATAATGAGGTGGTCATTGGGTCAACAAGTGATGTGGCGTCCAAATTAATGGCATCTCCAGTGTACATATGGCAACTATTGCCGGAATCTTTGCCGGATTTTTCATTCGTATTATTTTTCGTTAATGTAATGATACTTTGTATACATGAGATTGTCAAATATAAAGTCCATATTATTTTTTGTTCACGAGTGATAATTGTATTATTTTTTTAAATCATTTTTCCTTTAATTATAAAAAAAAATCCAATAACGAACACAAGAGCACACTTAAAACCAAATGGGAAATTCCTTTTGGTGCCCCTGAGGTTTTGACAATTCCGCTTGGTGTCCTAAGGTTTTATTTTGTCCGGATGGTGCCCCTGAGTTTTGTCAAAAGTCCGCCTCATGCCCAAAACTTATATTTTCACGGTTTTAAATCAATAAAATGGCCCATTATTTTTTCTTATTTCACAAAACCTCTTTTACTTTTACCAATGAACAAAATTACATATTATTTAACTAAATTCAAGATTAAATTGAAAAAACCACCTTTATTTCTAAAATTTTACAAAATCACATATTATTTCCAAAACTTTTATCACAAAATCACCCTTCTTCCAAAAATTTTAAAACAAAATCATTACAGTTTGTAAAATTATACAAAAGACATATTAGTTTCCATACTTTGAAAAAATAAAATAAAAACACTTGTTATTTTCAAAAACAATATTTAACACCTATTATTTACCAAAATAATATTTAACATAGTTCACTAAATTCTAACAATTGTAAATGCGGTTGATCATATAGTGGTTCAATATTTTGGTAGTATATTTGTTTTTTCGGTTCAATCCGTAAACTCGGATTTTTTTTTCAGTTTAATATTTAGCCACAATAGTTCATTGTATGAGAAAGAAATACATTATAATTATCATTTTCTTTTAAAATCGGGTCTTTGGGTTTCACCGGACTCGAAAATGTCAGATTTAGTTGACCCAGCATGAACCATCCTAATTGATCAATCCAACCCGATACTCGATTAGAATTTTAATTATTGAAAAAGAAAAAGTAATGTAAAAAATATAGGGTGGATTGATGAATAAGAGGGTGGAATTTTTTTTACCCAATACTCAATTAGAATAAAGGAGATTTTTTTGGGTATGGTTTTATGATATTTTCCTTTTTGTAATTTATAGGTCAATTTTTTTTTTTCAAAAAATGTGAGGTTGGATTGATGCAAATGTTTTACAATTCATGGCTGGTATGTTATGTATGTACAATGTTTGACAAATAATGAGATTTTTTATTGCAAAATATTAAAAATAATGAATCTTTTGTGTAATGTTATAAATAAAGGTTGATTTTCTTCTAAAAAAATTTGTAACAATGGGTGAGTTTTTGCTAAAATTTTGGAAATTATGTGTGATTTTATTGAAAAAAATATATAAGGTGTTTTTTTTTCTCACTTTTATGTTGGATTTAGTTAAATAATAGGTAATTTTATTCATTGTTAAAAATAAAGGGGGTCTTGTGAAATAAGGAAAAATAATGGGCCATTTTATTGATTTAAAAAAGTAAAAATATGAGTTTTGGGAATGAGGCGGACTTTTGACAAAACTCAGGGGCACCATTCAAACAAAATAAAATCTTAGGACACCAAGCGGAATTGTCAAAACCTCAGGGACACCAAACGGAATTTCCCAACCCAAATTAATTAAAGGCTCGTTCTGCTTAATGAGTTATAGGGTGTGTTTAAATTCTTATACATTTTAATTATAATAATCTTATAATTATAAACATTTAAACAATGTTAGATTAATATTTTTATAATGGGTTTAAAATAACATAAAATTTAAATGAAATGCAATTTTAACCAATTACTTTCAGTTTATAATGTAACTAGTTTTATTGCCCGCGATCTTCGCGGCTTTTTTATATAAATATTATTATCAATGCACAAATTGTGTAAAATCACAAAAAATTATATAAAATATTATTTTTAACCTTTTAATTTCCTACTTATTATCAATTTATTATTGGTGATATTTTTTTGAATGACTAACTTTAATCTTTAAAATATTATAAAATACATACATTTTCTTGCTCAACTTCATATATACATATAATTAAATGACTTAAACAACTGGCTTAAAATGATCAATTTTCAGATAATTGTTGATAACACGACATGTAATATTTAATTAAATAAATTAACATGGCTTGTTCCATTTATTTTAATAGATCAATATATTATAAATCTCTTCTATATTAATTAGGATATTAAAATTTTAATTAAAAATATATATGTAGCTTTATATATAAATTATATATATACATATATATACATGGATTTCTTTGTGTCAGACTCTGGTCGAATTTGTTTATGTATCGATTCATGGTGAAGTTTGACTCAACATCTTTTAGACAAATCAGTTAACGATTCAATCTCTTTTAAGCACGTCAGTTAATGACCCCATATATTTTAGCCATTTTAATTAATGATTTCACATATTTTATCACGTGATTAAATTTAGACTCGTCTTAATTAACATAAAAGATATAAAATTGAGTCAAATAATATCTTTTATAAATTAAACCGAGTCAAATAATATATTTTGTATTATGTGTTTTTCAATTAAATCATTTTATAATAATGCAATAGCTAAGTATTTCTTATATATAAGGAAGATTTATAATCTATCTTTTAGCGATTTAACCTAATTGATAATTTTCTATGTTGGTTTGTTATTTAAAAATACATATTTTTTTATTGCCCAATACCGTATAATTTTTTGAGAGTTTTTTTTTTCCAGTATCATTTATGTTCATTTTAAAAGAGAATTTTTTTGCAAAATAGACACTTTATTTGAACGTTTTTACAAAATGGTCGCATACTTGGACAATTTAGCAAAATAGACACTATATAACCCTAATAAACGCTCCTCTCTCTCTCTCTCTCTCTCTCTCTCTCTCTCTCTCTCTCTCCCTCCTTTTTACAGATCTACGGAGGAGGCGATGGACTACCTCATACTCCCTCGGCCTTCGACTTCACCGGCCTTCGACTTCACCGACGACGTCGACTACCTCAGACTCCCTTCGATCTGAGACGTCCGCTCCGATGATGCTCGATTCCGTGCTCTTCCTCCTGGCTTCGGTGCTCCGATGGTGCTCGATCTGGAGAAGTCGAGCGAGCGGCGGATCTCTCAAATTGATTGCAAAATCGATCTCTCAAATTGATCTGTGTGTGGTTGGATATCAAAATCGATTGCAAAATCGATCTGTATGTGCTTGGATCTGTGGTGAGCGAGCAGCGGATCAAGTGAGCGAAAGGCCATATCTGGTCGTCGTCTCCGGATGCCGTGAGCGAGGGAGCGGGCGACGGAGCGATATCGGAGGCGGAGGCGGCGAGGCAGAACGGCGAGGTCAAAGGAGGCCGGAGCGAGCGATGCTTGAGGGAGTGAACGACGCCGGAGCTCGCCGGAGGCGGATCGGGATTCAAGTCCAGATCGGGGGAGGAAGGAGACAATATGTTTTATTAAATTACAAAAATGACCCAATAAATATGGAAATTATAAAAAATATCTATATTTTATTACAAAAATCACCCAATGAATATGAGAAATTAAAAAAGGAAAAATTTTGCTAAACATGCACTTTTTTTGGACAAATTGGTGAAATGTCCACCTTTTTTGAGAAATTAGCAAAATGTTCGCTACATTTACTAATTCAATTAGATCCCAATTAACAAACAGATCCCCAATTCTCTCTCCAACTCTCGACTCTCTCGATCTCTCCGGCTACCTCGATCTCTCCGGTCGCTTCCTCGAGCTCGCTCTCGCTCTCTCGTCCTCGCCCTCTCGCTCGGCGCCGGATCTGTAGGTGGAGCTCCTTCGACGCGGGATATGAAGAATTGGAATGGATCGTCTTCGTTCTTGCTTTCAGATTCAATTCGAAGAACAGATCCCCAAATCAGATCCCCAAATCTCTCTATAGTTCTCCAGAATTAGATCTCTCTATCCCTCTCCCGTTCATCTTTCCCGTTTAGTTGTGTAATGAGTTGGGCCTTTTATGTACATAATGTCATATTTGCACAACATACGGTTATATTTGCTCAACATGATCTTATATTTGCACAACTTATGGTTAAATTTGCACAACGTACTCTTATATTTGCACGACGAAATGTTTAAAAAAACCAAAAAAAAACCAAAAACAACTAGACTTGGGTCATATTTGCACAACTTCCTCTTATTTTTGCTCAACAATAGGTTATTTTTTGCATAACAATCGAGACTTGTGAGTTTGTTCTCAACATGATTTTATTTTCTCTCAATATTATTTTAAGAGTTGCACGACTTTGTTGTAAGAGTTGCACGACTATGTTGTAAGAGTTGCACGACTATGTTGTAAGAGTTGCACGACTATGTTGCAAGAGTTGCACGACTCTGTTTTAAGATTTGCACGACTATGTTGCAAGAGTTGCACGACTCTGTTTTAAGATTTGCACGACTCTGTTTTAAGAGTTGCACGACTCTGTTTTAATAGTTGCATGACTCTGTTGTAAGAGTTGCACGACTCTCGTTTTAAGAGTTGCACGATTCTCTTGTAAGAGTTACATGGGGGATTGGTGAAATTTTGCTCAACATCATCTTATTTTTACTCAACTATATGTTATTTTTGCACAACAATCGAGACTTGTGAATTTATACTCACCATGATGTTATTTTATCTCAATATATTTTCATACTTTCTCAATAAATTATTGCTGAACATGCTCTTATTTTTGCACAACATGGTCTTATTTTTTTGCTCATCAATAGACAATAATTGCACAACATGAGGGATTGGTGAAATTTTGCTCAAGATCATCTTATTTTTGCTCAACTATATGTTATTTTTGCACAACAATCGAGACTTGTGAATTTATAGTCAACATTATCTTATTTTATCTCAATATAATTTTATACTTTCTCAATAAACTGTAAATGATTCAGAATAAATTGAAACAAGTCTAGTTTTATTTTTTTTATTTTTTTTGACATTTTGTCGTGCAAATATAACCGTAAATTGTGTAAATATAATAGTGTGTTGTGCAAAAATAAAAATAAAAATATGATTATGGATCACATAATAAAATATAGATAGTTTTTTTAATTTCTCATATTTGTAGGGTGATTTTTGTAATTTTCATAAAAAGTTCTTCTTCCCTGCGTGAGCCGCCATTGGAGGAGAGAAAGCACATATCCGGCCTCCGCCTCCGCGTCGCCGCTCCCTCGCCTTGCCGCCTCCGCGTCGCCGCTACCTCCGCCTCCGGCCTCCGGCCTCCGCCTCGCTCGCTCACGACGCCGCAACCAGATCTGGAGGAAATTCAACCGATCGGCCTCGCTCGTTCACGACGCCGCAACCAGATCGCTCGGCCTTGCTCCGGCGGCTCAATTGATTTGCCGAATCAATTAAATCTGGAAGAACAATCAACTACCGCAACCAATTATTGCACAGGAAGAACAATCGGAGGGAGGGAGGGAGAACGATGAGATCTGGAAGAACAATCGGAGGGAGGGAGAATGACGAGCGAAGGAAGAACAATCAAATACCGCGGCGAGCGACGACGGCGAGCGACGGCGAGGACGAGAGAGCGAGAGGCCGAGAGAGCGAGAGTGAGCGTCCGGAGAGATCGAGAGGGAGCGGCGAGAGGATGAGCGTGAGAAGTATATATTGTGGCCATTTTAATTATAAAAATGTCCCAAAACGTAGCTATTTCACAAAATAAGCCCATTTTTGTGGCTATTTTGCAAAATCCCCCTTTAAAAGATCGGTTTTTAGGAAAGTCTAACCAATTATTTTAGTAAGTTTGGTTTTTATTTCATCTACTCAATTTTCTTCAAAGGATTCTATTTTTTAATCCTTAACCAATTTCCAAATCTAAGCCTAAATTATGGGAGGACCCTTCACCAGTCTAAAACTAAATAAAATACTAATTTTTTAAAATAATTTCATCCATATATGGTCATAAGTATAAATTTTTACAAAATTAAAAAAAAATGATACCGTTAGCTTAAAGAGTTATAGATGCAGTCCCACATAATTCATGATATTGAAGGTATAAAAACAATCTAATTAATGGAGAACATTTAACATTCAAGGGACCAAACTAACATGTGATAATTGACTTCTCGTTACACATAAAATATTTTAATTTGTTCCATAGTGAAAATAAGTGATTAGTTAACCCCACCCTCAGCTCAGTCCTAAGATTAGTGCTATTTTTATTAATTAAAATGGAGCGCGCGCGTGATATTGATTTGAAAGTATAAAAGCAGTCTAACTAAAATTACTAAATGATATATTTAATAACATTATATGTTAAAAGATTTGATATAAATCTTTTAAGTAAATATTAATCAAGATATATGGATAGCTATATTTTTTTATTAGGAAATATTTCTGGCATAAAAAACCATCCCTAATTTTGATAAATATTATTAACGGAACATTATATCAAAATATTATAAATACAATCCATAAATTATTGCTTTACGTTTGGATATATTATTTGATGGAAAACAAATCATATGTAATGATTATAAGATAAGATACCTTATATTCCGAGCCAATTTTGGCTTTTAAAAACTGATTCTCTCTATATAATTTAATCAATTTTTGTATGTGATAAAACTAATCTAACATTTTTTTTCATATAAATTAATCTAATCTAGATTTTTTTTCTAGATAAAATATTTATAAAATAACTTAAGGTAATATGATAATATTTTTAACTACTTAAGATATTGAATATTTATACTAAAAACTAATTTAATCATTAGTTAAAATGAACACATAAGATGACACATGTATAAATAGATTGGGTTATTGTCTAATGTGGCTTAAATTTACTGGATCATCATTAATTGACGTGGCACAAAATCGAGCCCAAATTGCACCAGAGAACGACACGTAAGCGAATCGCATCAGAGTCCGCCACATAGGATTTTCCACGTCTCTATTTTAGTATTTTACTAGTACAGTACCCGTGCCCGAGGCACGGGAGTATATGAACACATTATAATCAATATGTATATGATATAATTGGTTTTTCTAACTTGTGATCTTGTGACATACTTTTATAAATTTTAAATTCAGAAAATATTATATGAGATTAAGTAATTTGGTATTTTTAGACAATCTATTTTCATATCTTGATTATTAACCATTATTGTTTCGATTGATATTGTCATTCCTCATTCTTGTCTTGATTTTCACCATCCTCTTCATCACTTCCATATTGTATTTAATATATACAGGTTATTATATTTCACCTATAATCCTCTTTATCTCCATCTTCCTTACTTCTTCAGCTAAATAATCCTCATCAGTTTCACCACACACCAAATATTGCATGTTTGCCTTCTACATGCTTGTAATAGTATAGTAAAAATAATATTTTGCCTCAAATTATACGTATCACTTCAATTTTGCAAAAATAAAAAATAAACCCAAATTAAACCTTTAAAGTTTCCTGTATCAATGGATCACATATATACCGAGATCAGGGATCATCTCAAGAAGATCGAATTGATCTTATCATCAATTTGATCGATTAAACAAATATATTGATTAAGATAAGGAGGTTAGGATAATGCATGTATTTTGCATATCCAGTAATACAAAGGATTTTTTAATAGCCTATTGATTAAAAGTATAAATTAAATATCATTCGAAAAC